>CM037591.1:139321036-139921036 GCA_021018995.1 Chloranthus sessilifolius | reverse complement strand
ATAGCAGGGATAAGGCTGTGATGGTGATGATGATGATGATAATGACTGATATAAAAGAATTACTCATGCTAATAAAATTTGGCTGTTTTTAGTTGTTGCTACCACACCACTTTATGTTACAGCCACGTCACTTAAACAAATGAAAAATCCGTTGACTGCTTTAAATCAGACGATGGAGATTATTTTCCGTCCCAATCTTCCACACAATTGATCTTGAGACCTAGGCTTACCATCAGACAGTCAACTGTTGATTCCATAAGGCACACATCTCAAAAAGTGAGCGTGGTCATAGCATACCATTAGTGTGGTTCATGTTCACTTTTTGAGATATGTGCCATGTGTAATCAACATCTGGCTGTCTGATATTAGGTCAGTGATCTCAAGATCTTTTGTGTGGAAGATTGAGACGAAAAACAATCTCCATCTTCTGATTTAAAGCAGTCAACGGTGTTTTTTTTTGTTTAAGTGAGGTGTTGTAACATAAAGTGGTGTGTAGTAACATCAGCCTAAACTTTTCCTCTTAACAGATCCCAAAAAAAGCTCTACTCTTAACCCATATACAAAGTAGATCTGCAAGGGTTCAAAAGTTCAAGATTGATTCCACAATACAAAAGACAGACCAAGAAATGAAAAGTTAAAAGAAAGAAGTCGGTGGAAAGTTTGGTTGATTACATTTTCTTCCGAATTTCAACCTGCTTTTCCTTCCGTTCATATTCTTGTCTGATCTTCTTTTTTTCAGCTTCAACTAGTTGCAACTTCTCAATGTTAAATTCCTGGAACAAGAGTAATCATATATTAAACTCCGGAGCTAAAAATAAAGTCAAGGCAAGTAGGTTGCTTTGAAACAAAGTTTAAAAATTCGGTGCCTGGTTCAAATATAGTTGAGATGATGATGATGATTAAGTTTAGGTTAGGTTAGGTTCGGTTAGAGAAGCAAAGGAAGAGAGATGGAAAGACTTATGGTTGCCCTCTTTTATTAATATATATACTACTTATAATATTATTTAATGCATACCCAATAGTCATAAGTCATAACTACACGCCCAACAATTCATTACAATGGACACACCCGCATACTAACATCACTAACAACACCCCCCTCAAGTTGGTGCAGAGATATCTACCATTCCAAACTTGGAGGTGATGTCAAGTAATCTCTCTCTTCCAACTGCATTGGTAAGAATTTCGGCCAGTAGGTCCTTTGAAGCAACTTGCGGAATACAATATTCCTTACACTCCAATTCTCCGGTGAAGTGGGAATCAACTTCTATGTGTTTGGTTCTTTCATGCAAACCTGGATTCTCTGCTATATGAATGGTGGATTCATTATCACCATAGAGAATCATAGGCAGCTTCACATGTATAGCAAGATCAGCCGAAATGAGGAGAATTTGCATACCCTCACAAGCTCCTTGGACCATGGCTCTGTACTCACCTTTCGCACTTGAGTTAGACACCACATGTTGTTTCTTACTTTTTCAAGTAACTAAGTTACCTCCAAGGAAGGTACAGTAACCCGTAGTGGATCTTTTGTCACTCACTGAACCAGCGCTAGCTGCATCAATAAACACTTCAACATCCAGGTGGCCATGATTTCCATACCAAAAAACCTTGTCAGGACTGGACTTCAAGTATCTAAGGATCATTACACTGCCTCCAAATGACAACTCCGCGGAGCATGCATATGTTGACTACCAACATTGACAGCATATGCAATGTCTGTATGAGTAACTGTGAGATATATGAGTTACCCTACGAAGCGTTGATACATGCGAATATCTTTCAAAGCTTCTCCATCCTCAGAATTTAACCTGTAATTTACTTCCATAGGAGATTCCGCAGGTTTACATCCCAACATTCTTGTTTGTTTTAAGAGATGAAGTGTATACTTAAGTTGTGAGATTGCAATGCCCTTCTTGGACCTTGCAAATTCGATCCTGAGAAAGTACTTCAACAAACCAAGATCTTTGATGTCAAACACTTTGCACATGTTAATGTTTGAGCCTCATAATATCTTTATCATCATCACCGGTGAGAACTAGATAATCAACATCGACAATTAGAGTCGTGAGTCGAACACTCCTCTTCACAAACGACGTGTGATCATAGTGACTTTTCTGATAACCGAATTTGACTATAGCATCTTTGAATTTTTTAACTACGCTCTAGGCGATTGCTTTAACACATGTATTGCCTTTCTGAGGCGACACAGTTGTTCCTTCTCCCCCTCAGGGGTAAATCCGGGAGGAAATGCCATGTAAACCTTTTTTTAAGGTCCCCATGGAGGAAAGCATTCTTCATATCGAACTGATGAATGAGTCCACTTCTTATGAGCAGCCAGAAAAAGAGCACACGTTTGAATTTTACTTGGCAACATGAATAAAAGTGTCCTGATAATCAACTCCATAGGTTTGTGTAAATCCTTGAGCAACTAATCGAGCTTTGTACCTTCAACAGACTCAAATGGTGGAAACTTCACAGGGTACACCCATTTGTAACCAACAACTCTTTTTTCCTTCCGATAGCACTATAAGTTTCCATTTATTGCTATTTCCTAAACCATAGCCTCCTTCCACCTTGGCTCAAACATCAGAAACACTAGTAGGAATAGAGATAGAATCCAATGATGATATAAAGGAGGGATGCAAAGCTCACAAAACATGATATGAAACATAGTTACTAATGGGGTGTGAGGCACAAGACCAAGGACACTTACATAGTGAAATGGACAAATCTATGACCGACACAAGACGAGTTTCACTTTCATGTGGACTCACCTCAAGAGTAGATGTTTGGTTCATAATCCGAGAAAGAGTGGGCTTGTACTTTTTCCACATTTCGTGAGTGAGACCTTTTGACGGGGACGCCACATATATGGACATTGGATTCGGACCGCATTGTTTCTATCGGCGTAGAAAGAAGCGGAATGAAAATCAAAACTAGGCGAAAGATGGAATTCTGGAAAGTAAAGGAGCACAGAAAAATCGATGAAATTGAATTTCGATCGATCGAAAAGTCAATGGCGATATTTTATGTATATGAGAATTTCGATCGAACGATTTTCAATTTCGATCGATCGAAATCGTGTCGGGTTGTTTTAGTTGTTTTAAAAGTTGAGTTTCGAACTTTTGCTTCAAGGGTTTATTTGTCTTTATTTAATATTTATTTTAGGGTTTTCTTTTATTGTAAGACCTCCTATATAAGGTCATTAAGAAGAACATTGCAGTTAGTTGATTGATTATTGAATGCTTTTATGCTTGAGTAATCTTTGCCTGAGATGAGTTTGGTGTGAGACCAAGGGAGTCATTCCCTTATATTTTCCTTATTGTTATTGTTGATTTGCGTGGTTTGCTTATATTTGCTATCTTAATCTATGCGTGCTTCTCTAAACCATAGCCTAATTTTTTCCTTACGATCCCAATACCCGAAACACTTTTGAAACTCTAAACCACACAAAGTCAATACCTTTTTCCAAATCATAAACCGATCTAAAAGCCATAGGCCTTTATAAACCGTAAATCTCTTTCACAACCCAATTTGGAATCCGTGAATCTACATCGGACTGAAGACGAGCGCCTAATCCTAGAAAAGCTAGAGTACTATCTCTAGGCCGATCTCGCTTCGACTCTAAAGTACTTGCGCATCGGACTGGACCCTATCTGGATCTCGTGTGATCTACCTATCAGAATGTTGCAAACCCTAAGGTATCAAAGATAATTTTGCGATTAAACTTGAATTAATTTATTTAATTTCGGCAAAATCTTCATTAAAACATATTCCGCATTTTAGGGTCCTTGTCCCGCGTCAGTTTTGGTATCAGAGCCCTAGGTTTTCTAGGTTAGGACATCTTTGCTTGTAATATTTATTTTATTGCATTATTTTTGTGAGTCCATATTGCATTCCATATTAGAACCCTAATAGACCTTGTGATCACCATGGACTCGAGTGCGATTCTCAATGCCCTTAATGGCATGCGAGAAGAATTGGGTGCGATTAGTGCACGTCTGAATACCATAGAGCAAGCCCAAACATCACTAGGAGTTGGTAATGATAGATTACGTGATCGAATCAACCAATTAGAAGCGATGGGTAGGCTGAAAAATCAACACCAAGAGCGTGAGTGTCCACACTTTGAACGTAATGGTCACCAAGACAACCGGAACCGTAGGGGTTATCGTAGAGATGATTATGACCCCGAAGTTTAACTCCTTAAGAACGTCCGAGTTGAGATTCCGACTTTCGATGAAAGAATGGACCCTACCGTCTTCCTCGATTGGCTTTCTGACATGGACCAACACTTTGATTGGTATGCCATGAATGACGACCGTTGCGTTAGACTCGCTAAAATGAAGTTGGTTGGTCAAGCTTGACTTTTCTGGCTCAATGTTGAGCGCATTAGGGTGAACGCGGGTTGTCCTCCCATTACCCGTTGGGACTACATGAAGGAACGACTTACTGAGAAGTATGTTCCTTTATCATACCACCAACACCTCCTCGACTAGTGGCAAAATTTACGCCAAGGTGGTATGCCCGTGACCGATTACATTGCCAAATTTGAAGTATTCATGATGAGGGAAAAAGTATCAGAAGACCCTGAAATCACTCTCTCTAGATTCTGCACCGGATTGCGACTGGATTTGCAAAAAGAATTGATTTCTCACCCCGTAGAAACTCTTAAAAGATGTTATGCCGTTATGCAAGATCTTGAACGATATTTGAAAACTACGGTGGTGAAGAGGACCGAGCCACAATATAGTAACCAATGATCCGATGAGGGACGATTCAATCCTCCTCCCAAACCTACACAACCTGCCCTTACCAATTCTAGGTTTGAAAAGGGAAAAGGTGTAGTCGGAGAATCCTCAAGGGTTAATTCTCAAGTAAAGTGCTACAAATGTCGTGGGATAGGACACTTTGCCGCCCAATGCCCTATGAAAGAACCCCAAAGGACTCTCTTCATTGAGGGAGAGGAGGATGATGATAAAGTAGTAGTTGAAGAAGAAGTATTTGAACCGGTTAGCACACCTAGCGATGAGGAGGGTGATGCTATTGGTCATGCTTTAGTTGTGAGGTGTGCCCTTGCACAGCTTCAACAGGATGAAAAGGATGACTGGCGTAGGGAGAACATCTTCCACACCTATGTCAGATTTGGTGAAAAGAATTGTAGGGTCCTCGTGGATAGCGGTAGTTGTACCAACGTAATATCCACTCATGCAGTACGCCGCTTAGGGCTTACACCTGAAGCCCACCCGAGACCGTATAAAGTCGCATGAGTCAATTCTTCATCCATTCCCATGTCGAAAAGGTGTCATGTACCGATTCAATTGGGTTCTTATTCGGACACCTTATGGTGTGATGTGGTGTCGATAGATGTGGGCCATATCATTTTGGGAAGGCCGTGGCTCTACGACATGGACGTGACCCTTTCTGGTCGATCAAACATATGCACGTTCATGCATAAGGGCAAAGCGATTAATTTACACCCTTTGCCTCCCAAAACACCATCGACCAACACAGTCGAAAAAAAGGGTGAGTCTTCTAAATCCATTTATATCGTGAGCCCTTCTGAGTTCGAGAAAGCATCGATAGATGAGAGTGTGGTGTACGTAGTTGTCACCATAGAGAGTGCTCCCGAGTCGGCGAGCGAGTGTCCCAAGGAGGTTGAGCCGATTTTAAAAGAGTTTACAGATGTCTTCCCTGAAGACTTACCAAACGAACTCCCTCCTCTGCGTGATATCCGACACGCAATAGACTTGATTCCCGGATCTACCTTACCAAACCTACCCCACTACAGGTTGAATCCGGTTGAGCACACCGAGTTAACTCGGTAAGTCAATGAGCTCCTTCAGAAGGGGTTCATCCAAGAGAGCATGAGCCCGTGTGTCGTACCTACCCTACTCACTCCTAAGAAAGATGGTACATGGCGCATGTGTATGGATAACCGTGCAATCAACAAGATTACCGTTAAGTATCGGTTTCCCATATCAAGGCTCGATGACATGCTTGATATGATGGTTTGTGCCACTATCTTTTCAAAGATAGACCTTAAGAGTGGCTACCATCAAGTCCGTATCCGCCCCGTTGATGAGTGGAAAACCGCCTTTAAGACTAAAGATGGTCTCTATGAGTGGATGGTCATGTCATTTGGGCTTTCTAATGCCCCGAGTACTTTCATGCGACTCATGACCCAAGTGTTGAGACTGTTTCTCGCCAAGTTCCTTGTTGTTTATTTCGATGACATCCTGATCTACAGTCATGACAAGGAACAACATTTGACCCACCTTAGGCTGGTTTGTGAAACCCTCAAGGGCGAGAAGTTGTTTGCAAATCTCAAGAAATGCACCTTCATACAACGTTCTGTTGTTTTCTTGGGATTTATTATCTCAGCCAATGGAATGGTCGCGGACCCCGAAAAGGTGAGAGCCATTATGGAGTGACCCGAGCCTGAGAACATACACGATGTCCATAGCTTCCATGGTTTGGCTACTTTTTATCGTCGCTTCATCAGAAGCTTTAGCACCATCATGGCCCCAATTATTGATTGCATGAAAAAGGGGGACTTTAAATGGGGCAAAACAGCGACAAAAGCCTTTGTTGAGATCAAACAACGAATGAGTAGTGCACCCGTTATGCGATTGCCGGACTTTTCTAAAGTCTTTGAAGTCGCATGCGACGCTTCGGGTGTAGGCATAGGAGTGCTTAGCCAAGAGGGCCACCCTGTGGCCTATTTTAGTGAAAAACTTAACGAGGCAAAGCAAAAATACTCCACCTATGACAAGGAGTTCTATGCGGTCATGCGATCTCTGTATTGGAAACATTACCTTAGACCGCAGGAATTTGTGTTATTCTCTTACCATGAAGCCTTACGCTTTCTTGTTTCACAGAAGAAGTTGAACCCAAGGCATGCGAAGTGGGTTGAGTACCTTCAAGGGTTCACATTCGTGTTACAGCATAAGGCCGGTGTTGAAAATGGGGCCGCTGATGCACTTAGTCGGTGAGTGGTGACTTTGCGCATAATGAGTACCGAGGTCGTCAGGTTCGAAAAGTTAAAGGATGAGTACCCCGTGTGCCCAAATTTTGGGATTGAGTACACTGCTCTCCTTAGTAACCCGACCAACACACACTCCGTGTACACCATCCAAGATGGGTACGTGTTTAAAGGCAACCGCCTTTGCATCCCTCACACTTCATTGCGTGACTTTCTCATTTGGGAGTTATATGCTAGAGGGATGGTAGGACATTTTGGGCATAATAAAACTGTTGCGCTCGTAGAGGATAGGTTCTTTTGGCCTAGCCTAATGAGAGATGTCGCCCGGGTCGTTAAGCATTGTCGTACTTGCCAAGTGTCAAAATAGACCAAACAAAATACCGGATTGTACACCTCGTTACCCGTGCCACACACACCGTGGCAAGACCTCTCTATGGATTTCGTGCTTAGACTTCCTAAGACCCCTAGGACGCACGATTCCGTTTTTGTTGTAGTGGACCGCTTTTCCAAGATGGCCCACTTCATTCCTTGTTCCAAAACCTCCGATGCATCCCATATTGCTAAACTATTTTTCGCAGAGGTAGTGCGTCTTCATGGGTTGCCCAAAACCATTGTGTCTGATAGCGATGTTAAATTTACGAGTTATTTTTGGAAGACCCTTTGGCACATGATGGGCACCTTGCTCTAATTCTCTACAGCTTACCACCCTCAAACAGATGGCCAAACCGAAAGCACCAATAGGAGCTTTGGAGATCTCCTTTGTAGTCTTGTTGGTGATCATGTTCGGACCTGGGATACCATCTTACCCACAGCTGAGTTTGCATATAATAATCCTGTCAATAGGTCCATAGGCATGAGTCCTTTTGAGATAGTGCATGGTCATAGGCCTAGGACCCCATAAGATTTGATCCCCATGTTTGCATCCCATAGAGTGTCAGAGTCCGCCGATGCATTTGCACAACATATTCATAGCTTGCATGCCAAAATTAAATAGAAAATTAATTTAAGCAACAATCAATATAAATTATCTGCAGATGCTCACGGGCGTTTTAAAGAATTTAACGTGGGTGATTACGTGATGGTCCGGATTAGGCCTGAGCGGTTCCCATCGGGATCCGCAAAGAAGCTCCAATCTCGAGGCGCTGGGCCTTTTAGAATTTTGGCTAAGAGTGATCCTAATGCATACGTGCTCGAGCTTCCTCCAGGTACGGGGGTTAGTTCCACGTTCAATGTGGAGGACTTGGTTCCTTACTTGGGTTTCACCCCACCTCCTGAAAACCCACTCCAGCCACCTCCTAGTCCTAGCCCCAATCCAACCTTGCAACTCATACATCTTCCTTCCCCAAGCAGACAGAGATCAGATGAGATAGAGGATATAATCAACGATCATGCCGTCTCTACACATGACGGGAGATTCCAGAAATACTTGGTTAAATGGGTCGGCAAACCAGAGTCCGAGAACACTTGGGTCCGCGAGAATGAGGTTTGTCGCTTGAACCCTGACCTGCTAGACATCTACCACGAGTGTGTTTCATCGGTGACGAAACCTTTTTGGTCCAGGAGAATTGACGGGGATGCCACATACATGGACATTGGATTCGGGCCGCATCGTTTCTACCGGCGTAGAAAGAAGCAGAATGGAAATCAAAACTAGGCGAAAGATGAAATTCTAGAAATTAAAGGAGCACAGAAAAATCGATTGATCGAAATTGAATTTCGATCGATCGAAATGTCAACGACGATATTTTATGTATATGAGAATTTCGATCGAACGATTTTCAATTTCAATCGATCGAAATCGTGTCGGGTTGTTTTAGTTGTTTTAGAAGTTGAGTTTCGAACTTTTGCTTCAAGGGTTTATTTGTCTTTATTTAATATTCATTTTTGGGTTTTCTTTTATTATAAGACCTCCTATATAAGGTCATTAAGAAGAACATTGTAGTTAGTTGATTGATTATTGAATGCTTTTATGCTTGAGTAATCTTTGCTTGAGATGGGTTTGGTGTGAGACCAAGGGAGTGATTCCCCTATATTTTCCTTATTGTTGTTGTTGATTTGCGTGGTTTGCTTATATTTGCTATCTTAATCCCTGCGTGCTTCTCTAAACCATAGCCTAATTTCTTCCTTGCGATCCCTAATACCCTAAACCCTTTTGAAACCCTAAACCACACAAAGCCAATACCTTTTCCAAAATTATAAACCGATCTAAAAGTCATAGGCCTTTACAAACCGTAAATCCTTTCACAACTCAATTTGGAATCCGTGAATCTACATCGGACTGAAGACGAGCGCCTAATCCTAGAAAAGCTAGAGTACTATCTCTAGGCCGCTCTCGCCTCGACTCTAAAGTACTTGCGCATCGAACTGGATCCTATCTGGATCTCGTGTGATCTACCCATCAGAATTCTGCAAACCCTAAGGTATCAAAGATAATTTTGCGATTAAACTTGAATTAATTTATTTAATTTCGGCAAAATCTTCATTAAAACATATTCCGCATTTTAGGGTCCTTGTCCTGCGTCACTTTTCCTTTGGCAAATTTCCCTTTCTCATGTGCCCTTTCATATTGTCCATCTAGTGGACCATCAGGTTGAACAGTAACACCATCTTGTACATTATTTTCCACATTTAATTACACATCATTGGTTACAGTTACTTGAGCATCTCCATGTGGACTCTATAGGCATTGGCCTTCAATCTCAAACGATATCTCATGTATAGGAAATGGTGGTGGCACAGTGCTCTCTTCTTTTCTGCTCTCCCCTTGAAGAGGGCACTGAGTACTGACGGGAGTAAAGAAAGGTGAGAACTCAAAGACAGTAACATCCATAGACACAAACAATTCACCAAACACATGATCGTAACACTTGTACCCTTTCGGAGATGGAGGGTATTTGACAAAAACATATCGAAGGGCCTTGTGTTCCAATTTATCATGACGATTTCCAGGTGCCTGAGCAAAACACAAACAGCCAATACTGAGGGGGAATAGGAAATAGAGAAGAAGGAGATAGCATACGAATAGGCAATGGCGGACCCAGTTAAGGCCCAGCATGGGCAGATGCCCACGGTCACTTAAAACCAAAAAAAAAAATTAGTTTCCTACAAAAATCCCTTCATACTTAACACTTTTTTATTTTAAATATTCAAGTGCGTAAGTTAGCACACCACATGCTAACTCTGTCAAGTTTTTTACGATCTGATAGGTGGGGCATGATCTCAAGATCCATTATGTGAAAGATTGGAACGAAAAGAGAACTACATCGTCTAATTGAAGGCAATCAACAATGCTAAGATTAGAACCATCAATTGTTGAGACTGAATCTTGGTTGCAAATACCAGTACGTTTTTCTTAATATTATAAAGCAAGGAGAGGAAATAAGTTCGGCATAACACCGTTATATTCACACCAACAGATTGCTTTCGCACCCACCTCTCAAGCAAGCATGCATTGACCGCCTTTGAATCGGATTATGGAGATCATTTTTCATCTCTATCTTCCGCACAACGGATCTATGATCATAGGCGTACCATCAGATGGTCAATTTTTTATTACACGTGGAACACATCTTAAAAACTACCCTAAAATCATGCTTCAAGGTGACGTGTGTCACATGATTTGAGGTCACTTTGGGATTTTGTGGTACATGTAATAAAAAACTGACCATTGGATGGTAAGCTCATGATCTCTAGATCCATTGTGCGGAAGATGGGGACGAGAAGCGATCTCTATCATCGGATTCAAAGGCGGTAAATTCATGCCAGCTGGAGGTGGAGCGAAAAAGCAGTCTTTTGGGGTTAGTATTAAAAGCATAAGGGGTACCTTTATTTGCAATGATAGTTTTGAAAAAAATTCTAGTGTTCCCAATAATGGTACTCATTTCAAATGTGACACCACTCTCTCTCTCTCTCTCTCTCTCTCTCTCTCTCTCTCCCCACATAAATAGCATGACCCACCTACTATAATACTATAAAGAGTTTTACCGTTGGATACCATTATTTACACATTGTGAAAATGTAACAATGTCCCATCTCCTCTAGTCAGAATGCATTTTCCGTTTTAAATCAGACGATGGAGATCATTTTTCATCCAAATGATATCATAGGAGTACCATCAAGCGAACATTTTTTCTTCCATGTGCCACACATTCTCAAAAGTGACCTTAAAATCATGTTTGAGCATTAATGTGCTCCATGTGATTTTAGGGTCATTTTTTGAGATGTGTGCCACGTGAAATCAAAACTAATTGTATGATCAGTACATCCATAATTTGGGGAAAAAATTATGCCATAACTATTGACTACCGAGTGCCCCACCTTTAGGAAAATCCTGCGTCCGCCACTGCAAATAGGTGACTTGACTTGAAGAATAGGAGTAGGCATCCTATTATGAGAAAACATGTCGTAAGAACCACTTCACTCCACAACCACTTCAGGACATTTATTCCGAGTAATAAAGCACGAGCTACCTCAAGAAGGCGATTATTTCTCTCTGCTACACCATTTTTGTGAGAAGTATATGGACAAGTAGCGCCACTCAATTCCATGTCCTCTGGGATGTGATTGGAGGTGCTGGGAAGCATGGGTCAAAATACTGGACGATATAGGTACGTACCTATATCGTGGCCAGCAGTACACGATACACGATACATATCATTTGTACCGCTAGCCTGTGCCTATTTTTTGTTTCCATTGTATCACCGATACATTGAATGTATCGGCGATACTGGTACGATTTGTGTCGGTTTTGAGGGTGGACGACACGATATAAAAAACCAAGATTTTGACCCATGCTGGGAAGAATACTCTCCTCCGTTGTCTGGCTAACTTCACAGAAGAATAATATGGAGTTTGTACAAACTTATGGTACATAGGAAATAGTGTCTTGCGTTCCTAACAATAATAATATGATTTTCATGACCAATGGAATCTTGAGGGGGTAAATGCTGATGCTTTTGTAATGCTTTCCAGATTTCTCAGCACTTTTGTGACTTGATTTCGCTTTTAGTTTGTTGTTCTTAGTTTAGTTGAATTTTGCTTGATTTTGTATAGTTTTGTTTACTATACATTTGCTCTTTAGGGATTTTGTTTGAGTATTATTTCAGGAGTGTGCCGAGCTACCAACGCCTCAACCAGCTGCTTCAGGACCTCCACAATCTTCCATGTGTGGAGTAAGTTCACGAGATCAAACAATATCTTCATCCCAACATTCCAGTGTGACAGTTGTCCTTTAAAATCGGCAATAGCAGTCCAGTCATGATCAATGTCCATGGAAAGACCAAGGGCGATGCACTGATGCTATATATTTAACATTAGAATTCTTATTTCAGATTTTTATTTTTAAAATAGGGAAATTTACCTGATCGACCCTGTCAGATACACCTTTTACGTCAGAGGCCCTGTATTTTCACCTTTACCCAAATCGACCAGCTTTTAGCCAAGCCATTTTCAGCTAGCACAAAAAGTCTGAAATACCCTTTCTTACACTTTTTTTTGTTCTACATGATTTAAAATTTTAAATATTTACATTTTTCTATATTTATGCGATGTGAAACGGGATTTATGCCGTCTGATTTGAAGGCCACATAATAAAATAGATGGCGCCAAAGATAGACACGAAAAAAAGGCGATATCGCCTCTTTAAAAAAAAAATATATATATATATATATATATATATATATATATATATATATATATATATATATATATATATATATAACAATCGATGTCAACTCTTACACAATCGGTACCGACCAATTTAAGAGTCGTCATCGACTCTGTATAGGCTTGCCATCGATTGTATAAAATAAAAAAATTAAAAATTAAAAAATTATAATAATAATAAATAAATTTATAAAATCGATGACGACTCTGTACAGAGTCGCAAAAAAAAAAAAAAAATATATATATATATATATATATATATATATATATATATATATATAAAATCGATGACAACCCTATACAGAGTCGCAAAAAAATATATATAAATAAATATACATATATATAAATATATATATATATATATATATATATATATATATATATATTATAAATTCGATGACAACTCTGTACAGAGTGGCAAAAAAAAAAAAAAAATTATAAAATCGATGACGACTCTGTACAGAGTACAGAGTCGCAAAAAAAAAATTAAATAAATAAAAATAAAAAATAAAATAAATCGATGACGACTTTGTACAGAGTCGCAAAATTTTTTATTTTTTTTATCAAATCGATGGCATCTATTGGCACATCGATATCGCCTTTTTTTCATATTTATCTTTAGCTATCGATTTTATATTATGGCCTTCAAATCAGATGGCATAGATCTCGTTTCGCATCGCGTATATATTGAAAAATGCAAATATTTAAAATTTTAAATTATATAGGTTTATCCTCTTCTTCCTCATTCTAATCTGTTGTAGTCTCTAACGAAAAAGGAATATCTAGGTCGATCCAAATAGCAGATCGGAGTAGATTGGATTGAGGAGAAGACACTGTCACCTTCGCCACCTCTGACTTTTAGAAACTGTAGCAGATTAAAATGAGGAAGAAGACGATGTTTTTGTGTGTTAAAAGAAAGGGGGTAATTTGGACTTTTTGTTATCCTTAGGGTCGGCTAGGCTCCCAGCTGGTCGATTTGTGTAAAGGTGAAAATATAAGGCCTCTGACGTAAAAGGTGTATCTGACAAGGTCGATAAGGTAAATTTCCCTTAAAAATAAGGGCGAAACGAGTCCCAAAAAAAAATCAACTGAATGCAGTAACTTTCTCCTGACCTTGATTTGTTACCTCTACATCCATCATTTGATGTCATTTTAAAGGGTTTTTAGCATATACCCCCCGAGATATGCCGATATTAAACTAAACCCCTGAGTTATAGCTATTTATTCTACAGCCCTGACTTTTGTCTTTCAGTTTTATATAACCCGTTAGCTTCAGTTAAAGTTAAGGATAAACCCAAGGTATAAATTGAGAAAAACCCAAAAATAGCCCCATCTACGCCATCGCAAACCAAAACCCAATCATAGTCTAACATACTTCTCCAGCAAACCTAACATCGCTAACCCTCAAGCTCTGCTCAAAAACCCAAAAATACCCCATCCACCCCATCACAAACCGAAACCCAGTAATAGTCGTCTTCTCTTTAACATCCTTCTCCAGCAAACCCAACATTGCTAACCCTCAAGCTCCGTATTAAATCAGAACCCCCAACATTGCAACCCTCAAGCGCTGATTCCTCTAACCAAAACACCATTGTAAATGGAGCCGAAAAAATAAAGTAACCAAAGCAGTAGCAATTCTGATTCCTCTAACTTTCTCCAGAAGCCCCGTAAGATACAAACCTAAACCTCGGTGATCTCAGTCAAAATCATGGTAACCAAAAACTCCAACTTTGAAAAAATCGTGATTTTTTGAAAAAAAAAATGAATAAATTATGCGCGACTTTTTCAAAAAATTATGAATTTCACGAATTATTCTGTTAATACTTTTTATAATTTGTCTTTCTTATTTTTCCGAATTTTAACCTTTTTTACCTAAATTTGACGAATTTTTCCGGATTTTTTCCAAGCCAATTTATATCCGAACCGCGACTTGATCACTTTGATCAAAATCCAGAAAATTATTTTGTATGTATGAAGCCTCATTGCAGATCTAGCAAACGATTAAACGACATTCGATCAATCAAATCATCAAACGACCATAAAAACGATAAAGAGAGAGCGATTGTTAAGTGGAAAAAAATTTACTTCTTCGGCAGCGACAGAGATCTCGTTGGCCTTTTCCTCAGCTTCCTGGCGAATGAATCTAACCATCTGCTGGATCTGCTTCGAGACATCTACGTCGTTCATTTTGATGGAATTACGATGGTGAACGTGTCTGGTTGGCCGAAGCTGAAGAGGACCAAGTTGCTCGATCAGAAAGAAAGGGAGAACACCTAAAGTCTACAAATCTCACTTTTTACCAGACAAGAGAACGATTTAAGGACACTCGGTCCAACGTTGCAGGCGACTCTTCTTTTTTGTTTTTTTTATCAAACTCAAGCCAAGTGACTAAACTTTAGAAGCTTCGGCCAATCCCGACACTTATCGATTTCTTGGCAAACCGATCCTTGTCGGCCCCAATAAGTATCGGTATCTCAATTCTGTATCGGCCGATATCAAAAATCTCTATCACATATGAAAAATGGTGTTGGGTGTGAACATGGTACCAAAAATCAGTCGATACCGATACGTATTAGCCTCAATACGTATCGGTTTCTCAACTCGGTATCAGAATTGGCCGATATAGGCCCGTATCGGGTGTCGGCCGATACGGTATCGGTTTTGGCTGATACCTATATTTTCTTCTTCTTTTACAATAAAATAGGCCGATACGTATCAGTAGCGGCTGAGTCGTATTGGTCCTCTATGGACTAATACCCGAGTTCGATACCCATTTTGACACATTGGGTGAGAACGTCCTTCTCAACTCAACACTATTTTCAGTTAGACATGGTCAGGTCACTGAGTGCAATGTGTTTTTCTTCCAACATTTTTTCCATTAAAAAGTACTTTTTGAAAAATGGTTGCCAAACAAAGACTTCGAAGTCAGGTTGGGTCGACCTAATCTCTAACCCAATATTTTACCAGTTGGGCACATAAACTTGACCTGTCGGGTCAAGTTAGACATGAGAAATCCGACCCGACCTTTGGGTCAGATCTAGTCAATCCAACCCGAGCTGATATTTAGGTCGGTTCGGATCTAGTCAATCCAACCCGAGCTGATATTTTATATGTCAAAAACTTAAAAATAGGGCTTTTTATCATATCAGGTCGGGCATTTGGGATATTTTTGTTTTTAATAGGACAAGATTGCAGGTAATATTGTCACAGTATTTTGAATTGAGCATGCCCTATATTTATGGTTTTGTTTATATTTTCTATAACCCACACTGGTGTACTTAGATGGGATCTTTGGCATCAACGGATGAGGTTTTTTCTAGGCTAAGGCTCTTTTGGCAACCTTTTTCAAAAAACATATAAATTTCACCGATATGACTGACCACTTCAAGTTAAAAATGGTGTTATACTGAGAAGCTGCTTTCGTGGTGCTTCTCACATCACATCATTTAATTTTCATTGTATAATAGATCTTTTGAAAGACACCATTTGAAATGCACCATAAGACAAGCCTATACATAATACCTAAAATATGTTTTTTAAGGTAGTCAAGCGGTCAAATAGATAAGGGTGGGTAGTTTATTCGCATTTTAGATTCTACTTCTTTGGTAGCGCTCTCCACCTCCTGATTCCTCCGAAGTATTACTAAAGGTATAGTTTTAGAAAGTAGTTGTTGCTCTTGGCTATCCAAAATGCCTCCTTTTAACTTTATTTTTGTCAGTCTCCTTGCTCCATCTAAAATGGAAGGAGCATGGTATAAAAAATCAGTCGATATCGATACCTATCCATTTCTTAGCAAGCCAATACGTATCGGTATCGGATATTGTATCAGTTGATACGTATTGGGTATCGACTAATACGTATCGGGTATTGATCGATACGGTATCAATTTTAGCCGATACTTTTATTTTTTAATTATTATTATTATTTTTTTTAAATAGGCCGATAAGTATCAATACCAACTTATAGATATCGGCCGAGTCGTATCGGTCCTCCATGGACCAATGCCCGATATCAATACCGATTTGAACACCTTGGAAAGGAGCATACAAAGACATACTTTTACTAATGTTAATTTTAGAGAAGTCAAATTATCTCAATTTTTCGCCCTCAAATATCTTTAGATCAAGACACATCTGGTAGATGGACACATGATGATCATCATCATCATCATCACAATCTTCTTCCATCTACTTGAGATTGGCTTTGCAAGACTTATTTTTCCGCTTGATTTTTTTATCAGCTCTAGGTTTTTTGTAAATTGTAACTTCTCAATTATTCATATCCCTTCTTATGGCCCCTCTACGTTTTTATTGATCTTCAACTTTTCCTACTTCCTTTTGTTTGTAGTATTTCAACCTTTCGTATAAGGTTTGTTTATGGTCTCCTATGAATATGTTTAAATCACTTCAAATGATATTTCATAATTTTTTTCTTTTACAGATATCACTCTCAAAATTTCTCTTATGTATTTATTTCAAATTTTATTATTTTATTGTTACTAGTAATGGTACAAAGAGATGTTATTTTAAGTGAAGAAAGGAGCGTAAGTGCGTAGCCTATATCATGTACAAAAATGCTATTTCAACATGAGTATCATTGTTTGCAACAAAAAAACATTCTTCACTAATATAGTTGCAAATATGGCTACCCTTTACTATATAATTTCAAAAGCAATGACGGGAAATCTAATATTCTCATCCCTTCCTTCTAAGTTTCAACATTTTCGCTCTATATAGATTTCTTCATACATCTATCTCGACACACATATCTTATTCATATATATCTTATGGAAATTGCAAATGGTGGGCAAGGTTTGTGTAGGCATGACGTGGCATGATGTGATGTGATTGGCTGCCTCGCCTGTATTGTTTGAGCTCCAATGCACTTGAAGCCGATCATATCGCGACAAGTCAACTACATGCACTTTGCCTGCCCTATAATACTATCCATATTCTATTTCCTTTTATTGTTTAGACTTTTTTGTTAGCTCAATATTGTTTGTTCTATAATATGGCATATTTTTGGTTATATAATATGGCATGGGTCACATAATGCTCTACTTTTTACTTTTAGTTTCGTCAATTAGGAAGTCCTCATCAAAGTATTCATTTTGAGCCTGAAAGTATAAACTTAAAGTAGCAAAATCTATAACTTATACATACAAGGAGCAAAATAAAGGGGTAATGGCTTTGACCTATACACTATTAAAAGTAAAAGTTTTATCTCACATCATTAAAGTGTAATGTATTATTATTATCTTATGTGACACACATTTATAATCGATCTAAATTACTCAAGTGACAATCAATCATTGAAATATTTTTCAGCCCAAAGAAACATACCAATAAGTAGATATGAACCATCATATTGTTGAACTTTAATATTAGCCATTGATAAACTTTAATATTAACCATTAAAAGTAAAAATAATGGTTGACATTATAGTCTATAAATTGGATGATTTAATACTCTCTAAAATATTATTTTTGGGCAATAGTTAGGCCCTATTAAATAGAATCGGATTTTCAGTCTTATTTCATTTGTTGCCCTTTGAAATAAAAGAATTTTGACTGCATGTTATGCTATAAAAAGTAAAAATTAAGAAAGTCAAGATTTTTCGATTTCCTAGGGCAATCGATGGAATAGAGTTAAAAATAATAAAAAATTTGATTCTGCCTAGTAAGACCTGAACATTTTCTTTTCAGATCAGCATATAAAAACGATTGATGTGTATGACGGTTAGGATAAAAGGTTACGTTTTCTTGGGACTACAAATCCGTTACATGCTTTCCTTGTAATTGCAGCCGACTGACAAACCTATTAAACTAGTTGCTACGTCATTTTCACTCTAACCTTCTGCTCTTCCTTCCTTCTCTCTCTCTCGCTCTCTCTCTCTCTCTCTCTCTCTCTCTTCTCTTTTTTCTTTCTCTCTCACCATATTTAGGTCACATTTCATTCGAACCTGATCTCAATACATCTGTTCGAAGGAGTTCGATAAGCATATGAGAATCTGAAGATCTGATTTCTCCCACTGAGCACAGAAAATGCAGAGCCGGGGATCGCATAATCTGCTCTCCGGTTTGGGTTTCCGGTCACGGATATCAACTGTAATGCTGGCAATGATAGCCACCATGGCTTCTATATACGTCGCCGGCCGGTGAGATTCTACTTTTCCGTCCGTCTTTCTTATCTTGTTTTCTAGGATTTCATTTAGTTTTTTAGATTCAGTCTCTGGTTTGTTATCTGAGCTTGATATGCTACAAGCTCGTGCATTTATTAGTTTTAGAATGCGAGTTCGTTGATTAAAGGGTTATGTTGCCTAAATCCAAAGGCAATTCATTCTCGTGAAATCCGGCGATCAAATCGTATTTATTAAATATTAATCATCTAGTTCCTTTAGATGTATTTTAATTTTTGTTTATTTCTGGATCTAGGCTTTGGCAAGATGCAGAAAACAGGGTTTATCTAATTAAAGAGCTTGATACGAGAACTGGTCAGGTATTTTATTTAATTTTTTTATATGTGCTTTGAGACTCAGTTACTGTAGTTCTATTTCAGTAAGTATTTAACAATGGTAGATGAGAACCCTTCCCTTCTAATACAGAACATCTATAACAAATTTGGGTTCTCTTAATAGCATGGTTAAAAATCTATGCTGATGCAGTACTTATCGCCCAAATATGATGCACCCATATGTGATTACTAATTAGACTTAAATTTGGACCGTATTTATGCTATAAAAGTAATATTCATCATCCTTCCTGAATTTTTTAATAGTAATTTTTATTTTTTTATTTTATATATATATATATATATATATATATATATATATATATATATATATATATATATGTATGTTATATGTTTTAACCAAAGTAGCTCATGTTTAGTCTGATACCCATCCATGTTCTACTGTATCGTGCGATATGTACCAGTTTTTGGAGATGGACCCGAGGCATAGGCCTTGAAAAATTTAATTGATGGGGACACCACCACCGAGGACCTAGGTTTCAGGCCGTACCAAGTGTACCGGCAGAAGAAGAAGCGATGAAGGAACTAAGGAGACACCTGAGACGCCTTAAAGATCAACCCATGAGTCCTACCAAAGTCGCTCAAGCGAGAATGCATCAAGTTCATGCCCAAAACTTTCGGGTTGAACTCGCTCAAGCGAATTTCAAAAGTCGCTCAAGCGACCCTTGGTTGTCGCTCGAGCGACCCTTGGTTGTCGCTCGAGCGACCCTTGGTTGTCGCTCGAGCGAGCCACGTGACGGGTTTGACGTTTTTATCCTTTTGTTTTGATTTTCTTTTAATGTCCAATGTAAGTTGTCACTTAGGTAAACATATTATTTTCCCATTTTAGGGTTATTACCTTTGTAATTACTATAAAGCATATTTTTGTAAGCCATTTTTGGCAACTTTGGATTGATTAATGAAATGCATTGCATTGAGCTTGAGAGGAGCTTTGAAGAGTGAGTCTTCTTCCCCATTTGGGGTTTGGTGTGAGGGAAAGGGTGAGATGCCCATTTATCTTTGATCTTTTCTTGATTTCTTGTTTTTATTTGATCTCCTATTTTTCCCTAATCTCTTGCATCCATTTTCCCCCTTTCTATTGATTGTTCTTATCCCCAAGTCCTAGATCTAAAATATCCTCAATGTTCATCCTCGTGGATCGAATCCGACCTTAACCCGTCGATCCACGACTATTGTTGGGCTTGAGCGTATTCAACTCGTGCCCTTGATCGCTTCCATTGAAAGCCTTAGCGAGGAGCTACCTATTTCATCGTGAGCGACGATCTAACCCCCCAACCTAGAAGGAGCTAGAGTTCTATCTCTAGGATCGCCCTTCCGCCATTCCTATGAGCTCTCGTGCGTGGATTGAACCCTACGTGAACCAAAGTATGGACACTTAAGCGGAATCCCGCGAAACCCTAAGGTATCACTTTAATTTGTTCAATTAATTAGTTTAATTTTGACAAATTAGCATATCATGAGCTTTCACGGATTTTAGGGTCATTGTCCCGCGCTATTAATCTAATTAAAAAAAGATATAAAAATTAGTAACAGTTTAGGTTTTATAAAAAAAAAAATACCAAAAAATTTTAGCTATTGAAAATCCTAACAAATAAGGTACATTCAATGTACTGTATCGGTAGGGTCCGATACCGATACGTATCAGTATCAGACGAAATTTTGATCCATGGTCATTGCTAATGTAAATTATAATTGAATTAAACTGAAGAAGGCTTATGTAGACCCAAAAATCAAGGAATAGCCAACGATTGAAAGTAGGGTTGTGGAAACAATTGATTAACAAATTAAGTGAATTAAAGCAACTAATAAAGTAATAAACACATAAAAAACAACATATGAATTAGTTAGCTAACTGGACGGTTGCTAAGTACCAATGCACCAGTACTGGCTAATAGCTACTAAATAATTTAAAATGAAACATTAGCATCAATTTTGAAGACTCGTGATTTTATTTTTTTCTTCTCATTCTTCACCTTAGGTTACTCAAATAGACGAAAAATCAATTGGAGAAACAAGAGAAATGCATGATCCAAGCACAAAAAAAAGACACATTTAAAGAAAGTGAAAAATACAAATATCTAAATACGACTTAAGTTCACTTCTTGATTTTTTTTTCTCTCTTGCTTCAAGATAATAAGCACCGCTTGTCAAAGACTTTAGTAACTCATATATGAAACTTCATGAGCTATCAGGAAGAAATCATGAAATAGAGAAATAAGTTTTGTTCCCTAGGGCTTGAAAAGCAGAAATGAAGAAGAGATTGATCCGACCCAAATACATAAGATAAGGCTATGATGACAATAAGGGGGATGATGATGATAATGAAGATATTCAAGGCATTTTGTATGTTTAAAGGGATTTGAAGGGCAGAATTTGGTTTTATTGAATCTTAGATGGAAACAGAGTTATAAAAGAATTTGGCTTTATTGCACCAAGGCATTTTGTTTATTTAAATGATACTTACAAATCTTGTGAGGCACACACCTCGAGGCAGAGGGCTACACTTTGATACTTTGAGCATAGTACATGGGGCCACAGTTATTCCTTGCTACAAGCCTCAATGCTTCATGTGAGGTCCCAATACCTTTGTATTGAAGCCAACCTACACCTCCTCCTTTTAACTCTGATACCACCTGCACATAGGTAGGAACTCAAACTACTCGACCATCAAGTAGCACTATGAGCCTCATACGTCGCCACAGTCTTCATCGATGCATGTTGTCTCTCCCATCAAACATATCCAACACCTCCATGCCATGGTGCCTAGAGGTTGCCCCTCTAGCACGCACCCAACCATGCTTGGCCTGCTCGCTTCACCTTGTATCACGTGCGCTAGTCCCTTGCAACCAACACTGGCATGCAACTTGGCATGTGATTTCGTTCTGAAACGTCTCGCTATTCATACCGAACCAAGCCACACTTGTGATTAGCCCTAGTTTGCCATCTCAATGCAATGCCTAATGCCTCGACCCTCCTTGTCGAGCCACAAGCCAATTAGATCTCTTGTGGACGTCTTTACGTGAAGCCAACTTGTACCACAGCCCCATGTAGCCCTCAAGTGTATATCTCTAACCTTCCACAAGTGTCGTCCATGAGGCCATGCGCACTTAGCCATGCCTCAATCGGGGGCCTTGTTCAAATGCCAATAACATATCCCTTTATAAAGGCAACTCATCCTATGTCAACCACCACACATCTCCGGCTAATCATCGGAGACCCCCACACAAGCCATTTCATGTCTTCTTGAGAGGTCCCCCATCGCTGCAACCTGAGCATGTTTAATTGATTGGGTTCGCCTGCGTTTACACCAACCGATATAGTTGTCGCGTCTTGGAGCCTCACTTTCGGTGACAAGTGGCCCTTGTAGAGGGAATCTTCTACTTAGTGTGCCACTTCCGCTTCAGAATCTCGCTTCTAGTCATAAAATAATTTGATTTCAAACTTTTGATGACGCTCTAGCTTCCAACTTACTACACTCATATTGTTGCTTCCTATAAATAAGAATGTACTAACAATGTACGACACCCTTAGGCCACCCTTATAGCCCTAGGAGACCATCAATACACCCTTCAGCACTTTGAGGCCCCATGTGTAGAATGGTTCCGTAACTTTACCTCTCCATATATAGGGTAAAATAGCAGATCCTTGGAAAATTGCAGGGCGACCTCAAAGTGTTTGGTTTGACATACTCCCGATGTAAACCAATCTTGCCAGGTTATTTGGTCCATGTGACACACTCACTTTTCCATCAACAAGTCACTCAACACCACCACGTTCCAGCTTCCAATGCCAAGCCATGCGACCCACATGTGTGCACACACTTTGGCCATGCAACGTCACTTGTGCCTAACCCAAGCCATATGTCATCACAACATGCACAGTTTAAGGATCCTCGACATCAATGTGCCCATGCCACACCCCTACCCACCTTTGCGTGCCATGCAATTAGCAAACAATGCCCAATTCAACCAATACACGCTCCCACCGGCGCACGACTCCGCTGAGTGCCAACTGGTAACCTGGTGTGCACCTCTGTGCATCAAGATTCTGCTCCAAGGCTCCTCATCCTCCATGCTAGTGTCAAGTCAGGCACCTCTATGTACCGAGGGCGCGACCACTTCACAATACACTTGCTCAACATATGTAGGACTTTTTGAGGCCATGAGGTATTTTCTTGTACCACACATTGCCTAAGCCTTTCAAAACATATTTAGGCCTAAGTTTTATGTTAATTGGAATTTGTTTTTTGCTCATTATTGCTGTTGGTATTTAGAAAATTATTCGATGATATAATTTGAAGTGAATCAATGTTCTTCTATTTCAGGGGAAGTCAGCTATATCAGTTGATGACACTTTGAAAATTGTAGCTTGTAGGTAAGCTGTTTATGATAGAATTTTGATTGGAGTTATGCTTTTATCTGCATTTCATATAGGAGTTTGGGAATGAAAAAATTATTTGTCAGGGATCAACAAAAGAAATTATCGGCTCTCGAGATGGAGCTGGCTGCAGCTAGAAATGAAGGTTTTACTGAAAAACACGTGACTAGAACTAATGGGACTCATCCTCAAAGGTTGTTGGCTGTAATAGGAATTACTACGGGATTTGGTCGCAAGAACAATAGGGACGCAATCCGGAAATCATGGCTGCCAAATGGTAGAATACCCTTTCCTTTGTGAGTTTCTCCTGTTCGTTTTTCTGTTAATAATTACAATGAGAAAGAGGTTTTAAGCGAGAGAAAACCTACAATACATACATTCTAAATCAAAGCGATCGGATTTTCTACCACAGAAGGATGGCATTTTTTTGAAAGAAGTGTGCCAAATTGTATCACAATTCTACAACAATCATCTGGTAATATAGCACCGAGACTGTTCTGTTCTTTATTTTCTTCTTGAACTCCAAAGATTGGAACTGGCCTTGTTCATTCCGAGGCATATAAAAATTCTCTCTCTAATGACTGTTCACTTAATAGACCATTCATGTGACTACATGGTCGTTTTTGGTCATGAAGGCATCAATAATATAATTAAGTAGGACCAGAAATGCTTAATTTGTTTAATCCTAAAATCAAGGATTAAAATCTCAGTAAGTTTGTGTCATCGATACATTGAAAAAAAAGATACTAAAAAGCGATACATTAAAAAGAAAGACACCAAAAATTATAAGTATTGAGGGATACCTGAGGCGATAGACTTGTCTCGATAGGCTCCGATACCATCATGTATTGTCCAACACGTCTTAGTACCATCTGAGATTTTAATCTATGCCTAAAATATATCAATTCTTATAATCAGGAATTTATGTTGTCCATTCTATATATTTTTTTAGGAATATGAGTTGCTCTTTTCACTTATTCTGATGCTTTCAAGGTGATTTATTATTAAACGTTGTTGCAAGCTCCCACGACCATGTTAGATGGTTACACTTTTAGTCATACCATGCATCCAGGTCTTTGGGATTTGTTGGCTTGTCCTATGGGATGATTCCAAAAAAGATCCATGAACTGAAACTACTTATACTGCACTTGTTGTTGCTTTGAATAAAATGTATTAATGTCGCCATCCTCCTCCTCCTCCTCCATCATCATCATCACAGCCTTATCCCATCTATTTGGGGCCGGCTTTGCGATTCTTATTTCTCCACTCGTTTCAGTGCTAAGCTCTTAGTAACTTGTAACTTCACTAGCCTTCATGTCCCTTCTGACTGCTTCTCTCCATGTCTTGACTGACCTTCCTCTTCTCCTTCGTTGTGCTTGTAATGTCTCAACCCTCCTTATAAGGCCTGTTTCTAGCCTCCAATGGACATGCCCGAACCATCTCAAGCGACATTCTATATTCTTTCCTTTATCGATGCCACTCTCAAATTTCCTTTCAAGTAATAGCTTCAAAATTTATCTTTTGTTGTTACTCCACACATTCATCTTAACATACACATCTCAGACACATGTACTTTGTGTTCTTATCGCTTTTTTGTAGCCCAACATTTTGCACCATATATTATGGCAGGTTTAACCGCCATTATAAAATCATCCCTTCAATCTAAGTCGAACTCTTGGGTTGCACAATACTCCGCTTGCTTGTCTCCATTTCATCCAACCTGTATTAATCCCCTCTCCAAATCCACCATCTGACTATGAAGTAGAGCCGAAATAGCGAAATTTATGACAATGTATTAAGTACCTGATATTATACGTGCAGTTGCTACATCCATTCTAATATATTTAAGTTTGTCAATGTTAGGGTTACTCTCATAAGGGTATCCTACAGCGTTCCTATATTGTATTTGAATGTTGTGAGCTCATATGTAGAATTTTATGGCTTTGGTTTATCTTGTGAGATTATTGTCATAGTGGAATCATCTTATTTTCAGAAGTACTGAGATAAATTTTGTTCAATGCAGGTGCAACATTGAAAAAATTGGAAGATAAAGGCATCATTGTACGATTCGTCATAGGAAGAAGGTCTCTTTTTTTGGTGCAAATATATTTTAAGGGTTGTTTGGGTATCTTATTTTAACTAAACTAGATGTTAAATGTTTGAATGCAGTGCAAATCGAGGAGACAGTTTGGATAGGGCAGTTGACAATGAAAATAGCCAGACCAATGACATTGTTATTCTTGTAGGTTCAAATGCTTTTGGAACTGCTATTAAACTTTAAAGCATATTTGTTGGATTTTATAATGTTGTTTGTTAATCAAATATAGGATTAATTGCATCCTCCAACCTCCTGATAGTTTTTGGTAATTTGCTGTTGTCTTTGATTTTCTTACTAGAATATACACTATATAACTGAGCATACAAAACTGAAGTTGTAGGCCTTGCATATCATTTTGCTAAGATCAAATGCTACCATATTCACTTAGGAAAATATGTTTTTGTTCATTTTAATAATGGTCCAAATAGAGTCTGATATAAGTTCAAAACAGACTGCAAGGAAAGGAAAAAAGAAAAAGCATTCTCACTCTTATGCCACATTGTGTACTGTAGGCAATGGGCACCAACCAACATAGATCTTCAACATTCTGCCTTTTGGGTGTTTTCTAACAATCAAGGACTGGATGGATGGTAATGCACATATGGCTTCAAGAAGCAACAGCTTTACGGTTCCCCTCCCTAAATAATGCAAGCACTTACCAGAGAATGAGATAATGGTCTAACAAGCTCTCCATAGGTGTAACTGGTAAAGCTATCTTTAAGAGCCTTCAAAACTCGGGTGAAATTAACATTAGCTGTTAGTTACGTGGTCTACAAGTTCACATTTAACTATTTAAATTTCAGAAAATGGGTTTGGAGGGAGTGAACATCCATTTATTGACGTTACGGGAACACATCCTCAAGAAATCTGAGTGCCGGAATGGTGGAATGAGGATAACATTATGGGGACGACAACCTACATCCTATCCTCCAAATTTAAAACTTAAAAACCAATATCAAGATCTGGAACAAGGAGGTGTTCGGTGATGTTTCGAAGATGAAGGAACACATCCTCATGGAAATCGAAACTTTCTATGTTTTGGAAGAAGAGCACAAGTGGCGCAGGACAAAATCCTAGACTACGTGAATGCTGATGAAATGATTATTTTGTCGAAATTAGCCGAAATTTATTAATCAAAGTCAATACAAGTAAATGCAAATACCTTAAGGTTCATAGTTTTCCATTCGGATGATCTCATTCGATTCGGGTAGGGTCCGATCCGTTGCGCTAGATCTGTTAGCTTCGCGGAAGGAAGATTCTAGAGGTAGAACTCTAGCCGCTTTCAAATTAGGGCGCTCACTCGGGGTATGATGGGATCTCAGGTTCTTCATGGGTTTAGAGATCGAGTCGATTCAAGGGTTTAGATGAATGCTAGAGTTATGGTTTGGGGAAATTTTGACAGGGTAACGGCTGGAATTAGGGCTTATGGAAATAAAAGGAGGGCAGAAAATAGAGAAGCAAAGAGATATTAAATTGAATAAAACTAGGAAATAATGGGCATCGCACCCTTGGCCTCATACCAAACCCATCTCGGGGAAGAAGAATCACTCTCCGGAATTGCTCATCTCAGGCACAAAGCAAAGCTTTTCATTAATCAATAATCAACCCTTTACAATGTTTATTTAGAGACCTTATATAGGAGGCCTTACAAAAGAAAATAAAACCCTAAAGCAAATAAAAGAAAAAGACAAGTATGCCCTTAAAATTCAAATTCGAATTCTGGCACAGTCAATCGATTGACAACTATTAGTCTATCGATTGACTTATAAAGGTGTCGCCAAACTTATTTTCTCACAGGCCACAGTCAATCGATCGAATCCCCAGAGTTGATCGATTGACTAGCATTGCTCCAATATGCTGATTTCTTTAATTCTGGTTCTGGTTTTCGCTTCCATTTCGCTTCTTCCGACGCTGGTATACGCGAAATGGTCCTTATCCAATGTCAACGTCCCCGTCAACATGCTAACAGGGGAAGAAAAGGACATCCAAATGGCATTAAAAATGGTCTTCAACCAAAAATGTGTTGAGGAGGCTTTATGGAGGCAAAGATCTAAGACGCACATGCTACAAGAGTGTGGAGGCAACATCAAGTTTTTTCATACCGTTGCAAATGGCCGTAGGAAAAGGAGCTGTATCACTAGCTTGGAGGTGGATGGGGTTCGATACACTGATGAGACTACTATTTCCGGCCAAGTTGTTTGCTACTACGAGAAATTGTAAGCAAGTGACGGATTTCGAGGGCCAGAGTTGGACGGGTTGAGTTTCACAACTATCTCTGCGTCAGGCGGTGGAACTGGAAAAAGATTTTGATGACAAAGAGTTTAAACAAGCCGTCTTCAAATCTGGGAAAAGTAAGGCTCTTGGACTTGACGGGCTCATTGTGGAATTCTTTCAAAGCTTCTAGGAGGTTATTAAGAACTTCCTCGCCTTCTTGAAGGAGTTCTATCATACGGGTAGAGTGGATAAAAGCATGAACTCCACCTTTAATGCACTCATCCCCATGGTTGAAGGGGCGGAAAATGCAAGGGATTTTAGGCCAAGCAGCTTGTTGAGCTACTCCTATAAGATTGTTCCGAAGGTACTTGCCAATAAACTCAGGAGAATCATTGGTAGGGCTCTCAATGGGCCGAACCATCCCGGATTTTAGCTCGCACCCGGCCCGAAAAAAGTGGTATTTTTTATTAAGCAAGCCCGGCCCGGTATTCGAATCGGGCTAAGAATGTTGCAGCCCGGATAAATCCGGGCCGGGCTTGAGTTGAGTGTTGCAACATCCGGCCCGGATATTTTATATATAAATATATATTGTACTTATCTTTCTGAAATTATAATTTTTTTATATAGTTAAATATGATTTACCTAAATGCCCTGAGATTAAACCGTTGAACGGTTTAAACTTGGGGCATATAAGTCAAAAGCGCAATAACCTTGTGCATATATTTTTTGGTTGGACAAATTGGATGACTTAATTTTTTTTTCAAGCAACCGTTGCATAGCTTTTTAGCTACACAACTTGGATGGCTTGTTAATAGATTTTCAAGCAACCGTTGTCCGTTATAACCATTATGCAACAAATTAAAATAAAATATTTGAATAAAATCAGTACTTGAGCCTCTATAGTGGTAATATAATTATTTAATTAAATTTTGAACCTTCTTCAAACTTTTATTAGAAAAAAAAACAACCAAACCCAATTTTATTAGAAAAAACAGCCTCAAAAAATAGCCTAACCAAATTTTATTAAAAAAACAATGAAAAGCCCAAAACACCCTAGTTCGCCCACCAGGGGCTTGGGCTAAGTACATGGTAATCCGGGTTAGGGCCAAGCTGAAAAAATTGGGAACCCGGCCCGGGTAGGTAAGGGCCTGATTGAACCCCAACCCGGCCCTAATCCGGCTCATTGAGAGCCCTAATCATTGGGGATAACATTCCAACCCTCGAGGAGCATTCATCCCGAGAAGGAAACTGGTGGCTGTAGCAGTGACTGCCCATGAAGCTATTCATTAGGTTGATAAAAGGAGAGACTCTGGAGTGAAAATTGACATGGAAAAGGCCGATGATCTCATAGATTGGAATTTCTCCAATACTAAATGGGGAGAATTTGGGGGGAAGAGGAGAAATTGGATAAGGGGTTGCTATGCTTTGGTCAGATTCTCAACCCTCATCAACAGATGCCCCAAGGGGTATTTCGTAGCTCCAAAGGCCTCAGACAAGGGGATCCCCTATCGCCGATGCTCTTTAATATCGTTGGGGAGGCTCTTCACAAGCTTCTTCAAAGATGTGTAACTCTTAATTTTTTTTCTCTGCCTTCCATGTGGCTAACAATGGTCATGCGGTGACCCACCTTCAATATGAAGACGATACTATAATCTTTTGTAGTGCTACCAACAATGAGGTACAAGTTGTTACCAATATCCTGACTTTGGATCAGTGTATGACGTCGTCTCGAGTCAAATGGTTAACCTCCACAAGTCTACAATGGCTGGGATTAATGTCAATCGGGGGACTTTGACTGATTTAGCTAATGGGGTCGAATGCTTGCGGGACAAATTAGCTCTCACGTACCTCAACCTGCCTCTTGGAGTGGGGATAATTAAAGCTCATATGTGGGAATCGGTTGTCCATCGATTCCAAAAGAGACTAGCTACTTGGAAAAGTAACATGCTAAGTAATGGAGGCAAACTCACTCTTATTAAATCAACTTTCGCAACACTCCCAATCTTTTTCATGTTCATGCTCTCAGCGCCAATGAAACTAATCAGAGAATTGGAGAAGATTATAAGGGACTTTCTTTGGGAGGGGGGGGGGGGGGGAGAGAATGCAAAATTCCATCTCAATTGGGAGATATGCTGCAACGATAAGAAACAAGAAGTGCTGGGTATAAGGAAGTTGGCTACGGTCAACAAGGCCCTTCTTGGGAAGTAGCTTTGCAGACTGGGCGATGAGAAGGATAAGTTGTGGTGGCAGGTGGTCTCGGCAAAATATGGGATGGCGGAGAGCGGTAGGGAGATGCGCACTGGTGGCCGTAATGAATCAGGTTGATGTCCCTGGAACATATTCGCACAAGGACTGGTATTGAAGGGGCGGTGAAATGGATTTTGGGGAACTATGGATAATATTATCTCCCTTTTTCATGTGCAACTAATTTAAGGGTATATTTTCTTACCATCCAAACAGGAGTTGCCAAGTTCTTTTCCCTTTGGAAGAGGAATGACTAGCCCATGTATGACGGGGACGCCGACATCGTAGACATTGGATATGGACCTTTTCGCGTATACCGACGGCGGAAGAAGCGGAGTGGAAACCAGAAATAAGCGAAAGAGACGAAAATGTGGAGGAATCAGCAAATTCGATTGATCGAATTGAAATTTCGACCGGTCGAATTCCCATTTCGATCGATCGAATGACATCGACAGATTTATATAGTTCTGGAGTGAGATTTCGACCGATTGAATGGAATATTCGATCGATTGAAATTTCAATTCGATCCATCGGATGTCGACGGCGATATTTTATATAAAAAATTTCGATCGATTGATTTTCACTTTCGATCGATCGAAATCGTACCGGGTTGTTTAGTTAATTTTGAAGTCTAAGTCGAACTTTCGTTTGGAGGGTTTATTTGTCTTTTATTTATTATTTGTTTTAGGGTTTTCTTTTATGGAAAGGACCCCTATATAAGGTCCTTAAGTTGAACAATGTAATTAGTTATTGATTATGAATGAAAAGAGCTTTTGCTTGTGTGCTTGAGATGAGCCTCTACGAAGAGTGAATCTTCTTCCCGAGAAGGGTGTGAAGCCTGCAATTCTATCCATCTAGCTTCATCTTCTCTGCTTGTGTGTTGATCCTTACAATGTCATCCTTTTGAGATCCAAAACCCTAGTTTACCCCTAAGCCATTGAATCGACCTGATTCAACAGCCGTAGCCTTCAACAGACTGTTAAGCCCAGCCGAATTAAAATAACCCAAAACCAGAGATTCCATCATTGCATTGCGAGCGCCTTAATCTGAAAATCTAAAGTTCTATCTCTAGGAACGATCCACGCTGCAACCTAACGAATCTAACGCTCGGACTGAACCCTACCTGAACTATGCGTGATTCTCCCATGGAATATTGCGAAAACCTGAGGTATTCGTTATATTTTGCGAGTTTCATTGTTTAATTTAATTCAATTTAATTTCAGCAAAATCAATCATCACATTGACGTAGTTTTAGGGTTCCGTCCTGCGTCAATGTACTACCAAAGTACACCTACTTTTACAATCTTAAAAGGGACCGACTCTCCTAACCGTCATTTAAACACCAAAGTGGTGTTTAAATGATCGTATACCATCAGCTATTTGAGATGTGGGTAATCCACACCGTCAAAGTTATAGATCATAGATTGAAAGGTAATGGGCCTAAAAATCACAGTTTTTGAGAGTTTGAACCACCCGATCTGTGCAATCTATTACCAACGGTTGTGCTTAGTTTGAATGGCTGATATTAAAGATCGCTAATCGAATGGTTCACATCCACTTATGGGCCTGATTCTTTGGCTAAAGCATCATCTAATGATGGAATGCGACTTGGGCAATTTAGATTGATATAAATGTGCACACATGCCACAATAGAAAACCACACTCCTATGGTGTGAGGTCGAAACTTCTAATTTAATGGTGGAAGATTGTGTAGATACCACTTGGTGTTTAAATGTCGGTCAGGAGCCATTATCCCATCTTAAAAATATCTACTCTCTCCACATAAAGGTCTTACATGGATCTCAATCTGTTGGTCTAGTAGAGCGATAAAATATGGTTTTCGTATTTGACATTAGATTGATACAATATTACTGACTTTATCATATTAATGTATCACTATGTCATACTAAGGTTTAAATGTGCCGATAACTCTTGTTTGATCGGGATGAACACAGATAACTATAGACAGCATGGATGTAAAATACTACTTTTTCCGTCCAGTTACATGAATTCAACATTTCAAACACCACAAGATCTATTCCATTTCTCAACAATAGTTTTACTTATTGGGTATGTCCAAGTGTAAGATTTTTGTCCATTTTGCTTCTGTACGCATGAATGTTTCTAGTCATCTTGATCATAATAATTAAAATTTCAAACTAGTTGAACTATTTTTTTTTATCTGTAATTGTTCATATATTGAAAAAACAGTAAGGTGCTGATGGAACAATACATGGGGCAAAAGGAAAATTAAACCAGGGAAAAATCAGCAGCATAATCCCCAAAAACAGATAAACCTACAGCCCAAAGATCTGGGCTTCCCATGCTAATATCAGCTCGGGTCCCAAGGACATAACTCTTCGCTGGGCAGCTCGCTCTCCCTGTTTACCCATAGGTGAATGAGGTCCACAATGTCTCTGACGATGACCCCCACTGGTTTGGATTTCTGTTCAAAGATCCTTCGGTTTCTCTCCCGCCAAAGACACCAAAGGACAGCGAAGAACATCCCCTTCCACCTCTTCCCTACCTGTCCATTCAGTCTAGCCGCATTCCAGGTTAAGTAAAGCATGTAGGGATTAGCAGGTAGGACCCAGCTCATATAAAAAAGCCTGAGTATTACACCCCAAATTTTGTGAGCCATTGCACAAAGGAGAAAGAGGTGGAGGACGGATTCCTCCCCCCGTGCACACATGACGCACTGATTTGTGATGTCTTTCCCTCTCCGAATGAGGTTGTCCTGCGTGAGTATTTTCTCCTTAAATACTGTCCATGTGAAGAACTTCACCTTTAGTGGGATTTCTGTTCAAACTAGTTGAACTATTATATTTGTATGTTGACTGATGGCCTGGAGTGAGTTATTTAAAATGTTGAATGCTCTCTCTTGATTATCTTTTCTTTGTTTGGAGTTTTCTTTCTCATCTGTTAATAATAAAATTTGATATCTTAAAAATTAAATAAATTAAAGTCGTATTGTTTCAAAGAACTTATCTAGAAGGGTAGCTCCGTATGACTTAGAATGTATGTTGCCTTTGCCTGCTCTTGGTCACATGTAAAAATTATATTTTATTTATTCTTTTTTTTTATAGATAAGCATGAGATATTTTATTTATTCTATGACAGGATAATCTTGTGGAGGCACCTGAGGAGCTTCCAAAAAAGACAAAATTGTTCTTTGTTCATGCTGCAGATACATGGGATGCTGAATTTTATGCAAAAGTTAATGATGATGTTTATGTTAATATAGGTAACTTTCATTTATTGATTAAATGGATTAATGTGTTATTTTATTTTGTCTAAGCATTAATATATGATGTAAGCAATGGGGTGACATCCATAATCCAGAAGGAATGCATGGCACGTATGGTGATGCCTTGATTCAAACCTTACATATATATAAATGAACATGATATTCGTCCACCTACTATCTTAGGCCGGAAGAAGTATTAGAAGAAGAAGAAAAAACCAACCTCAGATTCATTGGCGATGGATGAAACTGAATTGTGTGAAATTTTTCTTAAATGTCCTTGTTGGTACTAGCTTGTATAGAATAAGTTATTTAAAAATTAAGTTTTTAGAATACATTAAGAGTTATAACTTTAACGAAGGCAATCCTTTCTTAAGTACTTATTTTAAGAAGTCAATGAACCATTTGTAGCAAGAGGCATTGTTTTATAAAGAGATCTTTTGGTAATGTTATATGAAAAAATGCTTAGTCATTTATCTTATATCTTGTGAGACGAAAAGTTTTTTGTTGTGATAAAAACCGTTAACTAATAAATTAAGAAATTTATTTTTTCTACCTCATGAGAAAAGAAGTTTTTCTAGTGTTCAAACTGTTAATGTAACTAATTGTTTATTGAAAATTTAAAAGATACATATGTTACATCTTGTGAGAAAAAGAATTTTTTATTTTATTTTTTTTATGTTGAAGCCGTTTATTGCAACTAATTGTTTATTAAAATTTTAAAAGATGTACACCATAATTCCATATCTCGTGAGAGAAAGAGGTTTTTTTTTTTGGTTAGGAACAATTTATTCAAAATTTGATAGAGGTTTATATTGTTTCCTGTGAGAAAAAAAAAAGGTTTCCTGTTGTTAAAAAGTTGTTTCTCCAGAAAATGCAATCACCTTCCTTGCTTTTAACTAAGGGATGCATTTCTACGGAAGTGAAAAGTAGTTATAGAGTTGAAAATTTTTTTGTGGTGTTTCTTTTCCAATTGGAAATGTAATAAAAATATGAGAGAAAATATAAGGAGAAAAATCTACAAAAAATGAATTGCTGCTATGTCACTTTTTTCTTTACTTTAACAAACACATACACACGCATACACTTACAAAAGCAGGATTATAATTTGTTAAATTTGTGATCGACTTGAAACTCAGTTGAGTTGATTTGTATTGAGTGAGACCTGACTGACATTTGTATCAACAAGTTGCAAATATAAATGTTCAGAAATGATCTGGTTGGCCAATCTTTGATATTATAAGTTGACTTCTTTGTACTAGTAAACATATTGTGCTTGGCATTTTATACTGTTATTTTCAGATACATTTTTGCCCAACTTGAATGCCATAATTAAGTTTGACATGTCATTCATTCAACCCAAAAAAATACCCGTCTGCTTTCATGCACTCAACTATCTTTACAAAAAAATTTGTCTTGAGGGCACACATATTCCATATATTCTCCCTTAGGGCTGTTATGGTAGAGAAAAAATTCTCGTAGCCTAAAAAATCAAATCACCTTGATCCTCAAAAGGAATACAATTCGCAAGCAAATCCCCTCATAGCTTTCTCTATCGCTGTCACTTTGCACCTCTTTCTTTTGTTTAATTTCACCTGCTGATAGCTAGTTGTAAGGTAAACTTCGAGGTTTCCTGCCTAAAATGAAGACACATGTTAAATCCTGATGCTTCTGTCCTTGATATGCTTGGATTCAGCTGCTGAAATCCTTGATCACATACCATTCAATATTAATGTCCACACTAACTGTGTTTGTTTACACTTATGATACTTATAGCAACTTTGAGGTTGATCTTCATTAATCAGATGTCAATGAATCAACGTGGGATATGTTGCTTTTTGAAAAAAAATAGAATTTGCGTGCGGAACTCTCTTTCATGTAACATGTTGCCATGTGGAATGGATCTTCCAACTACTTCTGACAAGTCGTTAGGTACTAGCTCCTTTGTCTGAACACTTAGTGTGTCAAGTTATTGTTCGAATATTCATATTCCAGTTGCGGGTGTATCTTTCATTATTCTTTCATAGTTGGGGTACCTACTGTTACCAGTGTTCAACAGAGGTCGTGTTCTGTACTCGATACCATTTTGGATGGGGAAGCATCTTTTAATCTAATTCCCCCCTCTTCTATGTAACTTAGTCACCAAGCGGGTGCTGCTCATTGCCAATTCCTATGAAAGAAATACAAAGGGGGAGGTCGTGTGGAATATCTGGCTGAGGAGGGATTTTATTGAAACTGAAATGTCTGATTTAATGAGCTGTTCGAACTTTGAAGTATATTCTATAAAATAGTATTAGGTGCCTGCCCGTGCACCAAGGGCAGCACATGGTCAATCTGCCTTTGCCAAACTGTTCAGACCTTAGGAGATGCACTGACATCCATGAGTGCCAAATGAGTGAAAGTACCTTGACCTTTTGACTGATGTGGCACTCATAAATGTTTTTGACATCTCTGGATGTTTGACCAATTTGGCGAAGGGAGATTCACCTGTGCATGGCCCTTGGTGCCCAGGTCAGGCACTTAATCCCAACTCCTCAATAAAACCTACGTACTGAGGCTGCACTGATCGAAGAATTTGGTTGTCAATACCTTACGATACTCTATGATACATGATACCACAAAAAACAATACGTATCTATAATGTGTATCATTTTTAACCGTCTCTTACGATACACGATGCAATACAAGACAATACGTTGTGATGTGCGATACGACCAATACATATGATTTCAATCGTAACCAGTTTTTTATTTTAAACAATTATCAATTATTTACCCCAACTCTAAATTAAAAAATATATAAAAAAAGAAGAGAACAACAAGAATAATGAAAGAAGAGGAAGAAGATGTCTACTGAGGAGGAAGAGAAATAAAAAAAGAAATGATAATTTAATTGATAACCAAGATGATGGCACTGACTTTAGGGATAGAGATGAAGAATGAAGACTTTAGTTTCTTTTTTTTTTTTAATTTTTGTTGGAGATTACAAATTGCTAATGTCAAGAAATAAGTAGAGGATTTTTTTAGTAAAATTGGTACTTGAATGACATATCATATAAATATATAATGCAAGTATACCGTCCACACTTATCCCACAATTGTACTTGTGCAATTGGAGAGTTTCTTTCTATATAGTGGAAGACTCAGAAGCTTTTATAATTTTATGTGACTTGATTTTTATCTCCACTTTATAAATCATTCCAATAACATATTTTATTTTGTTCAATTTATTTGATATAAATTTTATATTCTAATGTGACAGATGATGGAATGATGTCTAATGGTCATAGATTGTTTTATACATGCATATATATATATATATATATATATATATATATATATATATATATATATATATATATATATATATTTAAAAATCTAATTGTATCTTACGATATGCGCTAGGATACACGATATGATACAGGATTTGACAATCACACTCTGCCTTCTTCACACCGAAGTATTATTTTATGCACCAGACTAGAGTGGTGACTCTTCTTGGCTGGATTATCATCCAGCAATGTGTTGTCCTGCCCGAGTGGCCTGTTAAGCTTGGTTGGCTGCCCTTGACAAAACTCTCATGGTTGATCACTTACAGCACGACAATATGTCAACCCCAAACAGGTGCTGCCTATGCTTTAAAGACAGAAAAGGGGTAGAACACCTTTTCATTCACTGTCCTATCAACATTCTCATACGGGTCCATTTTCTTTCTCTATTCGATCTGAACTGTGTCACACCGACGACCGTGGGCGAACGACGTGGTGGCTAGGGAAAAGAACCTGTCCGATAGAGTGGTAATTCTTATGGGAAATTTTCCCACCTGATCATCTGGTGTGTATGGGAAGAGAATCAAACATAAAGAAACAGGACGGTCTGCCACAATGGCGTTGGTGCTTAGAGCGGGGGATTGGGTCTGCGCGGCTTGCCGGAATCTCAATTTTAAGCGCAGGAAGGTCTTCCACCATTTAGGATGTGGCTCAACCAGGGAAACGGGGGTGATCGTCAAGTCTGCCGATGATTCGATCCCATTGAGGAGTAATCATCAAGTGTTACTCCGAGCCAGCCAGGTTACGGACCTTAAGGAGGGCTGGTCTATCGCTGCTAAGAGTTTCAAAAGCGCGATGGCTTCTCCCACCAGGGGTATTAGCAACCACCGGCGAAGGAGCCCCTGTGCTGAGGTGGTTGGGAGGGATGGCCAGTACAAGCAAGGGGAGGATGATGCTCTCGGTATGGCTGTCATCGACGACTCTGCAGCTTCTCACTATGGAGATGGGGGAGTGTCTAGTACCAGATTGGAATTTCGATCATCCCAATTTGGTTCTATGGCTATGAATCTACAACAGCATTGGGTAGTACTATATAGCATCAAGGATACACTATCGCTGTTCAATTTACATCGATGGATACAATATTCATGGCAGTATTCGAAGAGACCTACTTTATCTACAATCATACATACTAAATATCTGCTTCGTTTCCCTACGGAGGAAGGAGCACTGGAGCTTCGTCGCAAAAAAGCCTTCCGAATTGATGGAGCACCGGTTGAATGCGACGCCTGGGAACCGTTTGTGGGTGATCTTCAGTTACAGTGGTTCGGGGGAGGAGTTTGGATCAAAGTTCTCGGCCTTCCTATCCATGCCTGGACCACCAAGGTCCTTATGGGAATCGGGGATCACTATGGATGGTTCATCCTCGCAGAACGAAGCTCCATCAACCTTTGGGATACCAGCACGGTATGTATCTTGGTGGCCGTGGACTCCTGGCTGAGCATCCCTAGGTCATGCGAGGTCTGCCTCGGCGGCCAGAAACTCCGGGTCTTCATAGAAATGGCGCTCTTGGAGCGGGTGCTCGTCCCGAAGTAACCCGAACGATGAAATAGTGAGGACCCGGAACGCCAGGGTAAACATGCTCTGAAGTACCGCAGAAGAAATCACGCCGGTGATCGAACCAATCGGGGACGGGGTAGATCGGCCCGAAAGGGAGGTATCGAGGTGCATGGAGGGGGGCATGGCCGCGAATTCGGCGGGCTGCGGTATACACGGGTGGTCTTCCACGGCGACGAGGGGCATTGGTTCCTCGCTCGGTACCCGGCATATCCATCGATCGAGAGAGGAGTTAGAAGAAGGGGAGATTGCTGATGAAACCCTGGAGCTAAATGTTGGCTCAACTAGGTACAAGGATGGCGAGGACAACTACGTCAACGAGATTAGATCAACGGACCACCTGAACCCAATAATGGACCGGAGCTGATGCCGCAAGACTTTCGGCTGAGCGGAGCAGAGAAGGATCTATCACCGTCGAGGTTTTCTACGGTCGGGATTGAATCGTACTCCTTGCATGGAAAAGGACACCTGCATGTGAAGGAGGTTGGTGAGACGTCGTGGATGCCGGCGATGAGAGAGAGTGTCAGCGACCGTAACTGGGACCCAATGGAGATTGAAGCTTCAGGAGGCTTGTTATGGGACAGACTTGCAGGAGCTAAAAAAGCCTTTAGGGTTTATCATCGAAGAGGAAGGTTATTTAAGGGATCTCGAGGAAGTCTGATAGCTGGGGTGTCGACACATCATGTCCCAATGGATACTTCTGGAAGCTTGGAGCCAGTACTGTACAGAGTTGACTTTGGGCAACACTTTTGGAGAAAGGTAGGGGGCTTTACGATGGCATGGCACATGATGACTTAGACATGTAGCGGATAAGGGGTATGTGTGTGTCTAGTGGGGGCCAGCTGGCGGGTACTACTTCGTGGGCCATTTCTTGCTTTGACCCGTGGGGTTTCATACTGCATATGGGTATTGGGTCCTCTGGGACAATAGCTCGATTCTCAGTGGGATCGAATCTGTTGGGCCAAAGACCTTGGGCCTTTGGGGCATTGATGGAATAACAATGATCTGTGAGTGAGAGGAGTTACTCGGGGACATGGGAGGGGGATGCCGATACTCTGATTTTGAGTGAAGAGGGGCCCATTCAAATCGCTAACATCCAGTGGCCGGTAACACTATCGAGGAGGTCGATCGAGTTTATTGAGATGGAGGGACCCCTCTGTGGTGGCGACGCAGTGGACTACACACCACAGGGCATTCTACTAAGACCCTTGGGAGAGGGGGTAGAGGCTGAGTGAGGTATGGCAAACGACATTGACCGCCTCATTCGGGTTGGACGCGATCTCAGGATGTCTTTCAAGGGGTCCGATGAGGAACTCCAGAATGTGTTCAAGTCCATCTTGGTTAGTCGCAAGGAGAACAAGAAGAAGCGGCGGGGTGGGGCTCGGGAACTTGCAAGGTTATATTTGGGGATGTCGGATGGGAAGGGGGTAGGAGGAGGGTGTACCCCCACATCCTCTAGTATGGGCGGGACTTCTGCTAGCTGCTTATGAAGATGCTATCTTGGAACGTGAGAGGTATCTGTGGTGGGGGCAAACGGGCAGGGGTTAAACGGGTGATAGATACGCTAAAACCAGCCGTTATTACTTTGCAAGAAACCAAGTGGGACAGCTGTGACAGGTGGAAAGTGACATTGGTGATTGGGGGAAATCAGTGGGACTGGTTGGGAGTTGATTTTGATGGCGCTTCGGGTGGCATTCTGGTGGCATGGGACAATCGAATATTTGACAAATTGGATGAGGAAGTGGGGATATATTCTGCTTCAGTGGTGCTTCGGAACAAGGACTCAGGGAAAGCGTGGATGTTTGCAAGTATCTATGAGCCAACTATTGACAGAGATCGACCTGATTTTTGAATGGAGCTAACTGCCCTCGCAGCCAGATGGGATCTCCCATTTTGCCTGGGAGGGGATTTTAGTGCGATAGGATGGGGCTTCGAGAAACAAGGTGGACCACCGGATATTGAGGTAATGCGGGATTTCAATTCCATCTCGGATTGGGAGTTGATGGATGTACCTCTAACTGGAGTGTACTTCACGTGGTCGAATCTGCAAGAGAATCCTTCGCTGAGTAAGCTGGACAGATTTTTGTGCAATCTGGACTGGTTAGACATATTTCCGGGAGCAAGATCAGAATGCTTAGCCAGGGCGGTCTCTGATCATCGGTTGGTGTTGCTGACTTGCGAGTCGCGTGGGAAAGGGCTGATTCCGTTCCGATTCGAAAACATGTGCTTGATGGATGAGGTGTATCAGGCATCCGTACTAATTTGGTGAAGCGAATCGACAACACCGGGAACGGCGGCCTACAGATTCATTTCCAAACTACAACGGGTTAAAGAGAAAAGTAAATTGTGGAATAAAGAGGTGTACAGCTTGGTGCAGGTCAAGAAGGAAGCTCTGTTAGTGCAACTGCAGGAGTTGGATGATGTGGAGGAACTAATAAACCTCACGGCGGATGAGCGCGAGGAAAGATACCTCAAAAAAATTGAGTTTAATAGTGTGTGCAGAGCCGAGGAGGTAAGCTGGAAGCAAAAATCCAAGGTCAAATGGCTCAAGGAGGGAGATGCCAATACCAAGTACTTCCATGCAGTCGCCAACACTCTAAACAAAGCGAACTATCTGGGTAGCATTACTGTGGGTGGGGTGAATTACTCGGAGGAGGATCAGATCAGGGAGAACATAGTGACGTTCTATATGAAGATGTACAAGGATGATGGTCTGCCTCGGCCCCAATTGGATGGGCTATCTTTTCGGTCTATCACTGAGGAGGATCAGCTGAGTATGAAACAACAAATCAGTGAGGAAGAGGTGTGGAGAGTAATCAGGTTTGGGACCAAAAATAAAGCTTCGGGACCCGACGACTTCATAATGGAATTCTTTAGATTCTTTTGGGCAGTCATCAAGGCGGACATGATGGAAGTTATGTGAGAGTTCCATGCTTCAGGCTTCATTGGGAGGAGCCTAAACTCTACTTTCATCACCCTCATTCCAAAGAGGGATGGGGCTGATGACATTACTGATTTCAGGCCGATTTGCCTTACCAATTGTCTCTATAAGATTATCGCCAAGGTCTTAGCCAATAGACTTAAACCCGTGATGAGTTTGATAATTTCGGAAAATATGGGAGCTTTTGTGAGGGGTAGACAACTGGTAGATTTGGTTGTGGTGGCTCAAGAGACCATACACTCGGCGTATTACGATCGGCGACCGGCGGCCATATGGAAAATAGATATGGAAATAGCGTACGATTGGATCAGTTGGGACTGTTTAGATTATACGCTCGGCCGATTGGGGCTTGGAACTACCTGGAGGAGATGGATGAGGGGGTGTTACTCTTCGGCTTGGTTCTCGGTCTTGATCAATGGTACCCTGTCGGGTTATTTTAAGAGTTTTAGAGGTCTCCGCCAAGGGGATCCTTTATCTCCCTTCCTATTCAATATGGTAGGCAAAGCGTTATCGAGGCTTCTTTTGCAAGCAAGGCAGAGGAGCCTCATAACTGGGAATAACGTCGGAACGCAAGGGAGGTTCATTTCGTATCTCCAATTTGCGGATGACACCATTATTTTTGGGAAGGCTAATGTTCAGGAGTTTAGGTCCTTGGTTGATGTACTATCGGTTTATGAGGTTGTATCGGGGTAACGTATCAATTTCTCCAAGTCGGCAATCACAGGTATTGGGACTGATGAGCGGTTGATGGTTGAGCTGATGCGCAGGATCGGCGATTGAGAAGTTCCCAATTATACAGGGCTTCCTCGGGCTCGGCATAACCCATGCCTAGGAATGGGAACCGGTTGTGTAAAGGTTCGAGCAGCGATTGTCGTCATGGAAAGGGAAGCTGCTTAGTAGTGGTGGCCGGCTTGTTCTGGTCAAAGTGGTCCTATCGTTGTTGCTCATCTTCTACATGTCTATGTTCAAATGTCCAATGAGGGTTCTCAGTCGTCTAGAGCAAATTCAGCGAAACTTCCTGTGGGAGGGATCGGGTCTGGATAAGCGATATCACTTAGTTAACTGGGAAACGTGTCAACTTCCCATTGGTTGTGGTGGGATGGGCATCCGCAGCTTGAGGTAGACCAATATCGCTCTTCTAGGAAAGTGGTTTTGGAGAGCGGGGAGGGTGGAAGAAAGGGACAATCTTTGGCGAGTGGTGCTGCTTGAGAAGTACGAACACTTAATGGGTAATTGGGGTATAAGTATCACGGTTCACAAAGGAACATCCCCTTGGTGGAAAAGCATTTGCAACACGTGGGGCCTCTTTGCCAGAGGGCTGAGATTCAATTGGGGTTGTGGTACCTGCATCCGATTCTGGGAGCATGATTGGATGGATGTGGGCCCTCTCAAATCCTCATTTCCAGATATCTATGACATATCTGTAAATCCTTTTGGGAGGATTGTGGATTTTGTTTCAGAAACTGATGGTGGTAGACTATGGAATGTTGTGACCAGAAGACTTCTGAGGGAGGAGGTGACATCGTTCTATAATGTGATGCAGAGACTATATAAAGCACAATGACACCCCTATGGTCAAGACCGGCTGATGTGGACCTCATGCAGAGATGGTATCTTCAGTGTCAAGTCCTACTATAGGATGCTTACGCGACGTCCATTGGTCAGATTCCAAGGGGCAAGATTATGGAAGGAAGTCATTCCTCCAAAAATCAAATTCTATGCGTGGACCCTATTCAAAGGAAATATCCTAACAATCGATCAGCTTATTCGAAGGGGGAAGGAGGTCTTGAATTGTTGCGTGATGTGTAACGATGGGGAGGAGACCGCCTCACATCTACTTCTCCATTGCAGGGTCACGCATGAGATTCCTTTCGTATGAGCTGCTGGCTACGTCTTACGTCCATTTTTTGATATGGGGGGCCATTAAAGTGGAGGGGCAGCCTGGGGAATATTGGATGGCTGCCCATTTCGTGGTGCTGTGGAGTATATGGTCCGAGAGAAATTTGCGTTTTTTGAGCATAGAAGGCGCCCGATAGGGATGATCATGAGGTCGGTCAGAGACCTGGTGTGGTTTTGGGTGCTGAGAGGAGGGAATGTTCCTAGAGAGGAGTCCTACTTATGGGACCCGGGCTAAATGTTGTTTTGTCCATTTGGACTTTGTACCCCTTCTATTTTTTTGGTTGTGTCGTTGTATTGGTCTTTTAGCGCCTTGCTGCTTTTCAATATAATTTACTTTACTGATAAAAAAAAGAAACGGTAGGCTTTCTCAATGGGAAAATGGCCACTGTACATTTGGTCACTACTACGATCAAATTACAACGCCTGGTTTAAGGATTGGAAATAGTTCAAACTAGTTTTATATTGCTGATATTCCAAGCAAATGGATAGACTTAGTGCACAATGGACCAAGCAAAGTTAAAAGAACTGGGACCTTATCTCTATTGGCATGCATTAGTGTGCGTGTGTTAGTTAAGTGCGTATGGGTAGATATATTGACCTGCGTATCACATATGGTGTGTGTGTTAATGTGTGGGGTGCATATAACATATTGTTATTATTAGTATAAAGGCTGGCTGGGTCCTCCAGAACCTTAATCAGGTCATTCTATTTTCTATCTCTGTCTTCTCCTTCTTATTCTCTCCTACAAACCCTGACCCTAACATTAATTATCTCTACTGTTAGAGGTTGAATGACCTGAGTCCATGTCATGTGTGCACAGGTCCTGAACAGGATACAATGTTTTATATTATATCATTTATTAATTTTAATATCACTGCATGCATTGGCATTTTGGTAACCGTGGATACTGCATCCTACCCTTCCAACCACATTCCTACGCTTCCAAACACTTTGCCATGTCTAAATTACCTACTGAGAAATAATTTCAAGTGTTCTTTTTTGTGATGTCACCTCACATGCATGTACATCTACATCCTCCGCTTCCAAACACGTTGCCATGTCTAAATTACTTACTGTAGTAATAGTTTCAACTGTTCTTTTTTGTGATGTCACATGCATGTACATTTACTAATGTTTAAGGGCTGTGCTGTGTTTTGTTAGTTTGTCTAAAACCAGTTTTACGTTTTCGAATCTAGAATTTTTTAAGTACCTTTTATTTCCAAATGAATATAGTCATATGTTCATCCTCTATAAATCATCAATATCACAGAGAACCCCAATAACTTCATTTTGCAAATTATTGGGGATAGTAGATCTTTTAAAATTCAGTATAATCAGTTTTTCCTTCATATAACAATCATTTTTGTTAAGCAGGTATGGATGCCTTTTTCTTAAAACTAAGATACAAGGATTTTATGTCCTCTCAAGAAATTTCGTCTTGATCTAAACCCCAACGACAATAAAAATAATAAATATATAACAATGATGACGATGATGATTATAGACATAATATGATGACCATTGACCAATAAGCACTTTACATGAACTAGTTTGTTTTTAATTGGGCCCGACTCTCCTGGCCGTCATTTAAACACCAAAATGATGTTTAATGATCATACACCATCAATCGCAATGTAGTTAAGGCGTTGTGGCAAGGTCATGGCGAGGCTATTTACAATTTTTAAAAAGAAATTTAATAATTTTATTTTTATTTATTAATAATAATAATAATTATTATTATTATTATTTTAGTTTTTACTATTTCTTAATTCATATATTTTTTTCTAGAGGAAGAAAAAAATTCAACTAATTAATCAGGTATAGGCACATATCAATAAATAGAGAACAAATATTAATTATTGGGATGAAAAACTAACTCTGATGAATGATAATATTCTAATGATCTCGAGATCAATTGTGGGAAAGATTGGAACAAAAAATAATCTTTGTTATCCCCTCAAAGCAGCCAGTGGGTTCAGCTGTACAATCAAGCCCCGACAAAAAAAAAAAAAAAAATTTAAGCAAACAAAAAAAACATGAAAAAAAAAATATAAAAACAGAAAAAAAAAAAAATATATATATATATATATATATATATATATATATATATAGAATAAATTATGAAAAAAAAATACAAAAACATACACAAAAAAAAAAACACAAAAAAGAAAAAAAGAAAAACAGAAAAATACACAAAAAAACAGAGAAAGGGAGGCGAGAGAAAGACGAAAAAAAAAAACATACTGCGTACCTATTTTTTTGTTGAGGAGAGGAGCTGAGTCGAGAGTGCCTTAGAATCCCTTTTTATATGAGATTATAATTTATAAGTTATTAAATTATAACTTATAATTATATAAGTTACTGTTAAGTTTATATATATATATATATATATATATTATATTGCCAATATGGCGTCGTCATTTCAAAGGTTTCGCCATATCAGTTCATATGGCGAAATCCATCGTCATTCACCATGGCGTCACCATGGCGATGTCTTGACTACCATGATCAATCGTGTAAGATGTGGGTGATCCATACCATCAAAGAAATAGATCATAGACTGAACTTCAAGAGGCTCGAAAATGGTGTTTTAGGGAGATTTAAACCATCTGATCTGTAGACTTTAATATCAACCATTGTTTTCAGTTTTAATGGCTGATATTAAAGATCCTAAATCGGATGGTTCACATTCACTATAAGCATGCTTCTTTGGGCTGAGTCATGTTCCAATGATAGATTGCCACTTGGACAATTTAGATTGATCACATATGTTCACCACATGGAAAAATGATGATCACAGTTCAATGGTGTGGGATTAAAAGTCTAGCTTTAATGGTATAAGATCGTTTAACCGCCATTCCGGTGTTTAAATGTCTGTCAGGATCCATTCTCCCTTTTTAATTAGAGGTACCAAGCATGGGATTTATTGATTATATAGAATGTAGATGTCTTCATTGCTTATGCTTAATTTGATTTACAGATGCTCTGGGAGCCATGCTTGCTACTCACTGGGACAAGCCACGTGTTTACATTGGGTGCATGAAATCAGGCGAAGTTTTCTCTGAGCCGTGAGTTTAGTCAAAACACAGATTCCATCCTTGATTTTCTAGAAGATGAAAGGTGCCTCATTAAATGTTCAACAATAAAATTTTCACTGCTTGACTTTTACAGGAATCACAAGTGGTATGAACCAGACTGGTGGAAGTTTGGCGATGGAAAATCGTGAGTGGTTCTATACTTATGCATAATCTTGTAATCTTACTTTAAGAGCGAAACAATTACTTTATCAATCACATTTCATAGCTTTGCAATCAAAGAAAGTAGTTGTTTGGAGAACTGGTTGAAGTAACATACTTAAGTACATGGAGGGGCTGGTTGGAGGGATTATGCAAAATACGAATCATTCAAATTGGGCTGCGACACAATGAGAGTGACATGAATGTAAATTTCACAAGTAATCATTGCCCTGTTTTGGGGACCATTATGATAAAATACAGCATTTTTTGTAAATATGCGTATAATACACATTTTTTGCCTAAACTCGTATAATATGCATATTTTTTAATAAAACACATTTTCACGTAATGCGCCTATTTCACTCATTAAACAATGTTTTTCCTCTTATTTACTGTATTTTAGAAAACTGTTTTAAAACTTTCTTTTAAAAAAATTAATAGTATCTCATTTTTCCTGATTTTTCCGTTTCTTTCGTCTTCCGTATTTTGCAGTCATTACCTTCTGATTTTCCCCCTTTTTTCCTGTGCCTTTTTTTCCGACTTTCTTGCTCACCGTATTAAACCCATACCCGTATTTTGTCACTTTGAGTTAAACTACCAGTTGACTTGTATTTTGGTGGTCATCCAAACAGGCCGCATGCTACAATTTGCTGAAGGCAAATTAAATTCATCCTGTTAGCGAAAGTGGGCTTCCAAACATCCCCCCTTATGCATCTCGAGATAGTTCCCATCTGACACCACTGCATAAAAGATCTCTTCGATAGGCTTAAGTGTTAATTTTTCATCATCATTCATTTATGAAGATCTTTTACAGCTTTTTTTATTTATTTCTATAGCATTCTGCAGTGTTACCTAGACTCCTCCATTTTTGGGATACTTTTCATGCCAACACATGATGACACTTGGACACTCCTTAACATGACACGGCTCTTCTAAAAATGTATGAAAAAAAGTCACCTGATGCTATCAAACAGTGCCTCATTTCAACACGGTAAAGTGAGTTGTCATTTTAGGAAAAACTTTGCATATAAGTTAACTAAACTTTAAATGACGAAGCTTCAGTCCTCAAAAACTATTTGTATGATATGGAATATTTTAAGTTAGGTTCATGACAGACATTATGTATACTTTTTCATCTTTTCATTAAGTAGGTTCTCAATTAGTTCTAAGTTTTTTTTTTATAGATTTATCTTACAGTGTATATTTTAATTTTACGTTTTTAATGAATGCGCCACTGAATTGAAAATTTCTAAAATTTCCATGCAAAGCACCCATGATACCTTAACATTTAGCACCAGTTCCACGTGTCTAGGTATCACTGGTATTATTTCATGCTTTCTATGATATGATCGTGTGATTGTGTATCTTGTACACGCAATGTTGTGATTTGAGACCAATAATTCACTTGTTCAACGCAAGGAGAGGATGCAATCGTCATTGTCCAAGCGAGGGAGAAGGTAGCAGGAGCTTTAACTTCAGGTTTTTTCGAGATTAGGTGTAATAGTTGGGTAATTTTTTTCCTCACCTGTGAATAAGTGCAAACAGAAAGTGGGTGCTTTTAAAGATTCAGTGGCTGCAAATAAAGGTATCCATTTTGTTAGAGGTAAATGAATTTGTGACTCAATACAATAAGACAATGATTCTGTACAGATGTAGTATGAACATCCTTTTTTTAAAAGGGCCTTCAAAAAGTGTGCATCTGAGAGCTTGATTTACAAATGCAAGAACTATGGCTCATTGTTGGTGGAGTTTGGAGAAGTAAATCCTGGAGCGTGAGTCTATATTGCAACTACAAAGAAGCCAAAGGTGAATTGAGAGAGAGAGAGAGCACATTTACAAGTACACAGGATCATAAATATATATAGCATGTCCAGCTTAATTATGTGAAAATTGCATTCATGAAAATGTATTTACTTGCAATGGTTTTACCTGAATTAGGTTTGCTATAGTGTAAACGACATTTATGCTATTGTTTTCATTTCCCCACTTGTCCTGATTTTTTGGCTATAGTGTAAACTTGCAATATCTTTTACCCTTTCTAGAAATAAGTTTGTTTATCCTACAGGTACTTGCGTCATGCTTCAAGTGAAATTTTTGTAATATCCCGAGCTTTGGCGCAGTTTGTTTCTATAAACAGGTAATCTATTTGTGCCTCTGGTTCAACTATCTGTCCGCACTTTAAGTAGAGTAGTTCACCGTGCTGCATCTTAAATGAGATAGCCATCTTAATGTTATTTTGAGTTCACAGATCTATTCTTCGCACGTATGCCCATGATGATATCAGTGTTGGATCCTGGATGATTGGGCTCGATGTAAAGCATGTTGACGAAGGGAAGCTATGCTGCTCATCTTGGTCTTCAGGTCTCTCTCTCTCTCTCTCTCTCGATATATATATATATATATATATATATATATATATATATATATATATATATACACACTCAACGCTAATAATAGTAAAAACCCAGGAGTATACAATCAACTGTAGCCCGGGACCCGACACTTGAGCCAGTCAGGTGTCACGTGGCATCTAACTTGAGGATTGTGTGCCAAGTGCGCATGCCCAAGGTCAATCCACGATCATGCAAAAACAGATGAATACAAAAAAGTGACCCAAGGTCAATCAACAACACGTCAAAAAAAAAGAGTGATTTTTTTTTAATCGTTGATTTTTTTATCAAAAGCAAAAAATTGATTGGGGTAAATTTTTGAAAGATAACCCATATCTTTGACTTGAGAAATGAAGGGCAAAAAAGCCTTCTTTTTTGTTTTCTCTCAAACCTCGGGGTTTATGGTGAACCCTTAGAGGATGTGGTGTAACTCGTGGCCACGTGATCTAGCACTCTGGTATGTCGTTCTTGCGTATATTCCAATTTTTCACCCACCCACACACACACACACACACACACATTTTAAATTGATCTCAACAACGCACCCGTACTCCACGTGGCACCCAAAATGTATTTTGAATGCCACGTGGTGCTCCACGTGTATCTTGGAGGACAATCATCACCGTCCTCCATTGGAGGACCTAACCAGCTCCCTATATATATATATATATATATATATATATATATATATATATGGTAGAAGGGAGAATGCGCCCGAGCGTAGAGATATTTGTATGAAGGACCTAACGGGAACTTACTAAATGCAATGTTAAGGCCGAGATTAGGATTAAAATTAATTTAATCAATAAAAAAAAATAATTTTTCATAACAAATTACCACGAAAAATTCTAGAAATTCAATTAAGTGATTTAATTTCGGCTCAAAATAGCGTTACTTTAGTGTACGTTCCCTATCGCGGATCGAGAAGACTAGGGTTCTTATGAACGGCTAGATCTCCGATAATTTTAGGGCGTCGAACGAACTCGCAAGCGGGTTCTCTCGATACCGAATAAAATTAAAAGGCTAATAATGATTTATGATGAACAAATAGGTTGATTTTGAATTTTATGAAATAAATAAAATAGTTAGGGTTACGCTACTTACGCAAACCGTAGGTCTAAAGAAGATAAAGATGGAAAAAGAGTTGGCCTTGCAACAAACTGCAAGCGGGAATCGAAGAATCACTCTCTGTTTGAGAGAATTACACCCTCACGAAAGTTTAGAACTCTCAATTTTGCATAAGCAATTTTCATTAACCAAAAAACTAATAATAAAGTTGTTTACAAGCCTTTAAATAGGCTAACCAATGCATAAAGCTAGAAATCATAGTGTAACTCAATTCCTAGTACAAATAAAAGAAATATCCTAATTCTTCTAAAACAATAAAATATAGTCCTAAAATAATAAGGAAACTAATCATATTTCTAATAAAAGAAATAAATCCTATTTTCTAAAATAAAATAATGAAAGTGACTAATCCTAATTCATTTAGAATTCTTGAAATTCATCACTTTCTGTGCAACTTTCGAAAACTGACCATAACTTCCTCAATACATGTCGGAATTGCACGTTTTTTGGCTCGTTGGAAAGCTACTTCGATAAACTTTCAAATATGACTAATTTCGCATCAATCTGACTTTATTTGACACCTAAAAATAGGCCAAACATAATAGTGACGGGATTGACCCTAATAAATTTTAGATTTTCTTCTTTATGATCAAATGGGTCTTCAACGTGCTTTTTTTTAAAGCCTATTCACGGATCCACTTTCTCTTTTGGCGTCTCATCTTTATCCGATCACGATTCAAACAGGCGGATCTAAAGTTTGCATCATAGAGCTTGTAAACCTAAACCATGTTTTGAGTGCCTTGGTAGAGCAAGGTCGCGTTGTTTAGATCATCTTTAAAAAAAAGTTTCAAAGCTTCATCTCCAACATTTTTTGAGGCTTGAATCTGTCCATTGAATTTAGTCAACGTTTGTGACTTTCAAAAACATATTTTGAATTTTTTTTGAAAAATTGATCTATACAATGCATCCAAACTTCACGTGAAACTTGGGTATATGGTGAGTGTGCACCGATAGTCCACGCTTCCTTTTTCCTATATATATGGTTGAGGCAGCCCACTCTCAAGGTCTAATGCAACTGGAAAATTAAAGAAGCTGTTGGAGGCCAGCAACAAGAGGGAATTACTACCAATTTTGAGGAGAGGTTAAAAGGAGGCTTCAAGAGGATTATAAGAGCTGCCATTAGAAGCTGGTTGTTAAAAACTAAGAACAGGAAAGAGGGCAATTTTCAGTCAGAGATGGGGTCAGGTTTATTTGAGTGTGCCACTGTGAAGACCAGAATTTGCATGAATAGGGGGTTGAAATTAGGGCCAGATTTTAAGTTCAACAGGGTGCATATTAAAGGCCTTGGGCTTGGATGGAAGACTACCGGGCCCTAAGTCTGGCCTAAAGAGGACGACACTGATCACTTAAGTGATCCACGTGATAACTGGTAGAAAAGTGAACTCTTGATGATTTACTTGGGTCAGAATCTTTTTTTCTTATTAAAAATGTTTTGAGAGCTCGTGTAAAATCTGCATGGAACAATTAAGATTTGAAGTCCTACAATTGTCTGACATGTGAGGTGAAATTATGGTGATGTAAGTGGAGTTAGTAATTTTGTTTTTTAGAGAATAGATTCTTACAAGTTAGGGAGCGGTAAAAGGTAGTTAATTTATTTCCTTTTGAGTTACTATTCAAGAATCAAGAGTCCAAGTTAAGTAGGCTTCTAATTAGAGTAAAAATAGAAGTAAGGAAAAAAAAATTATCCTTATATGTGAATGTAAACAGAGGCGGCCATGATGAGTGATGAAAATTGTTATCTGTTTATGCGTCTAGGCCTTAAGTCTTACCTTACTAATATTGAGGTAATAAACAGATATCTCAATGTAATAACGTAATATTGAGGCAATAACCTATGATAATGATAAATGAAAGATTTGGGATGTTATGCCAATGATCCTGATCATTGGCCCGCTCATCTACTTTGCAATCAATCATGTGATCGAGTGCCACCTGTTAACCAACTAGAACATCCAACTTTTAAATGAATTTATATCGGTTTCATTAGCTGTGCACCACCTGTGATGCATGTGTCATCGATTTTGGCAAGCGTGGCACACCTAGTTCATCAATTGAGATGTCCAGGTGGCAGGCCAACATGTAGATGGTACCCAACCAAAATTTATATGTCGGAAAGTTTCTAACCATTTGATCAATGTGCTTTTTTGCCTCAATGTGAGCCATTTCCCATATGTTTAGACGTCCGTTTGAGGGCTCTTCCATCAGACATTATAAATCTTTCATTTGAGTTGTACTTAATCCATATTATGACCGTGTGTACCACATGTTTTAGAATTAATATAGAAGTGTACCAACTATTTACAAAATTTGCTATGAAATCTCACTGGTCTTTCTTGAATTTCAGGTGGTATATGTGCAACTGTTTGAATTCCAATGTCTACAAATTCCTACTATCATCGCATGCTCATTTGGAGATGCTCATTTGGAGAGGAATCGTCGAGAAGCATAGTTCACAGTGAAAGAAAATTCCAGCTGACCTTACCAATGGGAAATTCCTGCAGGTTTTGTCTGTTGCATTTTACCCATTGTTTCGAAGATGCCTCACCGGACGCATTCGCCCATTCGCCCCTATTGCGTTAACGAGAGAGTTTGTGAGGGACTTAAAATATAGTAGAGTGAAATGTATTCTGATTCTCTGTTGTATTCTGGCTTGGCCATTCCTTTGTGAGAGCAGTTTTTTCCTTTCGCGGGAGAACTATCAGATTTGGGGAAAAGAGAAAAATAGAAAAGAAAAATGAGCAATAATTTTAAGTACACTTTTTTACAACTTGGACCCGACTCTCCTTACCGTCATTTAAACACCAAAATGGCTTAAGATGAGGTTGATCTGTACCGTCAAACTGATAGTTCATAGATTGAAGTGCAACAGGCCCAAAAATGGTGTTTTGGGGAGATTTAAAGCATCCAAGCTGTTGTTTATAATGTCAACTGTTGTTTTTTAGTTTTAATGGCATATATTAAAGTTCATCAATAGGTTGGTTTACCTTTTCGAAAAAAAAAATCAATAGGTTTGTTCACATCTGCTTATAGGCATGTTTCTTTGGGCTGAGATATACTCCAATGATATATTGCCACTTTGAAAATTTATATTGGTCAAAGATATGAGCCACATGGTATAATAATAAATTACACTTTAATGGTGTGAGATAAAGAGTATAATTTGATGGTGTAAAATCATTTATACACCATTTTGATAATGTGCGTTAGTAGCCACTATCCCTTGCTATTGGAATGTGGGTCAGGAGCTATTTTCCCTTACAACTTACAAGCTATTGGCCTGATTGTAATCTTAATCATCCTATGAGCTAGCTTTATTAGATTCCTTATTAAATGGATTGAAAGAGAAGCTAAGAATTTGCCAAGAAGGTAAAGCGATTTGTTGCTTACGATGTTAAAGGGCACAACTCTGCTGACCGTTATTTAAGCACCAAAATGGTGCTTAAATGATCCTATACCATTAATGGCTCAAGGTGTGGGTTATTCACACCGTCCAAGTGATAGATCATAAGTTGAAAGGCAGTGAGCTGAAAAATCAAAATTTTGAGAGGTTTTAACCATCCTCTCTGTGCATTGTAATACCAACCATTGTGTTTATTTTTAATGGCGGATATTTAAACTCACTAATTGGATGGTTCATATTTACTTATAGACATGTTTCTTTGACTAAAACATTTTATCATGATGGATTGCCGCATGGACCATTTAGATTGATCAGAAATCGATGCCGCATGACATATTAGGAAACCATACTTCAATGGATTGAGATGATAGATTGTTTAAACACCATTTGGTGTTTAGTCGTCGATTAGGAGCCATTATTCCTAAAATAATCAGCAAAGCAATTACGAGTCTAATTGCTTATGATGTCCAAGCAATCATTTGGTGGTGGGGGTGTCCGTTCGTTTAATTTCAAAAGATTCGGGAAAATTTAGTAAAAGTTTAGAAAAATATTGAGGATTATAGAAATAATAATTAAATAATTAAATTATTAAATATAAAAATATAAGTTTAAAACGATGTCTTTAAGTAATAAATATAAGTGTAAGACATAGTTCACATGCATAAACAATTTCTAGGGCAATGGTCAGGTCCAACTAGGGCTCTCAATGGATCGGGCCAGCCCGAATTTTAGCCCGCACTCGGCCCGGAAAAAATGGTATTATTTATTAAGCAAATCTGGCCCGGTATTCAGACCGGGCTAAACATGTTGCAACCCGGATAAATCCGGGCTGGGCTTGGATTGAGTGTTGCAACATCTGACCCGCACCCGGCCCGAATATATATATATATATATACTTTTCTTTTTAAAATTATAATTTTTTTTATATAGTTAAATATGATTTACTTAAATGCCCTGAGATTAAACCGTTGGACGGTTTAAACATGGAGCATTTAACTCCAAAGCGCAATAACCTTGAGCATATATTTTTTAGTTAGAAAAATTGGATAGCTTAATTTATTTTCAAGCAACCGTTGCATAGCTTTTTAACTACACAACTTAGATGACTTTGTTAATAGATTTTCAAGCAAACCGTTGTCCGTTATAACCATTGTGCAACAAATTAAAATAAAATATTTGAATAAAATCATGTACCTGAGCCTCTGTATTGGTAATATAATTATTTAATTAAATTTTTAATCTTCTTCAAACTTTTATTAGAAAAAAAACAATCCAACCGAATTTTATTAGAAAAAATAGCTCCAAAATATAGCCCAGCCAAATTTTATTAAAAAAAAAAATTGTCGAAAAAAAATCATACGGTAGGGGCTGGGTTTGGGTTGAGTACATCGAGTCTGCTTAGGGTCAATAAAAATTGGGAACCCGCCTCGTAGAAAGAAATGGATTGAAACCAACATTTGATTTCAACCACATTTGCAGCCTTTGGATATGGGCGAATCTTGACTTTCATAATTTTCACTTTTTATAGGATGACGCAAGGTGTCAAACTCGGACTCGGTTTCGGGTATCGGTCCATGGAAGACCGATAAGTATCGGCAGATATTGATACGTATCAGCCCCTTTTTTTTTTTTTTTTTTTTTTTTTTTTTTTTTTTTTTTTATAATAATAATAACCCAAAGTCTCGGCTCAAACCGATACGTATCGGCCGATATCGAGTATAGGACCGATACGTATCAGTTTGCCGAGATACTGATAGGTATCGTTGATATGTATCGGTATCGACCGATTTTTTACACCATGGGATGACGTGCAGTCAAGATTCTAAGGGTTGGAAGTGTGGTTGAACTCGAAATCTGGTTCAACTTGGTTTGACCTGACCATTACCCCAATTTCTAATCATAAGAAAAATTAATATGAAGTGTGATTAAAGCATAATCACAATGATAAAAATTAGAGAAAAAATTAGAGAATCAAGTGAATATTTGGCACAAATTTTGGCAGAGAATTTTTTATTAATTCGGAGAATTCCGTAACATAATGATGTCAATTGCATCCAAAATTATCCACCATTTATAATTTTCCTTAGAAGGGATAATGGGAAGTGAAAACAAATAAATGCATGCCTCGAAATCTGTAGGTCCCATGAAAAATAGGCTTTTCCATTGAGTTCTAGATTGAACAAATAAAAACTTAAAGTATGAGACCGGTAAAAGTATTCTTCATGAGATGTTTCAGTTAGTAGGGGTGTGTACCTTTTAAGGCAGAGCACTCTCTCTAATGAAGGGTACCTATCCTCTGTAGCCTATAATCTACTGAGCTTGGCCATTCACCAATTGGACCTTAATATTTGGCAAAAGGCTAACCCATTCGACTATAATCTACTGAGCAACCCTTCATCATCATAATAGCTTTATCCCATCTATCTCCGGTGGGGTCGACTTTGCGAGTCATATTTCTCCACTCGTTACTGACTAGAACTACACTCTTTGTAAGTTTACAAACCTTCTCTCACGACTTCTATTTAATTCTTCACTGCTCTTCTACATCATTGTGAATGATCTGTAAGAGATTGACGAAAACCAGCGGTGCGAAGTGCTTGAGTGAATTTATGAAACTTGCTTGAGGACACTTGTTTGAGGCCATAAAGAGACTTGGTGAACCGACAAACTAGGTTCTCCCCCTCGCGAGAGACTCTAGGTTGAAGACTCATGTCAAAGTTTAGTCCCACATCAGGTAAATCATAGCTTTGTCTCTCCCTTTATAATATCCTGAGCCCCTCCACTCATAGCCAATTGGTTTTGAGTTGGATACACAGATTTATTACCTTCGTACAGGGTTTGCGTAACTCTTGAATTTTCTCTTATATATTCATTTCATATATTTTTCGGTTTTGTGCAAATACCGTCATCTCCTCTAAGTTATTGTGTTACCTGATTTTTGATTTGAGTGTCCATGACGCTCACTTGGCTCGGGAGTAGCGCTAAAATGCTACCCCCGTTGCTACCATTCCGACCCTGCCATCGTTACAAACTAAGTGAGTGTCATGTGAAACCCTACGTGAAAATTGGGTAATATGAAAATTTAGAGGAGATCAATTATGTTCCACCCAAAAAAATTGGGCATAATCCGATACTTATCCACCGTTTAAAATGCGGTCAAAATTTTGAAAAATACAATGGCAATTTTGTTTATAATGTTAACCAAGGGGAAAGGCGTTATTCAATCGAAGAAATGATGCTTAGTTAATTGTCATTTAACTCAAGGAAACATAAAAGTAGGAGTATAGTGTAAATAGGCATAATTGGTGAGGTTTTATAACATTTCAGCTGAACATAAGAGGTATTTACAAAAGAAACCCTATTTTCCTCTTTCTTGTTAATCATTTCGTATTTCATTTATAGGTGCCATTCGATTCGACTATGATCACATGGGTGACAGAGTAAGCCAGGACTACTCCATTTATAAGTCACTCGGAACAACTTTTACCCAATCCAAGTCATCAAACTTGTAGCTAATATTAGAAGCTTGCTTAAAATTTTCATTGATTGAAAATTTTGAACCATCCAATTTAAGCACCCTAGCATGAACGCTTGTATAGTTGTATTCATATTCAAAGGATAATATTAAAGTATATGAAAAATTATAAACATAGGATAAATTTGTTGAGGACAAAATACAGGCAATTGATGTAGCGCGATGTGGCTGACTGTATGACCCTGCATTAATTGAGCTCCACTACACTTGCAGCCAATTGCGTCGCGCCACATCAGCTGCCTACACTTTGTCTGTATAAAATCTGTCCTCCATATAATACTATCCTAAAGTACACTAATTAGATCCTTCCAAAACTCTAATATGGCACTGATGAGCTTCAAGGTAGAAGAAGATTTAGGGCGTGTTTGATTGCAAGTAATCACCTCTAAAGATGCAGATTTGAAACCTCGGGGTTAGGCGAGCTAGCCAGGTACCTGCTTCCAAAAACAAGAGACCTGAGTTCGAATCCTCTCCCCCCTTGAGGCCACCCTAGGGATTTATATCTTGTGCTGACCCGACATATGCTAAATTTGGAGTACACATGTGACCCAGGGATTAGGCAGATGCTCTAAGATGCCCGGATACCTAGGTTATCCAAAAAAAAAAAGAAGATGCGGATTTGAGAAGCCATTAAACAAGTCAACCAATGAAACGCGTTTGATGCAGCATTTAACCTAACGCGTATGGTACGGATTGGGCTACGCGTAGTCAAAAGGTGATACGAGGCCAACCCCTCGTATGTGAAAATGGCTACGCGTTTCACATTCCATCGGATTCCAACTTCCTAATTTTTCTCTTCCCAAGGAAATAGTTTGGAAACTTCCTCGCCAAAATATTCTAAAATGATGTTACTTAAGGCATGCTACACACCATCAAGTTGAGGAACCATCAAGAAGCGAATAGATTTGACTTCTGACCTCTGAAACCAACGTTTATGTTTGGTTTTGATTGACTTCTATTTTTTGGCATCTGATTTAAAGTGGGTTTAAACTCCATGGATTTAACATGGAGTTTTTGATCGAGTGGTCTATTGTTGTTGTCAAAATGCTTGGTAACGTTTTAACTGTTTTGAGTGATTTAACCCTTAATTTAAAGTGGGTTTGTTATTGTGAGAGGTTTTTTTGTAAGTTCAGTGTGATTTGGCTTAGATAATAGATTATTCATTTATCAATTTTTTACGGGCCTGTATCCGCCGATACCGATATCGATACCGAGTTGGATATCGATACGTATCGGCATTGATACATATTGTTTTACTGAAAAACTAATATGTATTAGTGTCGGCCGATATTTGATACCTTGGTGGATACGCGTGATGCACATATACAACTGGCCGGTCATGGCCCTGTTATTTGCTCACCAGCTTCATTCCGACCATAATTTTTTTGTAGCTTTAATTGCACCCACGGAGTCTTGTTGGGCACCTAAAATATATCAATTTTAAATCATTGATTGCTAAAAACCATTGAATTCTTTAAATCAGGCGATGAAGATCGTTTTTCGCTCCAATCTTCTACACAGGAGATCTTGAGATCATGGCGCAGCTATAAGACGGTCAGTTATCGATTCCACATGGCACAAATCTAAAAAACCTAGCCCTAAAATCAAAATTCATCATGCTGCGTGCCGTATGATTTTAGGCCACTTTTTTGGGATCTGTGCAATATGGAATAAAACACTAATCGTCTGATAGGTACGCAATGATCTCAAGATCCCTTGAGTGGAAGATTGGAGGGAAAAACGATCTCCATCATCTGATTTAAAGTAATCAATAGTTTTTAGCGTAGGTTCCCAACAAGATTCCGTGGGTGCATTTAAAGCTACCCTAATTCTTTTTTGTCACCAGCTGCTGTTACTAGCATACATTCGCCAGATTTTTTAATACCCTAAAATCTATGACCGTCAACTTATCACGGGTTTCGGTGGTAACAGGCACACTTTTCCAAGACGCGTTTTCGTGAAAGTCAAAGATTTCAGATTCCAGACAGCACCGCAGACAAGATGCGTCTTATCCGCCGCCCATTTGGGATCTAAAAAGTCAAACTGCTCTTGCAGCTCTTTGATAGATTCACCAATTTCACTTTATTACATTTTTTTTTTCTTCTTTTGAAATTTTGAAGAATTGGTCGCTTTTAGATTAACTTATATACATCTTAAATGTAAATGTGCCGCATTAGATCAAACCTCTTCATAAATTTATATAATAGACAGTGGAAGTGATTTGATCTTTCACCTCCAAGCCTGCAAGTATGGCTGAAGTTCGACTCCGCTCAAAAGCATAAACTCTAGACATAAGTGTTAATTATTAGATAAATTTAATTTTTTATTTATTTATGAATTCGTTAATTTTTAAATGATTAAAAATATCAATTATATATAAACATAAATAGAGTAAAAACTAAAAAGTAACAAAAGAAATAAAGAAAAAGCTAAGTAATAATAGAGGCCAGGGACTATGGGCCTCGGTGTAGAGTCAGAGAAATTTTTACACCAAGGATCAAAATATCAGGTAAAATTTCGGCCAAAAATTGATAATTTGGCCAAATTTTCGACCGAAATTTTGATTCCCATATAAAATATGACCGAAATTTTGGTCCAAATTATTATTTCGGTGAGGACCGAAACCGATAATTTAGACCGAAATTTTTAGTCATTTCGGCCGAAATTTTGATCCTTGCTCTACATCCACTCTCAGTTGGCCATCATGTGGCTCCCATCACGAGGATCGGGTCCCACAGCAACTTAGGAAGGGTCGATTGGGTCTCATTCAAAAAAATATATATATATTTCATAACTTTTTTACCGTTTAAAATGTGGTCAGAGTTCGGAAAAATCTATGCACTACCTTATCTTTCACCCATCAAACGGAGATAAAAAAGTCAAAAAATATATCTATCATGGCTGATCAACCTAAAACGGAAGTTGTTTTTTGATGATCATGCTATCAAAGTAATAGACAATACCTTGAAGGACAGTATGCCCAAAAAATCACACTCCTTGGGATCATTATAATCCTTTATTTTTATTTTTAATAGCTGATATTAAAGGTCACCGTACTGATGGTTTTTTGGTTGAGACATGTTTCAATGATAGTTTATCACTTAGATCTTGCAAACACCATGTTCGTGTTTATTGTCCGTCGCGAACCATTATCCCTAAAATTTATTCTTAAGTTTCAGGTTTTTATTGAGTTTTAAATTATAATTCAAATTTTATATGATTCATAATTTTGAAATATCATAATTTCAAGTTGTCTCAGAAAGCCTCGAGTCCGAGACGTCTTGCGTTTGGGCGAGACTCTGGACAAAATGGCATGAAACGAAAATAACCTTCTAAATTATCTTACGATATTAAAATAGGTGTTTGATTTTATACCATTAAAGAATATTTCAATATTAAACCACATGATAAATAACGGATAGAGATCACAAATTTGGAAACACCATGATAACCGTTCACGAGATTATCACATGGACTGGATATGATGAGAAAAATTAGTGTCACGCATTGATCAGTAGTACAATTTCAGTGGTATAAAAGCTTCATATCCTATATAAACCAAAATTTATAAAGAACATTTTTTATAGGCTGGAGTTACTACCAAACACCACCTCAAATCAGACCACGGAGATCCTTTTTCTTCTCATTGTTCGACGCAATAGATTTTGAGATTATGAGCCTACTATCATATGGTCAGATATTTCCATGTGACACTTATCCCAAAAATTGAACATAAAATATGTTTGATGATACCCTATTCATGTTTACTTTTTCGATTGTGTGCCACATGATATCCACGTTTGGCCGTCTAATGATGCTTATGATCTCAAAATCTATTGCTTGAAATATTGGGACGAAAAGCGATCTCTATTGTCTGATTAAAAACAGTCATCAGACTTCTAATTTGTTTAGATGAGGTGGCTATAACATAAAGTAGTGTGGCGGTAGTAACACCAGCCAATTTAAAACCAACTTATGATAGAGCCGAGATGCTGAGTCAAACTCGGCTGACAACTTTATTTTCAACCCGTTGCTAAACGTCCACGTCACCGGGGACCACAAACCTTGTGGATTACACCACGACTTCAATGCCACGTCACATTGTCGGAAGAACCGCCTCTACTATTTTAAACAGGGGTCTTTTCTCCAAAAAAAAAAAAAAAAAAAAAAAAAAAAAAAAAAAAAAAGGAATGGTTATTCACACCCATTTTTCTTGTGAAAACAACATGTCCTTTAATAAGAAAAATCTCTTGACTACCTTAAATCAAATGATGAAAATTGTTTTTATTCCCTATATCCTAATAGATCTTGAGATCATGTCTCACCTATCAAACAATCACATATTAATTACACGCGGCAAATATCCTCAAAAGTGATCAAAATTCTGAGCGTATCTATTAGACTATTATAAATTTTAGGGATATATGTCACTTGGAATCAACACATTGCAGTCTGATAGGTGATACATGATCTCAAGATCTATTGTGTATAAGATTGAGATAAAAACGATCTTTATAGTCAAATTCAAGATATTCAACATTTGTTCATGATTGGAAACGATATTTTGTTCATAAGTTTAACGGGTGCAAATAACGCTACCCTTAAAAAAATAGCAACCACGTGACACTCCCTCACATATCTTTTTCTTCTCCACCGCCAATTCGGCAACCCCCACCGTCCACTGTTCATCCAACGGCTCATATTGCATACCGACGTGGACACTGATGAAGACGTCATACCGCACCAGCCACTTGTCACATGCCTTCTTTTAATAATAGCCAGTTACAGATAGACACGTTGATTTCTCACGTGCAGCTCGTGATGCCACGTAAGCCATTACGTTTTTATCCAGAAGTATCGGCGTGATAAATGCGCTGGCAAAAAGTTGGCGGGGCCCACTGTTTTTTTTGCGTTGTATCAGAAAGCGGGTGGGCCCACTGTGCGTACGTGTTAAAGAGTAACTGCGCTAGAACGAATATCCGTACTTATAGACCTGGCATATGATGAGGCCGAATCGGTGCCGTTCATTTGATTAATCTGCACCGTTCATAAGCATGACGTAGACTGTGGGTCCAATTCTCGCTCTATGGCCTCGCCTTTACAGCGGCTCGCTGTGTTTGGGATTGCTCTTTGGAGGCACAGAATAGCTCTTTGCTCTCGTGCAGAGCACTTTAATGTAAGAGTGTGTCTGATCGTAAGTGTTCTTAAGCTATGTTTGGATTAGCTCTTATAAGAGCAGAAGCAGCTCTTTGCCTATTCTATCTATAAATCTCAGAGCAGGCATAAAACAATTTTATCACTTAAAATAGCTCCCCTCAGAACAAATGAGGTGATGAGCCGTGTTACCAAATTTAAAAGTAATTCTCCATAAGAGCCAAAGAGTGAAAGAGTTGCTCTTTGCCCCAAAAGAGCTAACCTAAACGTTGCCTTAGTTGTTTCGAAGAGTGAAGAGCTACTGTAGACTAACTCTTTTTAAAAACACAAATTTTTTAAAAGTTCGTGAATAATTTGGGGTTAATTCACATGACCTAAAAATTGTTAGTTTTTCAAAACTTTGGCAAAAATTTATATCAGAGGTTATTCCGTTACGATTGAACATCATAATGGCTTCGAGAGCAAGCTTAAGGCTTCCTTTCTCAATCGTTTTCTAAAAAGTACTTCTCAAGAAAAAAAGTTGTTGGTTGAAAAGCACATTCTACTCAAATATCTTGCCACCTCTAGCCTAAATGATGTTGCCTTGAGAAGTTGTCTCATGGCTTCTCGCATAATACCATTTTTGTCTTACCATAGACCTTTTATAAACAACATGTGATAACTTTTTCAAGGCTCCTTTTGGCAACTCTTTTACAAAAAAAAAATTTATTCAAATAAAAAATGTTGGATGAAAAACACATTTCACTCCCGATTACCTAGCCACCTCTTAGTAAATAGGGTGTTTTATTGAGAAGCGGACCATGCTGCTTCTCAACCCTTTTTTAAAAAAAAGTTTTGACCCATGCTTAGCCGCTAGAATGATGTTTACATATATTACACTCATAAGATTACATATTTAATCTTACTTGAGGAAAGTATATATTTCTATTATCGTCACACATATATATATTGTAATTAATTTAAATAGTCCAAATGACAGTTGATCATTAAAATATGCCCAAACCAAATTTTATCCCTACAAGCAATTGCAATCATTATACTAGTGACTTCGAATTTTGGCCATTAAAAAATTAAGAATAATAATAGATATAGACTTATGCCTTTTAGGACTCATTCGAGAGTCAAGAAAGTGTCCGTTTCCGAGTATTTTTTGCAAAAAAAGTCATTTCTTAGCACTTTTTGAGATTTTCCTGTGTTCGAGAGTTTTTATTAGGCTGCGTGTTGTCATTGCTCAAGAAAGTTCAATTTTTAAGCTTGGGCTACTATAGTATACGTAAAGAGTCTCACTGAATCATTTATTCTCCAGCTAACGTCTCACTTAACTGTCATTTAAATATACACTTAATTGTTATTTAAACACAACTTTTAAATGTAGGAGTTGACAATTTAAATAAGGAGTAAATCTAATATTTACTTCATGCACCCACCAATGACATTTAGAAGTGTCATTGATAATTCCTCATTCCAGCCACCTTGAAGTCGGTGGCAAACTTTGCAAATAATGTCAAATGAAAAGACTTTTCATTGACACTTTCCTGCAGCAGCAACTGTCTATTCTCTTGTGGATACCTACATAAAAGAACCGACATTTAAAGTGTTTTTCTCATAATCTACTCGACAGAAGTCTTCAACACATTTTCGATTGGATGCCTATTAATTTTTACGATCATCCGATTAATATAACCGCTTAGATGAACCTCATAAATACATATAGTTATAATGTGCGAAAGAACATAATGCACTTTCTGATATTTTCTTGAGAAAGTGTAAAACACAAGAAAATATAAAAAATTGGAGGAAAATAAGTTTTCAATTAACTCAAAAACATTCTCAAGGAAAGTCACTTTCCTAAGAAAGTTAGTTTCTGGACAGAAAGTGAGATAGTGATTGTCTAAGCTTTCCCAAAGAAAGCTCGAAAACTATTGAACGAGCCGTTAGTGTATGAGTTATTACTTCAATGGCTTGGGTTGTTGATCGATTTAGAATGTAACCCTTGCAAGTGCACAAGATCTATTGCAGTATGGCAAGAACAGGGGTGTCGAACCCACAGGGAAACGTGAATTTTTAATTAATTCTTTTAGAGATTTTAAAAACGTCCCTAAGGAAGTACCAAAGGGCAGATTCAATTTTACCAAAAACTTAACACACTTTTCCTAAATGCAGAAAAATAAATTAATCTAAACAATTAATTACTGATAAATCTACGAACAATATTAAAATGAGATCAAGGAATATGCTACCCCAGATTCGTACCCCTTTTCTATCATTAAAACCCACAGTTTCATTAAATCATCATTCACACCATCATTCATCTAGAAAAATGACTTGAAATAAAATATGATCATCAATCCGGCATACCCTATCTAAAAACAATGACTCAAATTTAACATTGCGGTATGAGTCATGTAAAAGCATAGCGTATCTCATGATATTTAGATCACGACAATCAAGACATAATCGCTTCTACACCAGATCTCAGTCCAGATCTAGGATTACTACCGTTGATACGCCGCAATCAACGGTCATAACAAAGCATTCAAAATATTTTCAATCACACAAACTTTGAGCAAAACGATTCCATAATAACAATAATAGATCATGTATTAATCATAAACATGGGTACTTATCTGGATCGCATCTTCCCGATCTCTTGATTTAGCTCATCTTTGGTGTTTGATCTCCTTTTCTTTCAAAGTCATTCCTCTTTATTTCTTCCAAAAGATATTTGCAATTGTTTTCCTAAATATAATCTATGAATTTCTCGGAGAAAAATAATGCAAATCCTAGGTACAATCTACACTGAATAAACCCTAGAAGAAGGAGAGAAGACTTGAAAAGATGAAGAAAATATTCCCCAAAGTGAAGAGCCCTAAAACTAAAAAGAAAGAATGAATAATATTCTAATTGCAAAAATAATAATCCCCTAAGAAACTCGTGGCTTCCCTTTTATAATAGCCTAACCTAATACCTCTCTCGATTGACATCTAAGAGTAATTTTCGTGAATTCCCGCCTAGCTTTGCATCGATACTGCTTCGGTATTTTGCTCATAATTTTCTGTACCGAACTCGGATTGAGGTGATTCTTGAAGCGTTGGAAAGCTGACGACGAGCTCTACAACTTTTATGTTTTAGCAATTTCCTGAATCTGACGTCTTGAAGGTCCAAATTGAGCTGCAAGTCGCACTAAGTTCTCAATGACCCAAAATAGCAAAGAGTGTTTTGACATTATTTTCGGGATTCTTGGGCATTTTAGAAACTTGGACCAGATATTTCAAACACTTCAAATCTAGCAAATCTCATCGATAGCCTTCATCGGACGGCTAAATATAGGTATTTAGGGTGAAATATCATCATATTTCACTACTCATCACACAAACCTACACTTTGCTAGTCCTCGAAAAGAGAATGATAGAAATATAAAGCAAATCAAACTAACATCCTAAAATTTAAATGCCACTTTCAGTAGGGAACACGATTGCACTTAGCATGTGCAACAAGCCTTTAAACCCTAGGTGATCCCTAGTGGAGGAGTTGTGTCTCTGAGGGTTTGCGTGAAGTTACCCACAAACTTCCAAAAATTTCAAACCATCGGTAAAATTGAGTTTTCAAAATCGATTTTATAACATATATTTAACTTCAAAGCTCAAAATCAATAATCAATTCAACATGCAAATTCTCAATTTTAAATAACAATGTTACACTAATCATACCAATATCCATTCAAATTAGTCTAATGCTCCAAATCGTTAGATAACTCATCCATTCATGCTTAAACGTAGTGTGTGCATACCAAAACCAAGATTCATCCATCTCGTAACTAGTCCAAACGGAAATCATCGGATCCATTGTCTTGACTCAATCCTCACTTTAGGTATACTCTCAAAATAAAATCACTCCGATGATTGGTAAGTTTTACATGTGAGAGATCAATACAAAGCAAATAAAAAGGTCTCACATGATAAATGAAACACGATGCAATCAATGAACAAAAATAAATCTCATAAGAATGTATACTTGTATATCCTAAGCATGTCATATCAAGTGTCATAAGTATTATATATTGACTCTCCACAAGACAGCTTACCAATGCAAGATCGGATCATGAAGGTCTTTTGTAGGGTTGTAATGGGGCTCGTAAGGGTAAGAAAGAAAGGAATTGTGATTCAAAATTTCGAGAAATTGGAAAAGGAACTAACCGATTTTTTTATTTTATTTTTTTTTATTCTCTTCTTTTCTTTTTTTTTTTTCTAATTTCTCACCATTTTTTTTTTTCTCATTCTTTCTTCTTTTGAATTTCCTTTTCTTGAAGCACCTCATTTTCATTCCTTTTTTTTTTTTTTTTTTTCTTTTTCTTTTCTCCCCTTTTTCTTTTATATTTGCCATACACTCTCAAGAACACCATAACTCATTATCTCTCCACTTACTCTCTTTTCGCTCATTTTTATCCCTCGCTCCTAATTTCTCGTAAATAAGAAGGGTAAAGCTAAATTTTCGTAAATTGTGAAGGGTTAAAGGTTAACGTGGCTTATCAAAGAATGTATAAGGGTAAATTTTTCTATAGCTCAAAGGGTACTAGAAGGATAAATTTATATGAGGTGGGGCATTTTAAGCACAAACGAGCCAAGATGGCCTTCAATCATTTCCTTAAAAGATGGTAACCTTGCCTATTTGTCTTGAGTAGATATACAAAGATGCTCTAACACAATAATATGAATTTGATATCATGCAAAGTCACAAGCCAAAATAAAATGTATGAGATTATGCAAAATAATTCGTATTCAAAGAAAACTCCAGTTTATATATTCACTCATCAATGACGGAAATTAGCTCTAAAGCTATGGGTTTAGTCTCCACTAAGAACCTAAGATTCAACGTTCAAAATAGTTCATCGATTTCTAAGTCTTAGCTTGGTATAAGTGCAAAAATTCTAAGCATGAATTTGAGTCATCCACAAATTATCACATTAAGCTTCATCATCCTGAATACAAGTATTCAAAATATGACATCAATATTCTCAAAATTAAATTCACATGCATCATCAACTAAAGTTTGAAAACTATTGCAAAGTAAATCATGTATGATGGTTCCAAAAATTTTTTTTTTTTTTTTCAAAGAAAATCAAAATAAGTGATGAAAGATAGATAATCATACATACCCCAAACCTAAAATGACAATGTCCTCATTGTTTGAAATAAGTAGGTACCCCCAAACTGCTGAAAAGTACCTCAACACAAAGATCGGTGAGAGAATATGGGCATCAAATTAGAACATGACCAAAAATAGATTGAAGGTAATGTGGCTACACTAATTTGGAAATTAAAATAACCTAAACTAAACTAAAACTAATATTCTAGAACTAAACATACGAAAAGAGAAATAAATCCTAAATCCTAAACTAAACCCGTGTCCAACTCCTAAATAAAACACACGGTTGCCTCCAGAAGTTATGAGTTTAAGTGTCGACCTCTTCATTGATCAAGAATCTGGATCACTAAGGTGCATCGCCTCAATCTTAAATCATCGGCTCAAACATTGGTTTGAGTCTTTGCCCATTCACTTTGAAAACTCGATTGTCCCGAAGGCTTTGAATTTCAATTGCACCGTGCTCACTAATGGAAACAACTCAAACGGGCCTTCCCATCTAGATTACAATTTCCCAGGATGGAGGTTAAGGGGGGAATTGAATAACCAAACTTTTTGGCGGACATGGAACTCGTTCGGAGAGATTAAGTGATCGTGCAAGTTTGTGTACCTTTGCTTGGACATCTTTGAATTTTCATACGCATCGTAGCGTAACTCTTCTAATTCACTCAATCAGAACCTTCGATTCGACCGCCGCTTGCATATCGAAATTAAATCGTTTGATCGCCCGTAATGCCTTATGCTCCAATTCGACAGAAGATGACATGCCTTCCGTAGACAATTTCAAGGAGACATTCCGATCGGTGTCTTGAATGCGATACGATAGGCCCACAAAGCATCGATAGCCGGTTTGACCAATCTCTTCTATCCTATTCGTACTGTCTTTTCTAGAATTCGCTTGATTTCCGGTTAGACACTTCCACCGACCACTAGTCTGCTGGATGGTACTGAAGCGACTTTGTGAGTGACGTGCATTTCTTCATTAAAGTGGCAAAATGGCTATTGCAAAATGCGAACCGCCATCACCGATGATTGCTCTTGGGATCCCGAATCGGTTAAACACATGTTCTCGTAAATTTGACCACAACCTTGTGATCATTTGATCGGGTTGCCACTTCAATCCATTTGGAGACATAGTCAACTACCACGAATATATGAATACCCAAAGGATGGTGGAAAAGGACCCATAAAGTCAATCCCCAAACATCGAAAATTTCAACAATCGAATTGGATTAAGGGCATCATATTTCGTCAGAAATATTGCCAAGTCATTGACACCGCTGGCATTCCTTGCGGATTGAGCAACAGCGTCACGAAGATTGAGGCGATGAGAATCCGCTTTGAAGGATTTTTACGCGGTCTTCGTCCTCGAAATGGCCTCCAGCCCCAAAGATGGCAAAAATTTAGGGGCTTAGTTGCTCGTCTTAAGCGCATCTCCTAATGATCCGATCCGGCGAATTTAAACAAATATGGTTCATCCCGTAAATAGTATTTTATTTGGGAGAAAAGAGATTCTTATCATTCTTACCCCACTCGTGGAATTCGCCAAGGACGAGATAATTCACGATGTTAGCAAACCACGGAACTTTTGCACCCTACATCAATTGCCATCAAATGTTCATCCGGAAATGTGTCACGGATGGTCTCGGTATAGATGATTCTTCGTAGAATTCTGGAAGATGATCGACCACAACGTTCTCAACCCCTTTTATCTTTAATCTCAAAGTTGAATTCTCGAGAAGCGAGGATCCAACGGATCGCCTTGGTTTCGCATCTTTCTTTGCTAAAAGATATTTCAAAGCAGTGGTCCTAAAAGACCACTATTTTCGATCCAAGCAAATAGGAACGGAATTTGTCCAGCATACACCACTAATAATTCTTCTTGGTGGTGTAATTCATTTGGGCATCAATTAATGTCTTGCTAGCATAATAAATTACGTGAGGTAATTTATTCACCCTTTGCCCTAAGACATTCGATCGCATAATCGGATGCATCACATGAGTTCGAATGGTAAAGAATAATCCGGTGGTTGGATTATTGGTGCATTTGATAAGAGTTCACGCAATTTTAGGAATGCCTTTATGCAATCCTCATCAAAATCAAAAGGAACATCTTTGCCAAGCAAAGTGCACAATGGTTTAGCCACCTTGCTAAAATCCTTAATGAATCTTCTATAAAATCCAGCATGCCCCAAAAATGATCGAATTTGTTGAACACTTTTAGAGGTGGTAAATTTGCAATTAAGTCGACCTTCGCCTTATCAACTTCAATTCCTTTCGTTGAAACAATATGCCCCAACACAATTCCTTGTTGAACCATAAAATGGCTCTTTTCCCAGCTGAGAACAAGTTTGGAATCTACACAACGTTGCAACACCGTGAAAGATGATTCAAACAAGAATTAAATGTTTTCCAAAACCAGAAGTCGCCCATGAAGACTTCGATGAATTTGTCGATCATGTCCGAGAATATGGCCAACATACATCGTTGAAACGTGGGTAGGAGCATTACATAAGCGAATGGCATCCTTCGATATGCAAACGTACCATATGGACACGTGAATGTTGTCTTCTCTTGATCACCGAAAACGGGCACTTGATTGTATCCCGAATAACCATCAAGAAAGCAATAAAACTCTTGCTAACTTCTCAAGAATTTGATCAATGAACGAAAGGGGAAAATGATCTTTTCTGGTGGCTGTGTTCAATTTTCGATAATCAATGCACACACGCCATCCAGTAGTTTCACGAGTGGGCACCAATTCTCCCTCCGTAGTTTCTTTCACTGTAATTCCAGACTTTTTCGGAACGATTTGTACTGGACTAACCCATTCACTATCGAGATCGGATAGATGATTCCAGATCGAGGAGTTTAATGATTTCCTTTAAAACGACTTCTTGCATGTTCGGATTAAGTCGCCTCATGGTTCCCTCGATGGTTTACTCTCATCCTCCGGATGTATTTTATGCATACATACCGATGGGTCAATCCTTGAGATCGCCTAAGGTCCATCCGATGGCCTCCTTGTGCTCTTCGGCACCTTCAACAAATCATTCTCTTGTTCTTCCGATAATGTGGATGAAATTATCCGAAGTGTTTCGAGGTCCCAGAAAAGCATATTTGAGGGACTTAGGCAATTGTTTCAATTCCACAGTTGGTGGCTGCTCAATTGATGGAGTCAGCACATCCTTTACCTCAGTAGGTAGTGGTTCTACCTTAGTCACAACTTCACATAAGTTATCATCTTGACATGATGAATTTGACTTTTTCTCTTCTGACTGCTTGCTTTCAAGCCCTTTGTCCTCATAGATGGCTAACAAAGCAGCTTCAAATTCCTCTTTGGTGAGCATTGATGGTAATGCTTCATCCACCACTTCGTCCATCTGATCGATGTAAAAACATTCGACCTCATCCTCATTAGGGAAATGGTTCATCGCATGGAATATGTTAAGCCTGACTTTCATGTTTCCAAAAGAAACGTCCATGACTCCCGTGCGACAATTAATGCAAGCGTTGGCAGTGGCGAGAAACGGACGTCCAAGAATAATTGGGACTTGATTGATTGATTTCGCAGGTGGTTCCATGTCTAAGACAACGAAGTCCACTGGAAAGACAAACTTGTCTATTCCAACCAAAACATCCTCGATAACACCCCTCGGTCTTCTTTCTGATCTATCTGCCAGTTGGAGTGTGACCGTCGTGGGTTTCAATTCACCCAATCCGAAGTTTCTCGTACATTGAGTATGGGATCGATTAACACTTGCTCCCAAATCCAATAACGCTTTCCAATTGGTTGCCCACCAATGACACATGGATGCTTGGGACCTGTGGTCTTTCGCTTCGTGGGGTTTCCAATCGCAATATCGAATCGACTTGATTTGTTAGAACACTTTCTTTGAAACGTGAGTACGTGCCTTTTCTTCCGAAAGTGCACAAATCTTTGAAAACTTGGCGTACTCAGACTTGTTTGATTGTTTCAAGTAATGGAAGATTTATCTTTACTTGCTTGAATGTTTCGAAAATTTCTTCCATTTTTGTCGGTCCCTTTCCCATTCTAGATGGAGGAGTTAGGCATTGAGGGAATGGTGCCTTTGGGACATAAGGTGCAGATTCCATTTCCGATTCTTTTTCACGTCCTTGTTGGACGGTTGAAGGAAACTCTTCCTCTATTACTTTTTCTTTTCCTTTCTCTCTTCCTTGCTCTTGCACTTTTCTTATCTCTGGCTCTTTGTCTCTTTCTTTCTCTTTTCCTTTTCCTTTCTCCTTTCTTTTCTCTGATTCTTTTTCCTCTATTGCTTCTCTTTCTTCATCAGCTTCTACAGGCATTTCCACTTGATTATGAACCTCTCGTCCACTTCTCGGACCGTAATGACTTTCAACCTGACTATTCGATGGTGCTTGGCCTCGAGGATTATTGATGGGTTGGTGGAGCTTACCTTCCTCTGACTCAGGTTGATTGGCCAAGTGACTGACTTGGTCCATTATCATCTGCTGAAAAGATTGCATGCTTCGCATAAGCTTTTCTTCCAGATCAGAATCTTTCGAAGTACTGGCATGAGATTGATTAAGATTCTGATTGAAATTCTGATTTTTTCGGTAGTCAGAATTTGGATGATAATACGGAGCATTCTGTTGGAAATTGGAATTTGCTGGAAATTAGAATTACCGGAAATTCGGACGAAAATTGTGTTGAAAATTTGGTTGAAAAGGTTGTTGTCCACCCATTGTGTTGGCTCTATGTTCTTTGGTTTACAGCCGAATTCGATTCACCCCATCCTAAGTTGGGGTGATTTTTCCATTCCGGATTGTAGGTATTGGAGTACATGTTTCTACCCTGCCGCTGATAAGATTGAGTCACATTTACCTGCTCTTGAGGATTAGGTTCATCAGGGAAGAATGACAAGGTAGTAGGGCACTCATTAGCCATATGACCTGGGTGGTCACAAATTGAACATACACCGTGGGGTGATAGAGCTTTAGCTTGCTTGGTAGCGACTAACAACATGTTCATCTGCTTGACAAAGATGTCAAACTTTGTTGAGAGATCTGAGGCATTATTGTTGACATCGATAATCCGCCTTTTGTCAACACATGAGATTTAGGTGCGAGTTCAAGTTGGTTCGCCCAAAGGTCTCACTTTGTATCAAGTTTGATATAACTTTTCAAACAATGCCCACAATTCATGCTTCTTTCGGCACAAGATCCACCACAAGATGCATCAACCATGTGTCTCTCTTCGAGAATCACCCATTGTAAAAACTTTGGACTTGTTGCCACCTTGGAACTTGATGATTTGGGCAACCGATCAATTCCTTAAAGCGTTCCCAACATTCATGGAATGTTTCAGAGGTTGTTGGGAAAAGAACTGGATCTTCCGACGCAATTCAATGGCCTTAGTCATGGGAAAATATTTTTTAAGGCTCGCGACTAACTCTCGAATAGATTGTGGTTCTAAGGAATAGAACCATGTTTTTGCCTTTATCTCTTAAAGAGAACGGAAGAGTCTGAAGCTTCGCTATCTCATCTGACATTGTGGACTCGAACATTTTGCATAGAATTCATTTAAGTGAGCGTGCGGATTTTCATTTGCTAACCCATGGAAAATTGGTAGCATTTGAATCATTCATTGATTTGAATTCATAGTGGTTCCCGGAATGGGAGCATGCATATACATTCACGATCCTCGTAAAACCGGATCGTTATAATACTCCGTGTTCTAGGGCCTCATCAAAATTATTGTTCCTATTATTTCCATTATTGACATTCCCATTGTTGTTATTCTCATCTCTCTCTTGCCTTTGATGCGCCATGGTCTCGGTTTGTTGATATTGATTCCTCCTGGACTCTTCGATTCTCTCTACAAGCTCTTTTCGATCTCAAGATTAAACAGAGATGTGGGTGATGAGAACGAGTAAAAGCTCATACACCAACACTCACAAAGCAGGTTGAAGAATCCACAACAAACCCACAAAATTCGCTTCAAACGATTTAAACAAAGATGATAAATGAGCCAATATCAAAGATTTAGAAACTTCTTTTTTTTTTTTTTTTTTTTTTAAATTCAAATTAAAATTAAAATTCGAATTTAAATTAATTAAATTTTTACTTTTTTTTTTTTTTTTTCTTTTTTTTATTTTTTTTTTTTTTTTTTTTTTTTTTTTAAATTCGAATTAAAATTAAAATTGAAAATCCTATAAAATCTTTCTAAAAGAAAAATAAGGAGAAGAATGAAAGATTCCTAAAAATCCTAAAACAAAAGTCCCACAAAAGTTAATGACTAAATTTAGAAAATCCTAAAAATATCTAAAAGAGGAAAATAAGGAAAAAGAGTCCTACCAAATCTAAAATAAGAAGTCCTAAAAATCTCTACTTCCTAAATTTCCTAAGGAAGGTATCCTAAAAATCTAAACTTCCTAAAAAGACTCCACAAAATCTTATCAAAGAGAGAAAAATAAGGGAAATAAATTTTAATAATTATTATTTTTTTTTATTTTTATTTTTTTTAAACACTCAAAATGTAAAAATCCTATCCTAATTAATCAAAATTTCACCGATTTCAAGAATGCCAAAAAACTTGATCGATTTAGAATGTAACCTTGCAAGTGCACAAGATCTATTGAAGATATGGCAAGAACAGGTGTCGAACCCAGGGAAAACGTGAATTTTAATTAATTCTTTAGAGATTTTAAAACGCCCCTAAGGAAGTACCAAAGTAGATTCAATTTTACCAAAACTTAACACACTTTTCCTAAATGCGAAAAATAAATTAATCTAAACAATTAATTACTTGATAAATCTACGAAACAATATTAAAATGAGATCGAGGAATATGCTACTGCATTAAGCACTTTTCTATCATTAAAACCGGTTTCATTAAATCATCATTCACACCATCATTCATCTAGAAAAATGACTTGAAATAAAATATGATCATCAATCCCAAGATACCCTATCTAAAAACAATGACTCAATAACATCACAGGTATGAGTCATGTAAAAGCATATAGCGTATCTCATGATATTTAGATCCGACAATATCAAGACATAATTTCTACAGATCAAATTGCAGTCCAGATCTAGCGATTACGCTTGATACGCGAATCAACGGTCATAACAAAGCATTCAAAATATTTTCAATCACACAAACTTTGAGCAAAACGATTCCATAATAACAATAATAGACGCGGTATTAATCATAAACATGGGTACTTATCCGGGATCGCATCTTCCCGATCTCATCGATTTAGGCTCATCTTTGGTGTTTGATCTCCTTTTCTTTCAAAGTCATTCCTCTTTATTTCTTCCAAAAGATATTTGCAATTGTTTTTCCTAAATATAATCTATGAATTTCTGGAGAAAAATAATGCAAATCTGTACAATCTACTGAATAAACCCTAGAAGAAGGAGAGAAGAAGACTTGAAAAGATGAAGAAAATATTCCCCGAGAGCCCTAAAACTAAAAAGAAAGAATGAATAATATTCTAATTGCAAAAATAATAATCCCCTAAGAAACTCGTGGCTTCCTTTTATAATAGCTAACCCTAATACCTCTCTCGATCGACATCTAAGAGTAATTTTAATTGCACTAGCTGCAGACGATCTCGGTATTTTGCTCATAATTTTCTGTACCGAACTCGGATTGAGGTGATTCTTGAAGCGTTGGAAAGCTGACGACGAGCTCTACAACTTTTATGTTTTAGCAATTTCCTGAATCTGACGTCTTGAAGGTCCAAATTGAGCTGCAAGTCGCACTAAGTTCTCAATGACCCAAAATAGCAGTGTTTTGACATTATTTTCGGGATTCTTGGGCTGTTTTAGAAACTTGGACTGTATTTACCTGAAACACTTCAAATCTAGCAAATCTCATCAGATAGCCTTCATCGGACGGCTAAATATAGGTATTTAGGGGTGAAATATCATCATATTTCACTACTCATCAGTTGTTCACACCTTACATCTTTAATGCTATAAGGTTATTCGAACACCCAAAAATGGTATTTAAAAAAGAAGCAAGGGAGTCATAGGTCCAAAATATAAGTATTTGTTTGCAATGAAAATATAAGTATTTGTTTGCAATGAACTTTTGCCGAAGATTAGTTCCGGCTTGTAACAGGTGGATTAAGTGAGCTTTGAGACACAAGTTTTAGATAAAATAAAATTCCCTGCACATAAGAAAGTCCAAATAAATAGAACTAAGACATTAGCTCATTTGTACTTGTGTATGTTAGTCTCTCTTTATTTTAGACGGGCAATGGTAAGATCCAATCAAGTTGAATTGGGTTTTGAGTTCAATCATATTTGTAGCCCTTGAATATAAGAGAATTTTGATTTTTATGACTTTTACTTTTTATAGGATGGTGTGTAGTTAAGATTTTCCTATTTCTAAGGACTCGAATGTGATTGAACTCAAAATCCGATTTAACCTGATTGGATCTAATCATTGCCCATTGCCCTTATAGATAGTTCATTAACTAATGGTACCAGTGTCATTTTTATTCTTTTATGTTAGCCTCATACGCTTCATCTAGATCTATTGAACTTGAACTCTTTTTCGAAATCTTAAATTTAGCTGTAATTTTAACATAATATGATAGAACTGTTAACTCGAGCAAAAACAATAAGACAAAGTATGGAAATAAAGAAACAAGAAAAATTTTGGAATAAAATCGCGAAACGAGAATACGGAAAAGGTTTGGAGTCTTTGAAGAGTACAACATTAAAATTTAAAAACAAGTATAAGAAAGGGAAAGTAGAAAAAGGGAAAAAGCTATAAATAGTTAAGAAATATATTAAAATTTTAAAAATATATTTAATTAAATCATTTTTTTTCATTTAGAACACGTCTTATACCAAAAAAATACAAAATATGTTTTAAACTAAAGAAGATGTTTGCATATAAAATGCCCTTTTATACGTGTGTCCAAAAATTGTGTTTTAAATGTTTTTTTTTAGAAAAGAAAAAAGAATCATTTTTTTATATAATGAACGAGAGTTATCTCAAAATCCATTTATTTAGAATTGGACCTAAGCCACATAGGGCTTATTAATAAATTATAAGCCTATGACAACGTACTTTTGTGCTACATGGTGTGCTTCAATTCATCAGGTAAGCCAGCTAGCAATACATCATTTAGGATGGCCTCAGCCAAAAGAGACACACTTGTAAGAGGATTTTCACCAATGCAATTTCAGATCAAGGGTTAAAATAGAGCGCTAGAATTCACTAATGCAATTTCAGATCAAGGGTTAAAATAGAGCTCTAGCGGTCTACTCCTACGATTTATTTTTAAATAGAACAGCTCGGAACATCTCCAAAGGTGTATCCCATTTATTTGCTTATATGACAGATTTGGAGTACCATTAGACATGTTGGGAGCTAATCTATTTAAAAATAATCATAGGAGTAGACCACTAGACCTCCCTTTTAACCCTTGATATGAAATTGCATTGATCGAATGACTTCAATCCTCTTACAAGTGTGATTCTTTGGCTCAGGCATTCTTAAATGATGTATTGCTAGTAGGCTACTTGATTAAGTCAAGTACATCATGTGGCACAAAAGTAGGTTGTCATTGTTATATTTATTTATTAGTTTAAAATATAATAAATATATTAAATATTTAAAAAATAAATAAATTTTTTTCTTAATTTCTTTCTTAATTTTGTGAGATAATTTTTAGGCAATAAATACTCTAATTTTTGTTACAAATAAATAGTCACACATTGGTTAAAATAAAAAGTGTCTAGGCTATATATAAAACCTTTCATTTTCTATTATTGTCTGACAATAAGAAGAGAAGAGTGTGCCTAGCGGCGAGTTGCCTCGTTCGCGTATGCGTGGCGATTGACGTTTAGGTGTTTTAGGCGCGTATTTTGCACATGCGCGTTTCATAATCGCTTATAAAGGTGTGCAACTATTCGAATTTTAAATTAAAAATGTGTAACCTTTCATACAGTCGTAGGATGAAGCGGTTTTGGGGCTATTCTCTACTGTTGCAAAGTAACGGATAGCAGCCAAGAGATTGGACTCGTTGTATCCTGAAAACATCTCGCTGAAAATCTTTTGCAAACTTGAAGATTTATTTGAGTAGGGAGCGAATAGCGCTTTAAAAATAACGATTACGTGCCTCGAGTCTAATTTCTCTTGTCCATTTATCATTTTCGTATTTCTGATTCTAATATTTTCTAACAGTCATAGACTTATTATTTATATATAAGCCTATGAAAAAAAGCAACCAAACACAATAACATATACTATTTTTAAAATATAAGATACCAACTCGGTATCCTATATTAAAGAGTCAAAATCGGTTTTCGGTGTCGGGCATCAATCTACCATAGACCGATATGAATCGGTATGTATTGACTGATATTGATATTGATTGGCCATTTAAAAAAATATATATATGTCTCGGCTCAAACTAATACGTATCGGTTGATACTTAATACACATCGGCTGTTACCTATATCGAGTTGGAGGACTGATACGTATTGATTTGCCAAAAAACAGATAGTATCGGTATTAACAGAATTTTATATCTTATACTATATACCTATATATAGGATACTAGGCGTAGAATATGAGATATTTGAGATATCTTTTGAAACACACAATACTTCAAATATATCCCAAAATAAGTCGATTTAGTGCCACATGAGATATAGAATATATCATTGGAGATTCTCTCATGATCACCCACCTAGGCGCACATGTTTGATCAATCCAAATAGATTAATTAACAACTCATTAACACATGTATCAAGCTTATTAGAAGATTCTTACCACTCATTTGAGGCACTTTTATTCTACCATTCTAGAATGCTCAGATGATTCGTTTCTTTCATTATGTTTATGACTAACTTTTGTTCAATATATAAAAGATTTTAACTTTAAATCCATCCACCAAATCTTTGAGTTCACCCACATTGAAACTCATTGATTGTTTTGAATCTATTGATATAGATCATTTTTCATCCCAATCTTTAACATGATGGATCTTGAGATCATAGGCATACCATCAGACGATAAGGTTTTATTTCATGTAGTATACATTCGAAAAAAGTGACCTTATTTGAGTATGATGAGTTTCACATGATATTAAGGTCACTTTTTGGTAATAGATACCATGTGAAATAAAATATTGACGGTGGATGGTGAGAGCATGATCTCAAGATCCATCATGAGAAAGATTGTGATGAAAAACAATATGCATCGTCAGATTCAAATCAGTCAATGGGTTTTATCATGGGTGAACTCAAAGATTTGATGAGTGAATTTGAAGGTACTCTATATAAAATACCATTTGAATGATTTGGATGTTCAAATCTATTTGCCACGTGGCTCAATCAATGGACATTGAGAGATTAATCTGCTTAACATTTTGTAATATGCCTTTATTTAAAAAATAATAATTCATAATCATTCATTAGAGTACCTAAATTGGATGGTGCAGATTATTCAATGAATGTGATGTGTGGGCCCAAGTGACTTTATTATATGAGCTGCAAGGATTGCTAGTAACACGTGCCACATGACCAAAATTAGATCTATCCTGGTGATAGTCCATTAGGCAAATAAAATAAAGGATAATGGCTCTAACCGATATTGAAACAACACGGTATTTAAATGATCTTATACCAATAAAATGTTAGTTTTTATATCACACCATTAAAGTGTGATTTATCACTGTGTCATGTGGGACACATTTATAATCAATCAAAACTTCTCAAGTAGCAATCCATTATTGTAACATATACCAGTCACATAATTATATGCTTATGAGTAGATGTAAGCCATCCGATTTGTAAACTTTAATATCGATCAACAAAATTAAGAATAACTGTTGGTATTAGAATGCACAGCCAAAGGATCATACTTATAAGTGGATGTAAGCCATCCGATTTGTAAACTTTAATATCAATCATCAAAATTAAGAACAATCGTCGGTATTAGAGTGCACATATCGGATGGTTCAAATCTCCTAATCTTAATTCGTCTAACAGCAGATTATGTTCCTACACGGATTTCAGGAATGCTACAGATCTGTGTGTGCCGAAAAATTTGTTCATTCGGGCGGTATGAGATGGCCCATGTACGGTGAGCAGTGGATTGGCAGGGTAGCTAATACATGTGTCGAGAATTGTTTACTTATCAGTGGCGGTGCGGACGCGAAAACCATTTTAGATTTGATTAAATTTTTTAAAAAGCACGCAACCCCACGTGACGAGGGCATTAGTTGGCTCCCTAGAGCGAACCCACCACCTATAGATCGCTGGTTTTCGTACACGTGTAAGATTATGACGGGGAGGAATAAAATAGGAACGCCCTACTTGCAGACACAAAGTTAGCTCTTGCAACCAAATTTAAAATATTGATATTTTTAGAGACATTTCTTTAGGGATTTATTCGGTTCGGTTTGGTTTGGTTTGGTAGGTTTTGGACCAAAACCACAAACCAAATTAGTTCTAATCGGTTTCTAAATGTTTAAATCAAATCAAATCAAACCAAACCATCCAAATATTAAACTAAATTAACCCAAATCGATTAGGTTTTGATTTTGGTTTGGTTAAGTCGGTTTCGATTTTCCTATAAGTTCTACTTGCACATAAAAAATTTCCTAATTTCTCAATACTTATACTATTTTCATTTTTTCGAGAGTCGTCTTACTTTTATAATCTCTTCACCTTTCTCAAAACAGATTAAAAAAAATTAATGCATTACATTCACTCTAATTAATTAGAGATTGAGAAACATTGAATTTGGGCCCAATGTTTGGATCTAAAATCTAAAGCTCATTCGTCTGTTTGACTCAAGTTGACTATATATATATCTATTAAAATTTTTTACTTATAATCGGTTCGGTTCAGTCGATTTCGGCTTGAGAAGGCTCCGAATAGAAACCAAGCTTAACTTTTAGATTTTACCAAATCCAAATCGGTACCCATCTAAACCGGACCAAAACCGGTGGTTCAATCCAATTTAGTCTGCTCGGCCCAAAAAATGCACAGCCTTAAGTGTGTCATATGAAAATACCATTTAAGTTAGAGTTAATCTCTTGTCCGCTCATCATGGGTGGACATTGCAACTCACATGTCCTTGGGAGTCAGGACTAAGTGACTTGCACAGATTTCTATGTATTGGTAATCCCTACAAGTCACTCAGTCACAAGGGAATATGGATTGCAATGTTCACTCATGATAAGGGTACACCGATTGTCTTTTAAGTTATATGATTTGAAGGACAATGGTTACATTCAATCAAGTTGAATTGGATTTCAAGTTCAACCCCATCTACTGCCTTTGAAAACATGAGAATCTTGATTGCACGCTAGCCAATAAAAGTGAAAATCACGAAAGATAAGATTCTCTTATATCCAAGGGCGGCACACGGGGTTGAACTCGAATCCAATCCGACTCAACCTGGTTGGACGTGACCATTGTAACCATTTACCCTGATTTGAAAGCACGATTTAAAGATCTTTAGTATGACACACAAGAAGATTACTCCCATATAATTCAAGGCACACTTGCATTGAATCATAAAATATATTTGATGCCAATCTTTTGTTGTTAAATTATATTTGATGCAAATCTTTTGGCATTAAAAGTCGTTAGATTTAGATCATGGCTATTGCTTAACTCATGGTTTTTTCTCATGGGGTGCATATAATTTAAAAGAACGACTTAGATAGTTTTGAGACTAGTGCACCATCTAAACTGTCAGGTTTAAAGGTCATGATGTAAAAATATTTGGTGTCAAAAATATATACCAAACGTAATCTCTATAATCCGATTTGATACTTTGAAAGTCTGATTGATCGTGTTGAATCAGATGATAGAGATGTTTATCTTGACACCAAATAACTTTATGTCATAGCCTTTAAATCAGACAAATTAAATGACAGTTCCTACTATATATCTATTTGCGCAAGATGTTTTTTGAAAGCATCAACGTCGAAAACCCCTTGAATTTGCATATATGGCTTGAAATCATATGATAGAGATTGTTCTTTACTCTGATCTCCCTCACAAATCACAATGGATATGAGACCATGATATTATCATCAGGCGACTAGTTTTCGATTCACATGCCACAAATCTTTAAAAAATGCCATAAATTCACGACTGTGCATGATGTGTGCTATATCATTGTATGACTACTTTTTCAATTTCGAGCATAGCCGAAATGAAATCGAAATCCAAAATTTCGGCCAAAATTTTGGATTTCAATTTCGGTTTTGATCATGCCCGAAACCAAAATTCAACCCGAAATTTTCGTCCGTCGATGGTACGCTCATGGTCTCAAGCAGCCCATGAGTATTAAGGGGTTTTTAGGGGCTTTCACTAAACGGGTTATTACGAACAGAGGTAGCCTATTTCATGTGGCATATGGCTAAGTCCTTTCTATTTTTGTGCAACGGCACAAATTTTGTGTACAAGTAGCAGTTATGTGTGCAAGTATTGGGTTCATAAAATAATGGTGTGCATGAATATCAACGGCCAACTCAGCCACCACCATAGCTTTGTATATTCACGCTGTATATGGTATCCGAATATAGACACGCGTCAAATGACGTGGCTGTTGGCTTGGCACCCCTTCTTCTTCATTCCCTCTCCTCGCCCTTCCTCTGCAAAAGCACATTTCCTGAAGAAGAAAAAAGAGAAAAAAAATGGCGGGTAAAAAGGTTCAGAACTAGGGTTAAATTTTAGGGTTAAGATTCTCCAAAGCTCACCAAATCTTCGTCCGTGCTCACGTTTTGCTGTTTTTGTTGCGAAGTGAGGGGGATCCGGTGAGAATTATCTGTTATGCGGAATTTTTCGGAGTCGAAAGCTGCAGGTATGTGGAATTCGTTGTTTATTTGTCGAATTTCGCTTTGGAGTGGCGAATTTGTTGATGGAATTAAAACTTTTTTTTTTTTTTATGTAATCTATGAATGTTAATATCTTGTTAGTTTCTTAATTGAAATTCGGTTTTCTTTGATTTTTTTTTATGCTTGCATTGAAATAGGTAGATTTTGATCTAAAATCTGTTTTTTAATGCCTTTGTTTCTATGTACTCAGTGAAGTGGAAAATTTTGCCTGAAAAGGGAGTGAGCAGTTGTTCGATTCCAGCTAATAGAATTACTCCATGCGCTAACAATTCTTAAAACAGTGATATCAGGAAAATAGGAGGGAAAAAATTGAAAACTTTACAAAAAGGTAGAAAGTGAAAAGATTAATTATCAACAGAAAAAAAGCGAAAGGATTTGAGGAGAGGAGGGTAAAAAGGGACGAAAGTGGAAAACTAGGAAGATCAAGAGAAACTTCCTAATTCCGTGGTTTTCAGATCACGTATAGACAAAATCGCGTTAGATTTGATTTAGTGATGAGAAGTGTAGTCAGTCAGCCAGAGTGTAGAACTCGTCTGAGAAAAACTGATATTAGTAACAGTCCCGTTGCTTTTTAGACAAACTTTTCGGTGTTTTCTCTCAAAATCAGGGCATTTTGGTCTTTGACCGCCCTTGATCCCCAGCGTTATGATTTGGAGATGGTCAATGATCTGCATCTTGACTTTCCGATCACTGGTTGTTGCGGGTAAAAATATGTTAATTTATAAGGTAATTTAATTGAAGAATCATAAAAAAAATGTGTGGGACTGATGATTCACACTTTGGAATTTTTTGGATGCACAATCACAAAAAATCAAAAGTAATATTAATTGCATATTGGTTTCGCATAGATCATAAATGTTTGTAGAATGTTACTTATTTACCTGGATCCATGGCACCAAGAGAGCGTCATGAAGCGGAACCAGATTGCATGTCAATGCACAAGTACATACTTTGCATTTATCTCTCTCACCGTTATAGGATGGGTTCATATTGAAAGTTGCCTTTTGATTATCTCTTAAATACCTAAAAAAAAGGTCCTACCCAGTGCACAAAGCTCCCAGTCTGAGAGAGGTAGATGGTAGGCAGCCTTACCCCCATTTTGGAGAGGTTGATCCAAGACTCGAACCTGCGACCTATCGCTTTGGGCAGACAGCACTTTCCAGTGCACAAAAGTCCGACCAATATCTGTTAACTACCAGTGTTTTGTAATTTATTATTTTTGAGAAGGTTGAAAAAATTATCTTTGGCTACGGAGTGTATTGGGTTGTATTTGACTATTGGTCAATACAAAAACATAAATTTATCTTTTCACTGTGTATCAGCCAAAATGAAAATAGCGCACATCGTTTTTTTGAATGGGGGAGTTAACAAGGAATACCTAGATTTAATTGTTGCTAATAGAAATTTGCTAGATCTACACTTCTTTTCTCTTTTTGTAGTTTTCTCTAAGTGAATTGGAAATTTGTGCTACTTCGATCAAGGCATATATCTCAATTCTGGAGTTGCTTAAAGGTCTTGATCAATCTGAGGGCAAAATATAAGGAGCTAAACATTTAATGAATTTAATCAATAAGCTAATACAGTTCCATTTCAAATGTGTATGTCTTTTTTACTGGGATAATATATTCATGGTATTGCTGATAAAACCAGGCAAAAGTAAGATCACCGAGGATTAAACCGATGAAGATTTCAGAGCACTCTAGCTCTGCTCGTGTTTATATGTAACCACCAGGGGTGAGTCAGGATTTTCTTCCAAGGGGGGAAACATTTGATCTACAGAGAAAATGAGTTTGTATTAGGTACACGTTAGTATTAGGCAACCGGAACGAGCGTTAGGTGGCTTGGTACTCAGGTCTCTTTTTGGGATGTATGCCATGTGGAATTAACATGTGTACTATCTGATAAGTGTGCTTGCTTTAAAGAGCTTTGTTGTAGAGGATTGGTAGGAAAAACGAGCTCCATCTGTTCAGTCAAAGCCATCAAATGCCAACTAAAATTAATGGCTACCATGTAAAACCAACATACTGTTTAATTTAGGTGATATTTGATTGCATTGAATCAGATGATGGAGAAGATTTTATGTCGCTATCTTTTACAAAATAGAGCCTGAGATCATGGACATCAAATCACATGGAACACATGATGGTTCTGTTTCACACAAATCTTAGAAAGTGACATGAGTACCAAGAGAGTCGGAACTTGGGTCTATTAACTAATACTAACTCAAAACTAATAAGGGGCAACTGCCCATACTGTAGGCAAAAGGGGGCCAACTGCCTAAGGAGCCAGTACTACCGCCTTAACTGGCCTAATTTAGATTGATTTTCAATAGTTAAGGGGGTACCTGCCCCCTAAGCTCCTACCTGGCTCTGCCCATAATATTCACATGTTACACACACACACACACACACACACACACACACACACACACACACACACATACTCTCTCTCTCTCTCTCTCTCTCACACACACACACACACACACACACACACACATATTTTGTCATTCTTTAGTCAAATACAATGTTGGTAGAGAATCTCTTTTACTTTTCCCTTCAATTGCGCAAAATCTTGCATGCCTAATCTATCCCACAACATGTTGTGGGAAGTTGTAGACACAGTGTTATTTAAGTAACTTATATCTTTTACATGCTTACTGTTCCTCGGCCTCTATTATTTTTATGAACCTGCCAATTTTTTATTTTCCATTTCTCTAATCATATGCAGTTAACCTTATGTTTTGGTTTCTCATATCATTTTAGATCGTTAACGGTAATGGTAACTTATCTCTCATTAGATCGTCTTATCCATGGATCAAAATTTCGAATGAAACCGATATGTATCGGTTTCAGGGGTGCCCGATACAATAAATACAGTATTCATCGGGCACCCCAAAAAATAGGTAAGTTATCATCCGTATCGAATGATAATTTCTTATAAAATTTAAGTGACGGACGTCCGTGGCTTCAGAACGGAAAAAAATAAAAAATTGTACCAAACCGATATGCCGGTACGTATCGTCTAGGTCTCCTGGACGATACATATCGGATATCCGATATTTTGATCTATGAGCCCAAGACATTGGGCGACATTATTTTTGCAGCACAAGGCCTGGAATGAAGACCAAAATGATAAAATACAGGTACAGGTTTAATATGGTGAGCAAGAAGTCGGAAAAAGGGGAAAAAAAGGTAAAAAACTATAAAATACGGAAGACGAAAAAACAAAAAAACTGGGAAAAAAACAAGATAATATATAAAAAATTAGAAGTTTTAAAATAGTTTTTTTTAAATGCGAAAAAACGTCTAATACGCTAAATATGCGTATTATACAAAAATATGCATTTTATTCAAATATACGAGTATTATACATGTTTAGTATGCGGTAGCAAAAAGAAACGTATTATATGCGTATTTAAAAAACAAATGCTGTATTTTGTCACAATGATGAAGACAACTGTACTAGGAATGAAACAAATTTTCTGGGACGAGGGAATTGTCTTAGCGTTGTTAATAATGTAGCTTGAAAGGTGGGAAAATTATGTGTTATCTTGTTATGACTCCAATCTGGGCCTATAGGTTTGTTTAAAAAATTGGTTTAGGTGATCTGGCACTTCTTTTTTATTGCCATTTTGAAAAAATAGAGGAAATGGAGGCGAAACTGAATGCCACTGTTCATTATTCCACAAGGGTATATAGGGGCCTCACATAAGTCTCAAGCAACTCGATGATATATCAAACTTATTGTCATTGAACAGTGATACAAGTAAAAATTCTAAGACCCTTATGCTTCCTAGAAATATAACATTGCCATAAAACTGCAATAATAAAGCTTACTTGTATCACTCTTTAACTAATCAAACACTGTCATCTGTTTTTTATTTTTATACTCTTTCTTTTAGTGAATTGGTGGTGTAACATTTAGTTTCTGAATGCGCCTTAGTCCTTTGTAGTGGTTTTATCTACATACATAATATAAAAAATATGTACTTACAATTTCACTACAAAATGACCTCTTTAGGAAGCATGAAATGGTTGATATGTAGTACGAATATGAGCAAGGAAATGATGATGATGATATTTAGGATAACCATACTAATATTATCTCTCTTAGCATACTAAGAAAGTAATGGTTGGAACAGATTTATGATTTGATATAAGCTTTTATACATAACTATTACTAGGCATGCCTCCATTTCCATAAAATTTTCAGATAGATCATGGTTTGGTTTTGTAAATCTCCTATCCAAGTTGATCTATGTTTCCTATTAGGTCCTCTTGCCTGGCTAGTGAAGTCTTGTTATGGTTGCCTTTAATGCAGGTCACTGAAATTTGAATTTCAGAAACACAAAAGCATACTGTGACAAACAGAATTACCTCTGCAGCAAAGTAGCTGTTGTTTTTTTAGTCTAGAATTTTGTTGGGGAACATGGGAAGCTCGGAAACTGGGACTCCTATAAAGTCTCGGAAAGCAACTTCGCCTGTTCAGGTGAGCTAGCAAATCTTTAGTTGTTCCTTCTTTTGGAATATATTGAATTTAATCTTCGTAGGTAGGTCCGTAGGTGACCATGTTGTAAGTCGTAAACTGTTATTGCTACAGTAACTGCATGTTCTTAATGCAAAGACACAATTTTTATGTAGTTACAAAAGTTCACAAAAGAAAGAAATTGCCAGCAAAACCATTCATGACCCTCCACCTGTTCTTTTTCCTTGTTCATATATTATTACCTTTTTTGCACTCAAAATTCAGTATTTGAATATGGTGAATATATTTTTGCCTTGTCAGGAACAAACCAATATTCATGCATATCCTGACTGGAATGCTCTTCAGGTTATCTGAATTCAACATGCTCTTTCCTTAATGAACGCTTCGAAAGGTCAACAGTCTTGAGTTCATGAAATTATAATGATTCCATCAATTTGATTAATTTTAATCTTCAGGCATATTATGGGCCAGGAAACATACCTCCTCCATATTTCAACTCCGGCATTACACCTGGTCACACGCCTCATCCATACATATGGGGCCCACAGGTATTTGAGTTTCCGTTTTTTTTTTTTCCAGTTAGTAGCAGAATGTAATCCTTCATTGGCAAAAGCAGTAGTTTCAGTAGGATTTTGAGCACTTTCCTTTTAGCATTGCCATAAAACTAAAAAAGAATGTGTAAAGATCATAAGGGCTTACTCTTTTCTGACCTTGCCTTAGTTGAATCATATCAGAGGCTGGGTTGACTGGATCTATGCATCCATGTTTCAAAATGAAATATGCGTATAGTATTTTAACTTTTATTTTTCACGGAATGATGGAGAGGCTTGAAATTGAGGGAAATCCGTAGTACTCTTCATGTTTTTAAATGCTGGCTTCCTTTATCTATCTCGTGTGATGAGCATCCAAATGTTTTGAAAGTATAATTTCAGTGCGTTTCTCATATTGTGGTCTTTGAAAGCAAGGTATCGGTATCGGGTATCGGTCCATCTTGGATCGATACGGATATGGTACTGCGATACCGAATCGGTTATTGTTTTTGTTTTTGTTTTTTGAGAAAAAAAAGTAAAAGAAATGAAAAAATTTGTATCGGTCAGTATCAGCCGATACTGACCCATTCCAGCCGATAGATATCAGGGTATTGGTATCGGTTCTCAACAGAACCGATATGTATCGCCCATACGAATCTGGTATAGCATGTTTGAGATGACCTGCAGGTGTGTTTGATGGATGATGGCATCAAAATATTTTAGGTTTTCAGAATGAAGATGCTTTGGTCACCTAATGAGAATGTAGGCGCTCCATGCACAAGAAACCAGGAATGCTCTCTTTTTGGAAAGATATATCCTTTTTTTCTCGTGGAAGACCACATGCATGTGACAGTCTTCTTTGTAAAATCATAAGCATGGAGATATGTGTGTGTACAAATATATATATATATATATATATATATATATATATATATATATATATATAGAGAGAGAGAGAGAGAGAGAGAGAGAGAGAGAGAGAGATCACCTTTTTTTGTCATTTCACTAAAGAGTCTCCAGGGTTGTACTTGTGATTTTTTTCACAAGGTTTGTTGCAAAGATGCAGATTAGGGTATGGATTAAGTTGATTCTCTAATTGGCATCTTCTTAATTGTCTCAGCAATTGATGCCACCTTATGGGACGCCATTTGCAGCAATCTATTCCCATGGAGGGGTTTATGCTCATCCTTCAATGCCCCTTGTAAGTCCGGATCTATATACATATAGATGAGAATGTCATCTGTTTTGCTTTTCTTTATTTTGCATCTTGGATCATGACACTGCTACTGTGTACATATTAATTACTGCCTTGTAAATGGTTGAGAAGACTTTCAAACCTTCTCTAGAAATTGACAAAAAAACTTGGAACCAGTGCAGTTAGTTATGGGGAAAAAATTGCTGATTTCCAATCTGTATTTAGAGTGTAATGCTCTGATGCGTAAGTTAATTTTTAATGTTCAGGGATCACATTCTCGCGGTCATGGGATTGCATCATCTGCAGCTAAAGGCGAAGCTGTGGTACTGGAAAAATCTTTTGGAACTGAAAAACATGTCTCTATATTTTCGAGTAGACAACTTAATACACAGCTAAAATAAGCAGCTTTTTTTGTGTCAAAGGATCCTGTTTTCCAACCTTGGTTATTTTAGAGTACCTTTAAATTCACCCACCGAATCTTTGAGTTCACCCACGCTGAAACCCATTGGCTGCTTTGAATCAGACGACGAAGATCTTTTTTGTCCCAATCTTTCATCCGATGGATCTTGAGATCATGGGCGTACCATCAAACGGTCAGTTTTTTTTATTTCACGTGGCACACATCCCAAAAGAATGACCTTAAAATCAGGTTTGAACATGATGAGTTCCACTTGATGTTAAGGTCACTTTTCTGGGATGTGTGCCACGTGAAATAAATAACTAACCGTCTGATGGTATGCCCATGATCTCAAGATCCATCGTGTGAAACATTGGGGTGAAAAACAATCCCTGTCGTCTGATTCAAAGAAGTCGATGGGTTTTCAACTTGGGTGAACTCAAAAGATTCAGCGGGTGAATTTAAAGGTATCCGTTATTTTATTTTTTGTTGGATTGCCTAGTGATCTCATTATTGTGAGTTTGTAACATTGATGCAGATGGCAATTCCATTGAGCATAGAAACTCCTGCTAAGTCATCAAGCAATAAAGATCAAGGTGCGGTGAAGAAGTTGAAAGGATTTGATGTACTTGAAGTGTCAATCGGAAGTGTCAAGGCAGAAAATACAGTGGGAGGAGCAGCCATTGGACAGTCACAGAGGTTTGTTTGCTGCTATTTCTCTTAGGGTACCTCTATTTGTCCCTACAAGGTTACTGGTGGGTGCCTATGCTGAGAACCTTTGACTGCATTGAATCAGATGATAGATATCGTTTTTCATCGCAATCTTCCACAGAATGGATCTTGACACCATAAGCGTGCCAACAGACGGTCCATCCACGTGGCATGGATATTTAAAAAGTGACCCCAAAGCCACATCTGAGTGTGATGCGTGCCTTGTGATTTTAGGGTCACTTTTTAGGGATCTGTGCCACATGTAAATGAAAGCTGTCCGTTTGATGGTTCTCCCATGGTGTCGAGATCCATTCTATTGAAGATTGCGATAAAAAATGGTATCGTGTGATTCAATGCAATCAATGGTTCTCAGTGTAGGCGCCCACCAATAAACTTGTAGGCGCGAATAGAGGTACCTTTCTCTTATTCTTCGTAGTTAGTTTTTCGAGATTTCATTACTTCTATCATTTTATTTGACTTTGATGACTGGCTGGTGTAGTTCGGAATATGGAACGGAAGGTTCAAGTGATGGAAGTGATGGGAATACTGCACAAGGAGTAATGCGTTCTTCTGTTTTAATCGATGTTTCATCTTCCACCATATTATTATTAGGCATGATTATAAGTTCATCTTAAGATTGCAATTGCTAATGATCACCTTTATCTTTTGTTAGGGGAGTCAAAGGCAGAGGATAAAAACTGGTGAAGACAAATTGGCGGCCACAGGTATTGTTATACTTCTCTAAATTAAGGATATAGTCATGACATCAGTTGATAAATAGTACCTTTAAATACACCCACGGACTCTTGAAAAGTGCCCATACCAAAAATCATTGGTTGCTTTCAATCATACAATGGAGACCATGTTTCACTCCAATCTTCTAGGTAAGGGATCTTGAGGCCATGAACATACAATCAGACAACCAGTTTTCGATTCCACATGGCACATATCCCAAAAACGTGGCCCTAAAGTGACGTTTAGCGTGATGTGTGCCACATGACTTTAGGGCTACTGTTTTGGGATCTGTGCCATGTCGAATTGAAAACTGACCGGTTGATGGTATTTTCATGGCCTCAAGATCCCATGTGTGGAAGATTGGAGCGAAACACGATCTCCATTGTCTGATTTAAAACAATAAATATTTTTGGCATGGGTGCTTTTCAAGATTCCTTGGGCGTATTTAAAGGTACCCGTTGATAAATATGTTCCAAGGTTCTAATACATTTCGTCCTTACAAATTCTCCTGCTTGTTTCATGGTGGTAAAAATGTGCATCCGATGGTGCCAATAGTTATTCCAGATTGTCTGTATTAGATTAAAAAAGGGTAGTAAATGGATTAAGAGTGTGATCTTGAAACCAGAACATTGTCTCTTCATCTTCAAAATTTCTTTGTTATTTAAATTGTATATAATATCCTGAGATCATTTTATTCGTTTCCAAACTACTCATTTGTTGAATGTTTGCGGCAATTAACAGGAAAGGATGGGAAAGTCGATACACAGGGTATCACTGCTAATGGTGGAGAGGCATATGACGAGTCTTTAGGGGTTACTGTAGCAAGTGTTACTGGAAAACAGATAGGAACTGCAACTTCAACTAGCATGACACTTGGAAGGGAGTTCTTGGGTTCCATCAGTGGGAAAGCAAAGGCGGGTACAACAACTCTCCCTCCAACTGGCACAATTGTACCCAGCCATGATGGTTTAACGTCTGAACTGTGGATACAGGTATCATGCCCAATCGTTTCTCTTCATTTGTTGTTTCCTTTTTCATGCAATGGTATACTAAGTTTTCGTATTACATATTGTGTTGAAAGTTGTGTCAATTTTCTAAAAGGTTGTATAGTAGGGGGGTGCCTACGGCCACCTCTAATGTTTCTTGCTGCCTCTGTCACTTAAAAACTGAGGGAACGTTCAATGCACCTCTCAAGAGGTTGTACGGAAAGAGGGAATGCTTTACTTTAGATCTTAAAGCTGCCACCGATTCATTACTAGTGGTGGATTTATCCGGTTTTACGTTGGCGTGTCTTATGGGTCAATCCTTCATGCAGTCTTGGTGTTTTCTAATGACTGCAGTTGGGTTTTGATCCCTGGATCCAATAACCAGAGGCGGTAAGCCTGGTACTAGAGTCTACCCTTTTACGAAAGGTCAACCTCTAGGGTATTACTCATCTTGGCCTGACTTCACACTTAGATTTACTCAAAAGGGTGATGCATACAGCTCTCAAGCTTTTAAAATGGTTCATTTTTTTACTTTGTTAAGAAAGAATGACCATTACTATCATCAAATATCTTCCCTTAAATAACCCCATTCCTATGGGCGAAGGTGGTAACCAGTGTTACCTAGAAACTTCTATATTTGGGATTTTTGGCGTGCTGACACTTGGTGGCACTTGGACACTCCTCAACATAGCACAATACATCTAGACATGCATGGAAATACCACAGAATACCATCAAAATGTTTCTATTTTTGACACAACAAAACGAGGCGTCGTTTTATAAAAAAAAAATGTGTAAAGTTTAGTAACTTAAAATAAAAAGCATGAGTCCTTGAAACAATTTGTCTAATATATTATACTCTTAGTTAGGTTCATGACATACTCATGCAGAATCGAAGCCTACACGTCGCGATTACGGCCGGATAAAGATGAGACATCTAAAGAGAAAGTGGACCCGCGAATGGGTTTTTAAAAGGCCCGTTAAAGACCCGTTGTACGCTATTTTAGGCATTTTATCTAGGTTTAGTTTCCTTTTATTATGATTCTTTTAATAAATAGTTTATTTTATGATTAGTTTTCTTATTTTAATCATTTAAGGGCCAGACACATATATGTGATATGTGACTGTTAATTTCGTCACTTTCAGCGCAACTATCGGAAAAGTGGTCATAAGTCTATCAATATATGTCGGAATTGCGTGATTCTTGTTTTATTAGAAAGCTATTTCGATAAGATTTCAAATAAGACCAATTTCACGTCAATCAGACATCATTTGATCATTCAAAAGTGATCGCGTAATAAATAAACGGGATTAATGGTGAAGTTAATTATGACCGTTAGATTAAAAAATTTTAATGGTTGATTAGGAGTTTTAGTTTTAATAGTATTCTTAGGATTTCTTTTCTTTATAAATACACATTGTAATCTCTTATTGAATAGTGAATCTCTTATTAAATAGTGAATGGTTAATGAAAATTTGCTTTGCAAAATTGAGAGCTTTGAACAGAGTTTTCTTCGAGAGTGCGATTCTTTTAAAACTTAGAAGAGTGATTCTTCTTTCCGTGTGCAGTTTGGTGTGAGGCCAACTATCTTCCTTAAAGCAATCCCTTCGATCTTCTATCCCTTTTCTATTTTATCATTTGATTATTGTCGGATAACTTATCTAGTTTGTTTCTTCTATTGAAAACCTATAAATTTAAAATATCTTTTTTTTTTGTTATATTGTTGTTGGGATTTTGTTCCTAAATTCCTAACCCTTATTTGTTGATTCCCTTTGAACGGTTTAAACCTGTCGGGCCTTAAATTATTCAAATTCTAGCAATGAGTCAAGAGACAACATCGAGATTATTCCTTGGTGCCCTAAACTAGATCGAAACTAGAGTCTATCTTTATACCTATTTTCTAGATCGGAAAATTTATATGCTAACGGACGCTAAATCGAATCAATTAAATTGTCCTAATAAAGTTATTAAATATTTTGTGTTTTGGGAATAATTTCGATTTTTTCGTTGCTCAAATCTCAAATTGATTTCAAAATTGCATAACTAGGGTATTAGCTTTTTTTGCATAGTTCTAGTCTAGGGTGTTTGCTTTAGGAATTTTATTTTGTTTGCATGTTATGTCAAATAGTGTTAGGGGATACCCTCATCATGGTAAACCTGAGTACGACCCTGCCAAGAGGTTTATAAAATCTATTCTGGATGAGGTTCCAAAATTTGAGGGATAGATGAACCCTAAAACCTTCGTGGAGTGGTAGTCTAGTGTAGAGGAGTATTTTGATTGGTATGGCATACCGGATGAGTACAAAATTAGGTTAGTTAAAATAAAGTTGAAGGGCAACGCTAAAACCTTTTGGTCCCGTATAGAATGTCGTATTGAATTCCTTCAGAGTAAACTCATCTCCACATGGGAGGATATGAAGCTGAGACTTATTGAAAAGTATGTTCCTTTAACACACTGTCACCTTCTACGGAGTTTGAAAACCAAGAGGGATAAGTGTCATGATTGCTCTAAGTGTCGGATCTTTTGCCTACCAATGTCCCACAAAATTTTCCGTTCAAAGTTTGTTCATTAAAGCTGAAGAAAATAAGGAGCAAGAAAATATGAAAGTAGAAGAGGAAGTGTATGACCCTAATTCTGTGATGAGTGAGGAGGAGATAGAAGAGTGTATGACCCTAAACCTAATTTGTGTTAAAGAAACCTCTATTTCCATTATGAATGATAGTTCTGTGTTAGTCCCGTATGAGTCACTCGAGCATGGATCAAAATATCGGATTTTTGATACGTATCATCCTGACCTCCAGGACGATACGTATTGCGTATCGTCCGATACATTCAATGTATTGGCGATACATTGAATGTATTGTTTTAATACAGTTTTTTTTTTTTTCCAAAAAAATCTAAAAATTCAAATTATCGTCCGATACATTCAAATTATTGTCTGTATCGGACGATGCGGATGATAATTTGGCCAAATGGGGTCCCTGTCAATCTACCAAATTATCAGACGATACATTCAAATTATTGTCCGATAATTTGAAATTATCGTCCATATCGGACGATACGGACGATAATTTCACCGTATCGTCCGATAATTATGTGATTTTTTGGGGTTCCCGGTAAGAATGGTATTTACCGTATCGTTCATGTCCAAAACCGATACGTATCGGTATCGGACGATATTTTGATCCATGTACTCGAGTCACTTACACACGAGTCATTAGTATCAGTTGAGTCGATTACACATGAGTCGTTAGGGACAATAGTGTCACCTACACATGAGCATATAGAGTCCGTAGATGCACGTACACCTCATATTCTCGAGTTGCATTTTGAATTATCTCATGAGTTGCAAACTGATTCACGTTCGGAGTCATGTTGTGAGTCAAGTCTTGAGTCACATTCTATACTGTATTGTGAATTACCGTCTGATTTTCATTCTAAGCTGCATGAAATTAATGATAAGATTGTATTGAGCAATGAAAGTATTGAAAACTTTTCTAACTCACAAAATTTGTTTAATGAATTTAAGGATGATGATTTTGTTTTGGTTCAATTTAGATCCGAACAAATCCCGCAAGAAATTGTAGGGTTTGTTCATATGCTATAGTGTAAATATTCTGATCTTTAAAATGGGTCATTATGATAGTCTATATTTTCCTCTAGATATGAGTACTAATGCAATGATTACGTTAAAGGATCTTACACCTTTTTTAGGTCCAACAACAAAACCTTCAAACCTATTCTTTGATACCCATCCACCTGAGCCCAATCTTATCTACCCATTGATTTCCAAATACCCGCCTGAACAATACGTGAAGAGTTTAGATGGAAAAGTTTTGAAAGATTCATGTTTTGTTACCAAGGTAAAGACACACCAAGCATATCGAGAATATCTTCTTAGGTGGAAAGGTAAACCAAAAATTGATATCACTTGGACTGTAAGGAGAAAGCAATCTGGGAAACATCAAACATGCCTCATCAAGTGCTCGATCTAGGTTCCTTATATATTATCCATGATGTTCGGATAAAGAGGAGACATCGAAAGAGAAAGTGAACTTGCGAATGGGTTTTTAAAAGGCCCGTTGCACGTTATTTTCGGCATTTTATCTAGGTTTAGTTTCCTTTTATTATGATTCTTTTAATAAATAGTTTGTTTTAGGATAAGTTTCTTTATTTGAATCATTTAAGGGTCAGACACATATATGTAATATGTAACTGTTAATTTCGTCACTTTCAGCACAACCATCGGAAAAATAGTCATAAGTTTATCAATATATGTCGAAATTTCGTTACTTCCTTGGAGCGATCCCTTGGATCTTTTATCCTTTTTCTATTTTATCTTTTGATTACTGTCTGTCTAGTTTGTTTCTTCTATTGATAACCCATAAATTCAAAATGTCTTTTTCTTGTTAAATTGTTGTTGAGATTTTGTTCCTAAATTCCTAGCCCTTATTTGTTGTTTCCCTTTAAACGATTTAAGTCGAGCCTTAAATTATTCAAATCCTAGCAGGAAGTCGAGAGACAACATCTAGATTGTTCCTTGGTGCCCTAAACTAGATTGAAACTAGAGTCTATCTTTAGACCTATTTTCTAAATTAGAAAGTTCATATGCTAACGGACGCTAAATCGAATCAATTAAATTGCCCTAATAAAATTATTAAATATTTTATGTGTATTGGGAATAATTTCGATATCTCCGTTGCTCAATTAGATCTCAAATTGATTTCAAAATTGCATAATCAGAGTTTTAGCATTTTTTTCCTGCATCACATACATTATGTATCTTTTCATTATATATTTCAATCGGCTCTCTAAGATTACCCTTCGATTATTTATTTATATATACATTTTATTTTTTATTTTTTAAAATTTTTTCTTAAGATCATGCCACCGTATGAAAATCTATAGAAATTGGCGTGCCAAACATCTATGACACCTTGACACTTGGCACCCATGACACGTGTCTAGGTAACACTGGTGGTAACCTTATTGGCGCATATGAGTTTGTATTGTTGAGGGAGAGTAGTGATGTATGTGTCTTAGTGAGGTAGTTTTGAGTTAGTTAGTGTATATTGCTGTGTGCGAGTGTAATAATGGGTGTGTGAGTGTAAAAAAAAAAGGAATAATGGGTATGCGTATCCATATACTGATTTTTCTCATTACTTTTCCTCTAATTGATTCGGTGTTTTGTCTGTGATTTTGGTTCATCCAACTTTTTCTTCTAACAGCGAAAACTATCTTTATTATCTTCTTTCCATTATGCCCCAGGATGAGCGGGAGATGAAACGTGAAAAGCGGAAACAGTCTAATAGGGAATCTGCTAGGAGATCACGGTTAAGGAAGCAGGTAGTGGGATATCTCCAAGAACAATTATCTTTTTTATCTGTACCATTTTAGCGGCCTTATGCTGTTTACTGTTTCGTGCCTCTGAGTAATCGAGTTATACTTATACATGCTAATGTTATTTAATTAATTTCAGGCTGAGAGTGAGGAACTTGCCATGAAAGTTGAATCCCTGAGTGCTGAGAATATGGCTCTTAGATCTGAACTTAATCGATTGACAGAGAACTCAGAGAAATTGAGACGAGAAAATTCAGCTATAATGGTATTCCATTCCCTCCTTTGCTTTCCAGCCTATCTGTTGTGTTGTGTCTGTGTGTAATATAATATAATATACTATATATATATATATATATATATATATATATATATATATATATATATATATATATATATATATATTTGGAAAAGGAGCCCGTTCTCTAAGGTTTCACGTGGACACTGTTTCGATGCCACATGGAGCAGGGAGCCGGTTTCATACTCCATGGGAGGACGCTCAAGCGTCCTCCAAGATGTTGTGGATCTCCACGTGATAGTCAAAATACTGTTTGACTGCCACGAGGAGCACAGAGGAATGAGTTATATTAATTTAAAAATAAGAATTTTATTTTAATTTTTTTTAAGGTTTCCGTCAAAGTTTGACTGATTTCACCTGTTCAGACTTCAAGGCTAAACAAATATTTGGTCGAGCTGAGTTTTTTTTTTTTAAATTTAAAAACACATGATCTAAGCAATGCACCCATGCTCTCTGTGTCATTAATTTGGTGTCCTGCTGCCAATTGGAGGTTTTCCTAATCTTGGAGGACGCTTGAGCGTCTATATATATATATATAGATTCCGGTGTTGGTACCACCCATCATGTATGATAGATGAGTGGATTGATCCTCCACAAAGATCCATCTCCACGGAGAACTTGTTTGGTGTTACATGCCTCCTCTCATAACTTTTTGGTGTCTGGAACTTACATGTTCTCTGTTTTTTGGTCTACAGGAAAAATTAAAAAATGAACAGCCAGGGCTTGCAGGAGTGACAGAACCCACAAATAGTGAAACTGATGGGGATCCATCCACAGGTATAGAGAATCTCTTATCTAAAATACAGAATAACTCGAGCTCTATCAGTAGAAATGGATACAGAGAGAACGAGGCCCATGAGAAGTCCAGTGGAAAGTTCCATCAGCTTCTAAAATCTAATGCACGATCCGACGCTGTAGCCGCTGGCTGATTGATATGCCACCATATTGTCACCAATTTAATTTTATTTTTATTCTGTAATTTTGGCAAAATTATCAGCCCAAAATTACTTCTAACAGTAATTTGGTAGTTTTCGATTAGGCAGATAGATTGACTTTAAAAGGGGTCATGTTTCTCTTGGTTTGGAAGCTGGTGGAATGCACACTGAGCAACACCGAAAGAAAAGTTTTATATCTACTGGAAGGCCTTTTTCACTTCTTGTTGTTAACCTCCCATATGGTGTTGGGAGTAACCATAGAAATCGCTGTATAAAATATTGAAGAGAATTTAAATATTGAAGAAGGGATCTGGTTTGAATGTCTTTGATCTTCCTTAAAATCTGATGGTTAAGATTTTTTTTGTTTATTGTTATCTACTGGTTTGTATGTCCCTAATATATATATATATATATATATATATATATATATATATATATACACACACACACACTAGTGAGATGCGCGCGGGGCAGTTGTCCCCTTAAAACGTTTTGACATTACTGATTGAGTAGTTGCTCAATTGGTATCCTCCCTCCTTTATGGGGTTGAGGTCGTGGGTTCTACACTCCATATTTCTATATATATACACACTAGTGAGATGCGTGCGGGGCAGTTGTCCCCTTAAAACCTTTTGACATTACTGATTGAGTACTCAATCAGTATCCTCCCTCCTTTATGGGGTTGAGGTCGCGGGTTCTACACTCCATATTTGCTTCTTCCCTTACATAAATAAGGCAAGTGTTATGTGAGATTTATTCTCGAATGTGTCCCTCAATGTGAGTGCTTTATTATGTGAGATTTATTCTCCAAGTACTGCTTTTGAACTGTAGGGCACATCCAAATTGTCTATGCCGAATGGCATTATAAAAAAAAAAAACTTGACATTAAAAGCAATATGCATGTTTGCCTAATCAAACAATAGTAATACTTTGTGAAAGGTAGTTGCCACCCATTTTATCGTATGGTTGCCCCTTTAAACTTGACTTAGTATTATTAGGTACCTGACTCGAGCACCTGATACTTATGGTACTTGCGTCACCTATTGGGATGTGTGATATGTAGAATTATCATTTGCTCTATGTGATTTGATGTCCATGATCTGCGGTCAAACATTATACAAAATTAATGGTATGTTGCATTTACATGGTAGCGATTAATTTTAGATGGCCTTTGATGCCAGAGATTGTTCTTTGTCCCAATCTTTTACACCAAAGAAGTTTACATTATTGCGCACCTATGAGAGGGTAAACATGTTAGATTCAAATGCCACATATTCCAAAAGGTTATAGGTAGTTTTAAATGCTCCATATCTTAAAAAAGTGACCTGAGTACAAAATCACCTAGAGCTTCGGTCGTTTGTTTACCTAATACTAATTCATTTTCTATGGCGACCATGGCTTGTCCTCCTTAGAAGAAAATCTTGGTTCTATCATTGAATTGAATACACGTACCATGCACATGTGGAGAGAAGCATGAGAGAGAAGGGGGGAGAGAGGAATTAGAACGGGTGAAAAAGTAGGAACTTCGGAGTGCTATATTGCTATTATGGTTTTGTGGGAGGGGCGAGATATAGTCGCCATCAGTTGAGTGGTAGCTGAATTGGTATCCTCTTTCCTTGTGAAAGTAACAGATCATGGGTTCTACTCTTCATGTTTACTCCCGCACTTTGTGTGAGGTCTCCTCTCAGTGTGTTGTGCCAAAAACGGATCCTCTTTGCGTGCAAGTTGCGTGGGTTCTACATCTGGGTTGTCTATACTGTATGATATCCTCACAAAAAAAAAAAAAAAGATATAAAGTTGCTTGCATAGCAATAATTCAGGTTCTACATTGGGGCTGTCTGTACCGTATGACATCTGTAAAAAAAGAAAGAAAAGAAGATCTAAAGTTGCTTGCATAGCAATAGTTCATTCTCTAGCTGGACCGTGACTTGTCCTCAGAAGAAAATTTTTGGGTTTGCCCACGAAAATTTTGCCCAAAGATTTCATGATTCAAAACTTTTATCTTTGTTTCCTTAATTAAAGATGGTTAAATCAGTGTTTTTTTTCTTTTGGATGGTCACTGAGCGACCTTGAGCATTTATATTTGACACCTAATCATTGAATTGATTGTCACATGGCATCCAATTGATTCAAATCGTGGCCCAACCTAACTGGTTCGTGCCATGCATTTGAACCAATTGGGGTGCCTCGTGTACTGATCATCTAAAAATAATAAAATAAATTATTTTTCTATCATTGATTTTATGGTCGGGCCTACATCTTCAAAGGGTTCACCATCCCCTCTAGGGTTTTGAGGAAACAAAAACAAAATTGCTCTTGAATCCATGTGTTAAAGATAGATATTTTCCATCCAAAAATTTTATCATTAATTTTTTTTTTGCCTTTGATAAAATAAATGGTAGAAATTCGCTTCTTGTTTTAGGTAATCAGTGATGGACTTTGTTCATGCGCATGTGGCATTCTTGGGTTCAGTGTCAAGTGGCACTCAACTGGATCTGGTGTTTTGGACGCTACCTTCGATCTACCTGATGCAACGACAACTTGCACATGATCGATTGGGTACCATCTAAAATAGAAAAAAAAATTAATAAGGGTGTTTCTCTATCATTGAATAGTGGGTCAAATTTAGAAAAAATTAATGCATCAAATATGGTCTATAAACAACAATATTTGACCTATAATTTCAAGAAAAAAAGTTTCAAATTTCTTTTTTTGGGCTACTTGATAGACTTTTTGCAAATTTATTTTGTCCAAATCGCATGATACGAAGATCACTCGGCCAAAAGAATATTCATGAGAGAGAGCAACCATTCGAACTAGGGAATTCGATATTGACTGTTATTCATATATAACATAGACTTTATAGGCCAAAAAAAAAAAAATATATATATATATATATATATATATATATGTATATATATATAGACTTCTTATTAAACAATAGCTCAACTGATATCATCTTCCCTTATGGAACAATAAGTTGTGGGTTTTAATCTTCACACCTTACTTCCGTCCTTTGTGCGAGCTGTGCTAAGCTGAACTACCTGCTCTGCGTGTGCAGTTTGCGCAAATAGTATGTCTGGGCTATTAACTCTGCGTGTGCAGTTTGTGCAAATAGTATATCTGAGCTATTTATGCCGTATAATATCATCATTTAAAAATAAATAAATAAATAAATAACATTGACTTCATATTGAAGAGTTTGAATTTAGTGACACGGATCTTCCAACATATTTTAGTTTACAAAAAGTCAATTAATCAAATGTTCTCCGGACAACTTGAACACATAAAAATTGTATTCCATGTGTCACCACATATGGTTTAAAGGGAAGGTGTGTGAGAGTTTATCGTGGGCCGGATGTGAGGAGACGTCCCAAATGAGACATGAGCAGGGGTCAAAATTTCGTTAAACTGATATATGTTGCCTAAGTTCAAAAGCGATATATATCGAACGATACGTATCGGAGCAGTATAATATCGGACGATACATTAAATATATCGTCCAGGGATATACATACAAATGAATGATATGACACATTGAATGTACCATATCGTTTAAATCTGATACCGATATGTATTGGTATCGGACGAAATTTTGACCCATGGATATGAGTACCTTTATTTTCACCCACAGATTCTTTCATTCCACCCATGCTCTCACATGCAAGCAAAAAAATTCAAAAAGTCCCCATGAAATTCGTGAGTCAAATACACGCACCGTTTTCTTTATTTTCACCCACTTATTCATGCATGCAAACCTCTCGCTTCCAAGCTCTTCGTCTTCTTCCTCTTGTTCCCGCGCTATGACCTCTTTGAACGCCGAGTATTCCCCATGCTCTCATGTTCGTTTTTTTTCGCTTAGTTAGACACTCACGATCGTCTTTTTCGTCTTTTCGATACATTCACATATTTTCTTCTTTCTCTCATTTTGGTTTCGATTTCATGCTATTGGGAACACTGAGCATGAGTTCGAAGGACGCATATGATAACTCCGAAGAGCTGCTATCATATGATAATGATTTGGAGTTCACCAAACTCCCTCGTACAAAATCACAACCTCTTGTACAGGTAAATGAATTTTGTTTCATTCTATTTGTATTCATTTTTTATTATATAATTTTTCATTCAATTTATATTCATTTCATTCTATAATAATATAATTTTCATTATATTATTTTTCATTCTAAGTAAACTTAGGGTTTAGTAGTAGACTTATTTTGGATTCTATTTGTATTATTTTTTATTATATTACTTTTCATTCTATTTGTATTCATTCTAATTCTATTATTTTTTATTCTATTTATATTAGTTTTTATTATATAATTTTTCATTTAAAGTAAATTTAGAGCTTTGTGAAAGGGTTATTTTTCAACCTATTTACATTATTTTTCGTTATATTATTTTTTATTCTATTATATTAATTTTCATTATATAATTTTTCAATCTAAGTAAACTTAGAGTTTCTATGCATTAATGAAAAATAGTTTGATAGGTTCTATTCCATTTCTATATCGAATTTATTTAAGAAAGAGTAATATAAATTTTTGATTTTTGATGGATTAAATGGATTGACTTTGATTAAAAATGGATTGTCATTGAATCTTTGAGCATTTCGAAGTAAGTTACGAGAGGGTATAAGTTCGTTCCTTTCAATAATGATTATGTTTTGAACGTTATGTTATTATATTAAGGTGGATGATACGCAATCACAGAACACAAACTTTACTCTTCTTATGACCACAAATCAGTTTTTTTAGCATCCGCGAGAAAATAACAAAGTAGGTTCGCGATGTCGCAAATAAAGTGAGAACTGTATTTTTTATCATCGACGGTTGTATGATGGCAATATAGAGATAATTGTGCGACGGGATGACCATCTCAGTTCGTAGAACGATCTAAGAACTTCAACTCCTCCAATGATGATGAGAAAGTTGTGACAAAAAATTATCCAATCATTGACCTGAATTGATCACACTATTTATATATATATATATATATATATATATATATATATATATATATATATATATATATATATAGTGAAAATATTATGATCATGCCAGCATTTTTTTGTGTAACTAATATCTATACAGATACTATGAAATGATACAAAATTGAATACAAAAGAATTTTTTTTGTTGAAGTGTATATTTTGTTGAAGTGTATTTATGCTCATAATAGTTAGGATTAATCATTCTAACATTCATATACTTCCTTTAAGAAATTGACACATTCAGCTTTGTATGTCATCTGCACCAAATGAAATATGGGATCCCATGATACTATGTAATATAGATACTTACTGAATGATTTTCATGTTTAGAAATAAATGAGCTTTTGAATAAATTGATCAAGTAGCTAAGAATTCTACTAAGGACCTCAACGCAGACATAAAGTAATCAATCATTTGTTATTTACAAAGATAATTAATACTCTACTAATTAAGAACTCTACTTTTTGTGTAGAAATTCTCAAATTAATCAAATGAATCATAGAAAAAATGTGGGCTGTGATTGAATATAACAAAAAAAAACAAGTGTAAAAAAAAAAAAATTGTTCTATGAGTCTAATGGTGGTATGCTATAAGGTTTGTTGAAGGGGGCTGCTTCTTTAGAGCTGAAAGATTTTCTTAGATTATAAGATTGTTTTGTAGACATTATAAATTGTCATTTTTGTAAGAACATTTATAGTCACCAAATGGGTACCCATGATGACATGAGAAGTTGGCCTTGACACATAGTATAAAAGAAAGATTTGACAATGAGAGGCTTGTGTCATGTATTTACCTTATCTGATTTTAAGTCTATGATTTAAAGATCCTTGTGCTAAAAATTAGCACAATTCGATAATTGATATAATTCAATTTAGTGTGGTTAGATTATCTAACCTTATAGAAAAAAGTGAGGTTGGATTTAATAAAAAAAAAAGTGTTAAGGAAATTAAAAAAAAAAAAAAATTGTTATGTAGGTCTGATGGTTGGCACCCATCGTCATATATATAAAATTGACGATGAGCACTCACTGTCAGAGTTTTTTTTTTTAAATATGTCTTCTGACGGTGGATACCCACTATCACATACATAAAACTGACGATGGGTACCCACCGTCAAAAGATAGATTTTTTAAAAAAACTTTGACAATGGGTGCCCACTGTCAGTTTTATGTATGTGACAGAGGGTACCCACCGCCAGACCCACAGAATAATTTTTTTTTTTTTTTTTAAATCCAATCTCAAGGAAAAAATGACCTAACGGTGGGTCCCCATTATCAGGTATATAAAAGTTACAGCAGACACTCACCGTGAGGCCATCAGAGAATGAACTCCAGTCTCACTAGAGTTCATCCTTTAAAAGCCTGACGATGGGTTATTGCTGCCACTTTTACTTCTCTGGCAATGGATTCCTACCGTTAGAGGGGAATTTTTTTTTAAAAAACTTTGACAGTGGGCACTCACCGTCAGTTATACGTATGTTACAGTGGGTGCCCATCGTCATACCCACAGAATAGTTTTTTTTTTAATATCTCCAAACACTTATTTCTATAGGATATTTTGATTAACTATGGATATATAATTCAATCTATATTAGGTCATTTTTTTCTTAAATTCTATGCTTTTGGAGATGATAGCACGTCCTTTTCATAAATAATCCTTATAAAATTATTAAACCAACAATATCTCTACTGATTTGATGATTTTTTGAGTAATATAGTGAAGGATATTAAAGAATAAGTAGTTCACCTAGTCCCCTATTTTTTTATTTGTAATATGTGGTCGAACAGTTGAGTGTCGTTGCCCCACAAACCTTAATAAGAACTTAGAGGATTTCGTCGCAAGTGTCGGTATACATAGTTCATCCATTTCTCACGTTCTTGCAGCGCAAGAAAAAGATTGAGGAAGACGATGTAGGTGTATAATCATGAATTCAAAAAAGGGTTCGTACAATCACGAAAACTCTTTCTAATATTGCACAACGCGAAGAAACGATTAAGAGAGACGATGTGAGTGTACGAAATTCAAATATGGAGCAAATGGGAAGAGGGAAAAGAAAGAAGACGATGTGAGTGGAAAGACAGATTACGATCGGTGGATGCGAATATTAGAAAAAAATATTTTATACATGGGTGGAAGGAAAGATTTGATTTACCTCAATTATACAATCACTTATATGGGTGGATGAAATAATCTGCAGGTGGAAATAAAGTTGCTCTTGAGATATTGGCTTCGAGGCTCACCCATTTTATCTCTAAAATAGATGGTAGAAGATGAATATGGTCAAAGTCAACGGTCTATATTCAACATGAAAAAAGTGCATTGGTGAGGTATCGCTGACTCCAATCCACGTGATCACCTTCATGCACCACGTGTGGCACATATACCAAGCACCAATGCCACCTAATTACACCACTTTTTAAAATGAAAGAACCCATAATTCCCGTGGAAGAAGATTCTATACACCTTTTATTTCCTCCCCAATCAAATGCAAGCAAGCAACGTCTCCCGTGCATGGATCAAAATTTCGGCCGATAACTGAAGTCATAGTTCAAAATTTTGGCCGAAATCTTTTGGTTTCGGTCTTTGCCGAAATCAAAATGAAATATAAAATTTCATTTTTTTTTATACTATGAGGCAGATTTCAGCCGAAACTTTGATTCAAAATTTCGATTTCGGTCCTCACTGAAGCCGAAACAAAATCCGAGTTTTTGATATTTGACTGAAGTTATCGGCCGAAACGCATTGATTTTGGCGCATACTAAAACAAAACAGAGATCTGAAAATTTCGGTTCAGATGTGTATTGGAGTGAAGTTATCGGCCAAAATTTCAGTTGCGGTCCAGACCAAAACCGAAACCGAATCCAATATTTTGATCCTTGCTCCGGTGAATCAATGATATGGCATTGGGTTCTTATTCCGAACACCAGCTGCAGTAGTCAGGTCAATCTCCTACTCCCAACATACTCGAGTCTTAAATGGTGTACAACTATTTGTAAGCATGCAAATAAGTGATGTATGCTTTTAGGGAGCCATTAGTTGCACACCTTTTTCAAGTGTTTGCACCGAATTTAAAGAAAGACTTGATATTTTAGGGACATGTAATATTGTAAAATACGATATGAGCCGGCTGATTTGAAGTTCATGATCAATAGATCTCTGGTACATAAAATTAAAGCAGAACACAATACTTGTCCTATTATCTATTGTAGTCAACTGTTGAATTATATGATAGCCTTTGACTCCATTTAATCAAATAATGAAAATTATATTTTGTTCTAATCTTTTGCAGCTGATATTTTTAAATCATGACCTTCAAATCAAACGACTTAGATGGTATTTTTACATAGTAGAGATCGTCAAATTTGCAGTCATTTTTTTCAATTTAATGCAATCACTTGAAAAGCGTGTGCAAGTAATGGCTCCCATAAAACCTCTTTTAACCATAACACCCAATGCGCAACCTAAGGTTGGTGGGAAATAATGGCACATAACAGCAAGTGTCAACTCGGGTATCAATTTCTTATGGATCGATATGTATCGGCCGATACAGATACCGGGTATATAAGGCAATTTTAAAATATTTGAAATGGGGCGAGCAATTGACATATTATATGTATTATAAAAATAATAAAACAACAATGATGATTTATATTAAAATGAGTAAATAAAGGACATCTGGACTTACCATAAAATAAATAATAAATAAACGAAAGATTACAGTGTGATTTTTTACTACGGTTGTGGTGATTTTTTACTACAATTATAGTGTGGGCAGTGCTATTTGGACCCATTAAACCTGTGAAGAGCACATGTTTTCTACGATAAAAAACTCATTGATTGCCCTGAATGAGACGATAGTGATCATTTTTTTCCTCCCACTACTTCACACAATAGAACTTGAAAATCAGGGTGCACCTATCATTCACATATTGATTCCACGTGTCACACATCCTCAAAAGTGTTTGTGATCATGGACGTACCTATCATATAGTCACTTTTGGTGATGTGTGTCACGTGGAGTCAACGTGTGACCGTCTGATAGGTGCACCCTGATCTCAATATCTATTTAGTGGAAGATTGGGATGAAAAATGATCTGCATCATCTGATCAAGCAGTCAACTAATTTTTATTGTGGGAAAATGCTTGGTCTTCACAGATTTAATGGGTGAAAATACTCTATCCCTATACTATTGTAGCTTTTGTTAATTCAAAGGGGGTGCACCGTCTGATAGGTGCGCCCTGATCTCAAGATCTATTTAGTGGAAGATTGGGATGAAATATATCCGCATCATCTGATCTAAGGCAGTCAACTGATTTTTATGGTGGGAAAACCCGTGGTCTTCACAGATTTAAAGGGTGAAAAAACTCTATCCCTATACTATTGTAGCTTTTGTTAATTCGAAGGGGGCAGACGCAAATTCAGATTTGAATCTACCCAATAACTGAAAGTGATTGCTACCCGATTTGACTGAATTCACTCGACATTTAATTCGACTGCGGTGGTACTATCAGACACGAAATCGGATTCCAATCCAAGATAATTCCATACATCGGGTGGTGAGAGTAAATAATAAAGAGAGTGATACCGCTAATATATATCGGTTTGCCAAAAAACTGATACATATGAGTATCGGCAAATTTTTAATAACTTGCATAATAGCCTCTTTATAAATTATTTTAATCTTTGATTAAGCCAAGTGGCATGTCGCATTAAGCTATCAGAGGAATCAAGATGATAGTTTATATATTAGCAAAGTAGACCCAAAATCATTCATTGGAAGATTTGAAGTACTTGGTCCTATGCATTCTAAAATAACTCATTACAATAACTCATTGTTTATATTTTTGTAGTGAGAATAAAGTGTGTTAATCGAATGGTTAGAATCTTCGAATAGACGTGATTTTTAGACGTTTACCAAAGTGGTAATGCTAATTGAACTACTTGAATTAATCTAACATTATGAGACATTCGTTCATATTATCATCTATTTAAAGGCGGCCATATCAGTCGACCTCTTCTTAGATTATACTTCCAGCATACCCAAACATAACTTTGGTTTTGGATTCTCCTAATTTTATTTTTTTTACAGTTTTTATTCAAATTAGAAACTTAAAATTTCACTTCATAAAATTGACTTCGTCCCTTGCTCTTCATATGGACTCCTTTCAACAGTCAAAAAAGCAAATTTCTTAGGTTCAAAGAACTCGTGATTCCCACATGGACAATAAACATACAACTCCTAAGCTAATAGGTGCATATATCAATAGATGGGACGCCCCCAAGTACTCTTATCATGCCATGTGGCACTAATCTTTTCAAATCGTCCAAGTAGCAAAATAACTATGTGAAGTTGTGAGTTTACATTAAGCTCAAATTGGTCCCTGTTAGGGGAATTAGCATTATAATTTAAATACTTCAGTATAAACTGTTGTTCATGTCCAACATAAGATAGATATTAAAATGCTCAGATTAGATGATATTGATCTATTAATAGGTATATTTGTTGGCCCAAGTGTCTCTGAATGATTTCGAACTCAGTCTAAGAGTTGTTAAGAAAGAAAGCTTATCACATGGTCTACGAGTTGTTAAGAAAGAAAGTGAAAATAAACAATAACGCAAATCAATCATACAGAGAAAATGCGATGATTTTATGTGGTTCGGCAATATTACTTACGCCCACGTATGGAGTCACCCACGTGTCACTATTCTTCAAGAGTTCCAAAATAGGTTAGAGGAGTCACTCGAAAAATAATTTATATACCTTGTAATTAATGCTAACACGATAGAATGTGAATTATTATTGACTTACGGGCCCTTAGGGCCGAGGGCTCCGCCGCCCGGATCGGACCCCGACCTTCGGGCAAGGGGGCACTACCCCCTACAACTATCAAGTGACTCAATAGCATTTGTCTCCACATATCAACAAGAGTATGCTGGTGTGCATCGAGGGATACTTTTTTAGAGCAAAGTATGGAAAGGTGAACAGATATTCCATGGATTTGTGTGCTCATAAATATCCATCTGCTTCTAGAGGATCCACTATTTTGGTGGACCGAGATTGACCCGAGCACTGCCAACGAGATCGAGTCATGTACCTAATACAAGCCTTTCTAAGAAACAGAGGATCCAAGAGGTGGTCCCTGTACCCCCTCCACGTGATCTTGGGTCCTCCGAGTTTGGTAAAATTAGAATTTAAGCGCTTATAATTACCAAATCGAAATTCGGGAAAAAATGGGTAAATTTTGGAAAACAATGGGAAGCATTTGGGATTACGTAACATAAATATTTAAAAATACTAAAAATAAATAAATATTTTGTTATAAAAAGTAGAAAAGATTTGGAAAAAAATTGGTAAAAAACACATTTAAAATGTAAAAATCACGATTATTTAAAAAATATAAGTATTTTTTTAAAAAGACATTTTAAACTTGTTTATGAAAAAACGCATTTTAAACGAGTTTTTCTTCAAAAAATACACGGATTGTGGTAACTATCCCTAAGATGATTGTTACTTATACCTAATAATACAATCCCAAATCCCACTTTTGACCTCACCAGTATAAATAGAGACTAGCGTATATACCCTTTGGTTTCTAATCTTGTCAAAGTTGACTATCACGTATTTTGAGAGACTTAACATTTGCAATTGTCACCTTCTAACATAATTTTATAAATGAAATATGCATTAATCTCCACTATCTATTGATGATGCCCTAAGTATGCATTTATGCATTTTAGAAATGATTCTATTCTCAACACTAAACTTATCTATTTGTTATTTTCAGGTTAATTAGTATGGACCGCAAATAGATGGGATAAGGTTATGATAACGATAATTAACATCATCATAAAATATTTTAAATTGTTGATCATATAGCGACAACATTTATGATCGTCTAGTCGTCCTGCACAAACTAATCTATGGCCCTCGCAACCATTTGAATTGAGGTGGGCCTCTAGCTCAACTAGGACGTCGAATATTGCTAGAGGCCCAGTCAGAATTTTCTTTTGGTGGGGGCTAGTGATGGTCGACAAATATTAAATGTTGTTTTAGTATAGATTTGGAGGCTTTAAAAAATCAGAGGCCACATGAGAAGCCTATTCTATACATTTTCAAAAGTCAAATAAGGGATTTAGCCCCACAAAGCTATATGTGGCTCTGCTCTTGCAACTTGAGGTTGTAAGTTGATCTAGACTTATCTTTCGAAAAAAAAAAAAGAGAGTAAAAAATCATTAAAATGACTAACCACGCTATGGTTGGGTTAGCTCTTTCGGGTGAAAGAGCTAGTCATTTGCTCTTTGGCACCAGCGAGTAACTGCTTTTCCATTTGGTAACACAATACCTCACCCTATTTGCTCTTGCAGGTAGCAATTTTAAATGACAAAATTGCTCTCTGGCAGAGCAGATAATATCTACTCTGACAGAGAACATGCAGAGAGCTGCGTCTACTCTTATAAGAGCTAAATCAATTGCTGGATTTAGTAAAAAGTAGAGTTACAGTGTAATATAAAATCAATTAAAATGATAGTTAATGATGATAGATTTATGGGCCTGACTTTCCTAACCGTCATTTAAACACCAAAATGGTAAATTATAGATTGAAGTGCAAAATGCACAAAAATATTGTTTTAGGTAAATTTAAATCATTTTTTTTATTTATAATTTTAAGTATTGATATTAAAGTTCATTAATCATATGGTTCACATCTACTTATCGGCATATTTCATTAGGCTGAAACATATTCCAATCATAGATTGTCCCTAGAAGAATTTAGATGAATCATAAATGTGTGCAATGATAAGGAGCCATTATCCGTAGATATTTATATATAATATATTGCCTCCATGATATATGTGCCTGGGCAGTTGAAAGTTGGAACACAAACAAAATAGTAGATTGAAGGCCATTAACCATCACACTCCAATTCAATGAATATTTGCGAATATTCTCAAATATTCGGAGAATTTTGTGACATTGGTTCATAGAGTTGGAGAGCACAGTCGTCTCTGGGGTGCTGGGCAGTTGCTAAATAAATTTCTCATTTTTAAAAATGCCGTCTTTTTTTATCCAAAAGCATTTGAATTTTGACCGTTTGTTTGTTGTATAGGGTACAACCATGGCACGTATCTCCAGGTCCTGGTTCCCTTCAAAAAGAGCGAGAGAGAGAGAGAGAGAGAGAGAGAGAGAGAGAGAGAGAGAGAGACGTTTTCTTATCAGACTCTTCCCATGAACTATTTGGGTTTCTGGAAGTGAGGTGCTGTTGAAAGTTTTATATGTTTGGTGTTGAATTGAGGGGAGACGTAATGGAGTTTTGGGATTCTTGGGATTTGGAAATTTTTGGATATTGAGTCGTCTCTTTTTTTTTTTTTTTTTTTGAATAATTTGATTTTGGGGAGTTTTGAGATTTTTCAGGCCTTTTTGGTGCATGTTAGTTAAATTGGTAGCTGGACTTTTGGTTATGATTCACGAGAATATATGGGTCTGTTTTAGTCACATGAAAGGTGTCGAGAGGGAGTTCACATTCTCAACTGTTTTAATAAATTTATATTTTATTTTTATTTTTAAAGAAATGTCTCTGAATATTTTTTCTCAATTTTGAAGTATTTGTTTATTGGGCTATTGGGATTTTTTTCCTTCTGAGAGAGAGCCTACTTGGTGTTTTTGAGATGGGTCATTCTACAGCAGTTTGTGATCAGAGAGCAGCCATTGAAGTCTCCAAGGACTGGAACGGAATCGATCAGGTCACACTCCGAGCTCCGCGAGGAGCTTCTGCTCGGGTTAGCCAATCTCTTACTGTTATTAATTTTATGCTAGATTGGGATATTTGAAGTCTTTAATTTGGAAGCATTTGGAATATTTAAGCTATGATTTCTGTCTTTATAATGGTTATAATGGATATTAGCATTCAAAAACTTGCCAATTCAACTTGGAATTTAGATGGGTGGACCTGGAATTGGAATTAACCAAGCACCAATTTCAATATAATTTCCAGGGTACTCAATTTTTTTTCAAATATTTGTAATTAATAATTGGATTTCTTGTCTGATTCTTAAAAAACAAAGATTAAAAAGAAGAACGGTATTAGCCAAAAGGCCCGAAATTAGCAGTATATAGTATCAGCCAATACTGTCATTTTTTTATTTTTTTCAGAAAAAAAAATAAAAGATAACAAATCCCAGTATCGGTCCAAAGAGTGGCCGATACAAGATTCAATACCCCGATTTAATTGCTTGATACATGACTTGGCTGCATGGATTAATATTGGCCATATCCGATACATATCGGCCAATATGTATCGGCGGGGTTAGGCCCATTCCGATACAATATACACCCCTGATTCCATATGGGGTCAAATATCAAATAATGGCCCATATTGGGTCATATCAGCCGTATGAACGAGATAAATTATAAAAAATGCCTTTTGAATAAATTTATTATTATTATTTTATAGGTTCATAATATATTTTTTTTAAAAGTACTTTAATATCAGCCGGTTTGGCCGATATGTATCTGATATGCAGGATATGTATAGGCCTGGGATCCCTGCCGTTATGCCATATATATATATATATATATATATATATATCAGTCTTTAAATCCCTGCTTGGCTGAGTTTATCAGTGATTAGCTCAGGCCTCATAATCATAGTGACTACTTTGGCCAAATTAAAGAAATTTTTGAAAATTTCACTAAATCAACAAAATTTGACGAAATTAATAAATTTTTTTAAAATTTTGATCATTTTGTTAATTTTTTCAATTTTTCTCGAAATTTATTAGAAATGAACCGAAACGACCCCCTGCCAAGATATTGCCAAAAACGAAATTTGTCTATGCTCATAATATCTTCAGGTTGAATCTGATTTTCTGAAAACTTCTGGAAATATATGAGAGTACATGTTGAAGGTGTGGTCTAGCACGAATGTATGGTTTCTGGTTTACTTCTTGATCGTTTCTCTGTCAGCCTTATCCAGGTTAGCTTGCACGGAGGTCAGGTTGTTTCGTGGAGGAATGATCGGGGGGAAGAACTACTGTTTACCAGTAGTAAGGTGTATCTCTTTAATTCCTTCTTGATTACGAATTTTGCGGTCCTTTGTGGTTGAACTTCAAATTCTTGATGATTGAGAGGATGGGAATCTATCTGGTCAAAAAATCTGAAATTTTTGGAAGAACTGGACTTCTAACATGAATCCTCGATTGCATGTTTTGATGCAGATGAATTTTAATAAAATGTTTTAGCGATTGCTATGTAGATATCCATATGGCTTGGACTTATGTGCCTTGGAATTAAAACACATTTCAAAATGCACCTTTGAATGCGGCTGGGTTCCTCTGTTCTTTTTCTTGCTTGTAATTTTTTCTCAAATCCTGAGTTTTAGCTAGATCTGTTCATATGAATACGTGCATTTCCTACCAGATTATGTTTCTGATTCAATAGGTGCATTGGTACAGATGTTCTTCTAAGGTTTTAGGGTATAGGGGATCGATCTTTCAGGGTTTCCTGGTGCTGTCCGGCTACGGTTAGTGATTTGGTGGCAGCTTGGGCTCTGGGCCTTTCGATAGGAGGGAGAAGGTTCTCTGGCAACTTTCTCTCCTTGTTGCTTCTCAAGCTGTTTGAAAAGAGTGGTTTTCGAGTTGTGTGCCTCTTGGGCCCAATTCCATCCTCTTTTCTGGGACTACTCGAGGGCCCAGATCTTGCATAACTGGGTCACCCTCCTTGCCCTGGGTGAGCTCGGTGTTGTGTCGGTTGGGGGAGGTGGCTCTGATGGCCCTTTCCTCTGTTGCTTTGTTTGCCTTTTGTTTTTCTTCTTGTCATGTGTTGGTCTTTTTTGTGTTTCTTGCCTTTAGTCGGTCGCCGCTAGAACCTCTCTAGTGGATGTTTGTTGTAATTTTTATTGATCAATGAAAGTTACTTCATATATATATATATATATATATATATATATATATATATATATATATATATATATATATATATATATATATATATATATATATATATAATTTGCATAGATAAAAAATTTCACTCTTGTTTCTGACATGAGGAATATGCTGCAGGCTATCTTAAAGCCACCAAAAGCAATGCGAGGAGGAATCCCTATTTGTTTCCCACAGGTATTCTCCGCCATGTTTTGATTTTTCAAACTCTTTTCACATATTGATACATCTCTGGCTGATGAGTCATATTTGGTGACCTTCAAGTTTGGAAACTGTGGAGCACTTGAGCTACAAGGATTGGCAAGGAACAAGATTTGGGCTATTGATAATGATCCTCCACCTCCCAATGATTTTAATGGGAAAACTGCAATTGATTTGCTTTTGAAACCTTCTGAAGAAGATCTGAAATGCTGGCCTCACTGGTAAGAATTTGATGCTTTTACAAATTTCCATGGCATAAAAGTCCATCCAAAGCATATTTTGAATTTAAATTCACCATTTTTGCAAAGTGCAAAATGAATTATCTGGTCTATCTATGCAGTATATACTCTTATGTGAGTTAGTTCTATCTATAATCTACAACTAAGAGGACAGCATACGACTACAGGTGATTAGGGGTGGGAAAAAAAAACGAAAACCGAACCGAAAAAAATCGACCCGAAACCGATCCTATAGATGGTCACCTGAGCATGGAACAATAATGGTGAGTCTCCTTGACTCACCCCTATTCCTGATCATTTATAGGCTAACATGGAACTCGATAGTCAGTTCTCCCTTTATTTAAAAAAAATGAAAAATAAAACAAAACAAAACTATGATTTAATCATGGTTCTTGGCATCGGACTCATGTTACCTGACGCACTGTTCACTTATGAGTAAATGCAAGATATCCCCTACAGAGATAAACATTTATGCAAACTCATTCAAAGAACGGGGAAAAAAATTTGATGAAGAGAATAAGTCCACTATTAAAATAGCATAGAGATTTGTCTTTCTGCAAACCAAGACCAACAAGAAGCAGATCTTCTGGTCTTCTTTTTTCCTTCTATTATTAGGTCTCACTGTTAGAGAGTTACCATGCTCAACACCGAAGCCAACCTCTCAATGAGATAATCTCTCCAATTCAAATTTTGAAAGAGGTTTATCTCATTGGGTTGCCTAACATAACCAAATCCCAAGATCTCCCATAATCCTCGTGGATGCTCTTACCTGTTGTAGATATTGTAATTTAAAATTTTAAAATTCAAACTTTACATTTCGCGTTATATATAGAGAGACCTACTCTCGAGGAAACAACTCAGAGAAGAATAGTTAAAAATAAAATTCTGTGTTATTTGTTTTACACTCACAAGCAACAGTGAAGATATTATAAAATTATAATTCATTACCTGGGCAGTTTGTTGTGGTTTCTTTAATATGAAGTTGACATTCTTTATTTCAATTTTATAGGTATATGAAGTAGGATTGTGTATTATATTGTTTGAATGTTCAATGTTATTATGTTATGTTCATGTTCAGAGCAGGCCCGTGAAAATTTCTGCACAGACTCGTAATTGATTATATATGTTAGAGTGCATGGTCAATAGATTGCTAGATTGTTATGGCTATCTGATTTTCTATTTACCATCAATGGTATTTCTCTAACAAGACAAAATTTTGTTATTGTTCCAGCTTTGAGTTTCGTCTAAGGGTTTGTCTTGGTGTGGATGGAGATCTGACAATGACATCCCGCATTAGGAACATCAACGGAAAGCCATTTAGTTTCTCGTTTGCTTATCACACTTATTTATCTGTCTCTGACATCAGGTATCGAGTGTTCAATGTTAAAGTAAAATTGATAAGTGTTCAATGTTAATTTAGAAGTGATACCCCCTTACATTGTGTAGAACATTCTAATCTTTCTTCATGTAAACTGCTAATTAGTGTTTCTGTAATTTTTTGAACTTGAGATTTTTTCTTTTGTCCTTCAACATTCAAATGTTCAAATTTAGGGTACTTGTTGAGAATTACTAGATCACTCAGATAATTTTATTTAACAATTCCTTTAGACAAGATGCAAATCTTGATTGAGACTCAAGCTCATCTGTAAAGAGGAGCAATCATATAATGTGGTTTGTATTCTTAACAACCAAAGTGACAAAATAAGGGTACGGGTTTAATATGGTGAGCGAGAAAGTCGGAAAAAAAGGGCAAAATACAAGAACAAATCAAAAGGTAAAAAATTGTAAAATACGAGGGAAAATCGGGAAAAATGAGATAATATTAAAAAATAAATTTAAAAAGGTTTCAATTTTTTTTTATTTAAAAAAAGGGTAAAATAATGGGAAAAAATGTTTAATACGTGAAATATGTGTATTATATGGAAATACTTATTTTATTAAAAAATACGGGTATTATATATGTTTAGTACGTTGTGGCAAAAAAATGCGTTAAAAAACTGTATTTTGTCACAATGTTAACAGACTAGGTCCACAACACAATATCTCACGAAAAATGAAACATAGAGAAAATAGAAGTTAGGAAGTGTTGAGTTTGTATTCTTAACATTGATTGTGGATGTGATCAAGGTATTTTATGATTCTGTTTGATAAAGGGATGTGGTTTCTACATCTGGTATTCCATCTTACATTGCAGGGGGCAGCATACTGACACTACAGACCCTATTTGGTAGGTATATTTTGTTTTGAATGAACTGAAATTTTGAGAATTTCGTTTTTACTTTATATTAAATATCGTTGGCGGATGAAAATTGTAACATAAACATAAGGCCGCTACACTCGTCTTACTGATTAAGGAAAAGGGATTGGAAAAGTGTGTTAAACAATAAGAGATGAAATATGGGGTTTGGCAAGCCATTTGTAGGGTGCTTTAAGCAATGTTATAGGGTGGTGGGGTATGAAAGGATTAGGTTTTATGAATTTTTGGTTAAGGAAGTAAACTTAGCGTAGTTTCTGCCCGTGTTTGTTTAGGATAGCAGGTAATAAAAGAGTACCTTTAAATTCACCCACCGAACTTTGAGTTCACCCACACTGGAACTCATTCAGCTTTGAATCAGATGATGGAGATCAGTTTTCATCCCAATTTTCACACGATGGATCTTGAGATCATGGGCATACCATCAGACGATCAGGTTTTTTATTTCACGTGGCACATGTCTCAAAAATGTGACCTTACAATAAGGTATGAGCGTGATGAGTTCCACGTGATGTTAAGATCACTTTTTTGGGATGTGTGTCACGTGAAATAAAAAAACTGACCATCTGATGGTAAACCCATGATCTCAGATCCATCGTGTGAAAGCTTGGGACAAAAATGATCCTCTCATCCCATTATACCATAGTGTATTAATAAGAATTAAGGAGAAAAGGAAGTAGAAACTTGGGAAATCCCATCATTTATTAAACTATACTCCTTGCATCGGAATTCTACTAATATTTTCGCAGCATAGCAGTGTCATAATGGAAGGCAAAAGGAAAAGGAAAAAAAAAAAAAGAGAGAGAGAGCAAGAAGTAGAAGAAATAAAAATGTGGCAATTTCCATTTATACTGGCAAATAGTTCCACTAGATTATGTTTGCTCTATTTAGTCACACTCTCAATTAGTTAGATTATCAAATTCTGTTAGATTCTAAATCCAATAGCAAATAGTATGATGGGTTGGATTTTATATGAAATATTTTGTAATTCTCAGTGAAGTGAGGATAGAGGGGTTGGAGACACTCGATTATCTGGACAACCTTTTCCAGCGAGAACGATTCACGGAACAAGGAGACGCCATTACATTTGAATCCGAGGTAAATGATTTTGTTACTAGTAAGAGCATGGTTACCAATCAAAGAAAAAAGGAACATGGCAGGAATTATATGATTGGAATTGTGGGTACACTTTGGAAATAAGGCTGAAGCCACTCTATTTTTCAGAAAAAATTCAAATTTATTTATTGTTTTTTCCCCCAAACACTGACACATGGGTCCTTGGCTTCTCATAAAATTCCTTTTATCTTTGTAATTAATTTGTGGGCTCTTACTAATCACCCTAGTTCTTGATTATTTTTTTTAAATTGTGTCATTTATAAAGGATCAAAGAAGCTTAACAATCAGACTTACGGATCAAAATCTCGAATTTTTTATATGTATCGTCCAGCCTCAAAACCGATACGTGCCGGACGATATGTATCGGTTCCGGGCGATACATTCCGGTATTTTTTCAAAAAAAAAAAAAAAAAACGATAATTTGAAATTATCAGACGATACATTGGACGATACGGACGATAATTTGCACGATAATATGACTATTTTTTAAGAGGGTCGAGAAAAACTCAATTTATCGTATCGTCCAAGTCCAAAACCAATACGTATCGGTATCAAACGATATTTTGATCCATAATCAAACTGAAATGATTCTATTATATAAATCACGGGTTACGTTGCCAGTTAAGAAAACGATGGAGGTCGTTTTTGCCATTTGTAAGTTTATGACCAGCCAAGGACCCTACATCTTTATGCAGGTGGATAGAGTTTATCTTAGTTCCCCAAATGTAATTGCGGTCCTTGACCATGAAAAGAAACGGACGTTTGTTATAAGAAAGGAAGGACTTCCAGATGTTGGTAAGATGCATGTTCTTGATAAGCTTCCAAAGTTCAATTGTTCATTTTGCAACAGTATTGAACTCTCTCTCTTAGATATTTAAAAGTTTTATAATTTATGTCTTTTTTAAAAGAAGTGTCTTTTTAAAGTGTTGTATTTTTTTAAAAGAAGTGTCTTTTTAAAGTATTGTGTCGTTTCGAAAGTAGGCGTCTTTGTAAAGTGGTGTGTCTTTTCCGAAGGATTGCATGTAGCACATTTTTATAGGAAAAGGGTGCACTAACACACCACTTGATTTCTATTTAAGAAATTTAAAATCATTGTTTTATATAATACAAAAGAGTCTTCTTTTTTCTCTCTTATTATGTCTTTTAAAATATCGGTATCGGATACCGATACCTATCCGATTCCGTCAGAAGTCCTTTGTTGATTTTTCTAGGACCTTGGCATAGATATTGAAAGGTCATACTTTCTCCTAATCCTAATAGCCAACATGTTACATGCAAAAAAACGGTAAACTTCTATGTGTTTTGGATTGACCCATAGAAAAGAGTACGACTAGGCAAGGATCAAAATTTCGATCGAAATTTTCAGTTTCGGTACCCACCGAAACGATAATTTAGGACAAAAATTTCGGTCATATAATATATGGGATTAAAATTTTCGATCAAATTATTAGCCAAAATTTCGATTTTCGGCCGAAATTTCGGTTTCAATCCCTTCTGAGATCGAACTGAAACCCAAAATTTTGATCCTTGCAACTTGGTATAAGAGGTACCCAATCCAAGTGCTAGCGGTGGCACTCAGGTCAATCCAAAACCAAAAACCTCATAAATGCCCTTATAAATTTTGAGCGCCAAATCAATGAAAGTTCAAAAGTGAGCTTTCAGTGATTTGCATGCTCATAAATAGAGAAGCCCAAAATGAGGTCAATTTGGACAAAAAAGAGATTGACCCGAGTAACTAATACCAGCTCATTATGTATACTAGGGGTGTTATCGGGTTGGTTCGGGTCGGTTTTGGGGCAAAATCAAAATCGAACCGATAACTATCGGTTTCTATTTTATGAAATAGAAACCGAACCGATAAGGTTTAAAACCAAAACCGAACCGATAACTATCAGTTCGGTCGGTTTTCGGTTTCTAAACCTCAATTTTTATTTTTATTTTATTAGGAAGTCATTGTCAATTCATAAAGGTCAGATCACTGAAGACTCCGTAGGTAGTTGCCTATATCGCTAATTCGTTATTAACCATCCAAAAGTAGGTGATTGATCAAATTGCTAAGAACATTTCCAAGAAATTAATACACCAATTGGGCAGTCATGAGTATTTTCTATATAATTTTATTTTAAATAAAAAATGACAAGCATATCATTAGAGAATAATTCAGGAAACCAAAATCCCAAATGCAAAATCCCAAAACCCAAATCAACACAAATACAAACTACAAAGGGAGTTCTAAGGAAAACCAAAATCACATTCAAATGCACTATACAGAAATCACAATTAAACAAAATGGGGTCTTAAAACCCCATAAATGCATATCCTTTAAACTCATTACCACTCCCTAAAGCCTATAACTTAAATGGTTCTTCCGACAAGATAAAAACACATGTGAATATAAGATTTCAAAGGGGAAAAACAAACTTCTTTATTTACAACCTAAGTTTTGTATGCACTATGCACTTATGTAGCCGGGTAGCACCACTATTAGTTTCTTATCGGTTCGGTTTCAGTTTTTTAACGTTAAAATCAAAACCGAACTGATAACTATCAGTTTCTATTTTTTGAAACCGAAACCGAATCGATATGTCCCAAAACCAAAACCGAACCAAAATTCGGGTCGGTTTCTGCACAGCCCTAATGTATACCGTATGCTTCCATATTTGAGATACATATAATCATACTTGTTTTTGGAATCCAAGGAGGTGCTGTTTCTTGTCATAGTTCCCGGAAGTGCTTTACCTTATAATGATGATGATGATGTAAAAGGAGACGTCGGTTTCTGCCTGCGTTTCTTTGTTTGGCAACTATAGGCATCAAATTTTGATCGTTCTTTTTTTTTTTTTATCGGTAAGTATCAACATCATCATCGCCTCGTCCCGTTCGATTGTGATCAGCTTTGTGAGTCCTATACTCCTTTCTATCCACTTGTTCTTGTTTAGGGGAAAACTTTGTGATCCTTCTTCTCGTTGCTATTATTACTTCCAGTTTCCTCTGAGTCTTAGGTACCACACCCACGCTCCTCGTGGTGTTACGTCAATCTCCTTCCGCCAATCTTGGGCGATGCGCAGATATTTTAGTGCCAAATCAGTGAAATGCCAAAAGAGCATATTTCACTGATTTAAGTGCCCATAAATAGCTGCGCATCTCCCAAAGCTTGATCATTCTGGCAGCAGACTGGCCCGAGCACCGCAAGCAGTGCTTAGGTGTGAAACGAAATTGCTTCACATATCCTTCAGTTGTTATTTTTCTGATCCCCCTTCTTCAACATGGCTAACTATAACATTGTGGGCACTTAGCCTTCAAAATAATCAGCGGATAGCTTTCTGCTTCTGTTCAGTAATAGGGTGTCCCTTTCATGCCACTTGATGACAATAAACAAGTCGACATGGAATACAGTCAATAGGGTGTTTTCTGACGATTCATTAACATGTCAATACACTTATATGATTCTTCAAAAGATATATATATATATATATATATATATATATATATATGAAGCAATTTCCCTACAATTAAGTGTAGAGCATCTTGCTTGGGCTTGGGCCTGTAGCACAATGGATGGTTGACAACATTGCAACCTCAAGGTCGCAGGTTCTAACCCAGCTTACCTATCGAAAAATATAATTATTATTGACTATGTATCAAATCCATATTAATAGTTTGTAGATATATATACTAGAATTCAAGAAAATGATAAATTAAGGTTTTTTTCCTAATACTCTTGGTGTTGTGAATCAACAACATCTACCAAATTTTTGTATTAAATGAGCCTCCTTGTACATGGTACTCAGATTACTATTTGATGTAGAAATATTAGGGGACACCTAATCACGATTGAAAATCTCAATCGGCACCCGGAACTTCCGCCCGGTATTTTTAGGGGTTTTTATGTTTATACCGGTTGGTATAGACCATTATCCCGGCTGATATAAGCAGTATGGTTGCTAGAACCGGCCACCGAGACTGCAATGTATACGGTGAGGCATAGAATTTCTTTTTGCCAATATGGTACTTGTGGCTACTACACAAATATTCAAACATTCTATATATATTTGTGGCTAATGCACAAAATATTTAGACATTGCAATAAGCCTATCAAGTTCTTACTCTCTTTCAAATGCATGTGCAAAAATAAAGGTGTTTGTTATTACAGTTGTCTGGAATCCATGGGAGAAGAAGTCGAAATTGATGGTCGATTTAGGGGATGAGGAATACAAACAGATGCTTTGTGTTGATGGCGCGGTAATCGAGAAACCAATCACCTTGAAGCCAGGCGAGGAATGGACAGGGCGGTTGCAGCTCTCCGTCGTGCCTTCCAGCTACTGCAATGAGCTCCTTTGATCCCCAAATGCGTAGCCGATGATGGAGACTTGACTTCTTATTAGAATGATTTTGTAGCATGCATTTGTGATGGAAAACTTAATCAATGTTTTCGTGCTCGAAAATCTTGTAATCGAATTTGATTACTGAAATCAAGGGGACAGACTAATAGAATTTGGTAAATCGGTAGCTGAATTAGTTATCCTTGACTTCGAAGCTGCATCAATTAATGTTTTTCGAACATCTTGTAATCGAAATCAAGTGAAAGATAAATAGAATTTGATAACTCCGTAGTTTATCAAAATAGATTGTTAAGGTATCACCATTTTGGACGCATGGCACTATTTTAATATTTTTCATAGAGAATGGCATAGTTGACAATATGGCAACCTCAAAGTCGCATGTTCGGAGCCCAGATTACCTATCAAATAAATATAAATAAGAAGAAGAAGCATCTCTTATTTGGGCTTTGCATAATAAATGGGTTTAAATGACCCTTTGAATCACATGGTCATATATATTAGGGCACTTTAGAAAAAAACCTCGCAAACCAAACGAATTAGCCCTATATACAGGTATGAAACGTTTTAGAAAAACAGGTTTTATCGTTTCTTTTTAGTTCTAATATTTGTGAGATTGGGAAATTTATCCCACGTGCGACTAAGATTATCGATAGAAGATTACTAAACTACCCCTTCTATAAAGGGTAGTTTAGAAGGTAGGGATTTCATTTTGAAGGCATTCATTCACCTTTTGAAATGACTCTTTTCTTAGCCCATCGAATAATCCATTTACGTTTGGCATTATTCAGCCGCAATGATCATTTCAAGGGTTTTGCCTGCGCTGGTGCGATCGATCTTCTTCTCCATTCACGTTTGACATTATTGAGCCGCAGGGATCATTTCAAGGATTTTTCTTGCGCTGGTGCGATCGTTTCAAGGGTTCTTCTCGAAAAGGTTTAAAGAAAATACAACTTTATTTTGATTTCTAAGTTTTGTAGGTTGGGTTTTAGGCAATAGATGTTCTCAAATTTTTTATGCAAATAAATAGTCTCACATTGATAAATGCAAAAAAGTGTCTATGCTATATATCGTATCTTGCATCTTCTATTATTGTTTGACAATAAGAAGAGAAGAGTGTTCCTAACGACGAGCCGTCGTATTCGCGTCTAATGGGCCACTAATCAGTTGGTCAATTCAACTCTATTGGGTCAAATAGACTGATCAAAATTTTGACCGTTGGACCTAACCGTTTCATAATCGCTTATAAAAGTGTGCAACTTTTGAATTCAAAAAGGTATAACCTTTCATACAGCCGTTGGATGAAGTGATTGAGATCTCTGAGAGATCTGAGCCGTCATCAGATTGAGTTTTCTGGGGCAATCCTCTACTATTGCAAAATAATATATCGCATCCAAGAGATTGGGCTCGTTATATCTTGGAAGCGTCTTGCCGAAACCCTTTTGTAAACCGGAGGATTTACTCGAGTAGGGAGTAAATAGCGTTTTAAAGATAGTGATTACGTGCCTCGAACACAATTTCTCTTGCCAATTTCATCATTTTCGGATTTTTGTTTCTATTATTTTCTAACATACAGATCTCAAAGTTAATCTCGCTCTTGAGTTGGATATGAACAGAACACACCATGTGATCTGCCCTTTTAAAGTGCACGGCTTCCAACTGTCACCATGGCAGCCTCGAAGCAACAACTCATAGTAACTCTCTCCCTTTCCTGACCATCACAAGTACCATGTCAGATCTTTGACAATATTGCAACCTCAAGTGTCCAGATAAAGGACCATGGAGCTGTCATCTCATGTAATAAATATAATTTTAAATACATTTTTCGGGCCGCACGAGCACATCCGCTGCAACCTGAGTGCTACCTGCTTTCAAACATATCATTTTCCTGACCGCGCTTCACATTGTATCCTGTTTTTAAGGGTTGCGCATGAGACACGTGCATGATCACCAATTCATCAGTTGTTACAACAAAAGAAAACTTAACATCAATCTATTTCCACTGGGCCCGCCTGATCTTCAGGATGGTCAGATCACAGGGTAACTATTCATGGTAGTCCCCTGAGGACTACCATACACTATATTGATCCCTTGATTTAAAACACCATGGATGGCTATATCCATGTATTTAGATAGGGATCATGTCATCACATCAAAAGTAGAGTGACTGCGAGATCATGGTTGAATAGAAGAATTTAGGAAGTAACTAAATGATATTAACCAACAAATTTTTTTTTTTTTAATAATTAGCAGATTCCAACAAAAACATCCTTATGTCAAAACAGCTGTTCTGCGCCTCCTGCTACAGTCAAATACCCTTTTTGGGCCTGTAAAGGACACCCAATATGTGATGATTTCTGAACAGAACAGGAATTTAAGGTAGTTTATGTACCATCAGTCCAAACCGATATGTCGCGGGTTTGAGTTTTCGAATCAGCCTCTTTAAAATGGGAGTAAGGTTGCCTACCAGCTACCTCTCTACAAGCAGGAGCCTTATGCACTGGGTACAGCCTTTTTTAATGTACCATTGATCAGCACCTATTGAAGTTGTAATACTAAGGAGAAGCCAGCGAGATCGGTAGAACAACATCTATGTAACTGAGTTGATCAGAGCTACAGGAGTTAAGAAGTACCTCAACAGTGGAAACTGATCGAGAATCTCCAAATTGTGATGTGCACCGAAAACAAAGATCGCTGAATATGATTGCTGCTTTTAAGGAATCTTGGTGGTAGATGTTTTTTTTCGCCACTGGGCAATAAGTATAAATCAGTATGAATCGATAAGGCCTCAATGCTGACTGGTAAATGATTGTGAATATGAACAGTGGGACAATCTAACTGCTTCATAAATGATGGAAATTCCCTGTAAAAAAACAACGGAGACTGAGTTTCAGGACTTCGGCATATTAATCCAGCTGGCACAACAACAGGATTCTAAAAGCATCGAAAGCTTGAGCTTCCATACTAAATGTTCAGAGTTTTCAGAGAAAAAAGTATTAAGTTATAGGAAGTGAAAAAAGGGGAACAAACAAGCAGCGATGATGATCTATTAAAAAAAAGGACAGATATGCATGAATAAACTCAGTGTGATCAATCATTAGGAGATAAGATTACCCATTGAGAGTGTCCATATTCTGGGATCATCAATGAAAATTTTCATATATAGGAAGGAACTACAGAAAAAATAATTTTGATTGGAGAAAAAATTGTTAGCAATTAGGAATGGCAATGGGCAGGCATCAAACCAGCCAAAAATTCCTATTATAAATGGGTCGGACTTGGGAAGGTCTAATCAAAATCATAAAGCGCAAGCCCAAGCCCGGCACATTTTACCCCTGGTTTAAAAAAATAAAAATAAACTCATAGGAAGTGATTCAAAATGTACTACTTGAAACTTCAAAGAATATACTTTTTTTTTTTTTAAAGAGAAAAAAAATTGCAGAACGTACTTCTTTTTACAAAAAAAAAACTTGAAAGAATATCAAAATGTACTACTTGATTCCCCTGCTTGTCTCTGCCACGAGGTGACAATGGTCTTCCGGCTATTTCGGGGGTGAGTTCTCAAGAGATCTTTTTTCTTTCTTTGGTAGTGTCTCACTACCACGCAGGTATGTACTTCTTTTTATCTTTTTAAAATATTTTCCCTTGTTTGACTGATAAAAAAAACAATAAATAAATAAAATTGCAGCAAGATTAGTGGCCCCCTTAGTTTGGGTGCACAATAAAAAGAAAATTTTAAAAACAAAAGGTAAAATAAAATTAACTGCAACATGGTTATGCATAGATTGCAAATGTTTATAAAATGTCACTTATTTTGCAGAAAAGCATTAAATTAATAGAGCTAACCAAACACATAATATATTAAATTAAATGGTATTTTTCTGCAGAAAATGATTGTATCCAATCGGAGCCTGAATATAAATTATGAAAAAAAAAGAAGTAAAAAGCTTCAAGTTTAATTCTTAACGAAACTTCTACAATAACAAAATGACTATACTGCTTCAGTATACAACAGTACAATAATGACTGATATAAACTAACATGCTTCTCTTCAGATAGGAAACCATTGCAGTCCAGAAATAAACCTATTAAAGGTGCCCGGCTCTTTATCCAAAGGGCTTTCTAGTTTTTAGTGCAAGGGATTGTGGGCCTACATGGAACTGCAAGAGGGGGTGCTACCCGTTGGATCAAAACTCGGCCAATACCAATACATGTCGTTTTCGTCCAGAACTGATACCGATACCACCCCGACATAGGCATGGGGGGTGGTATCGGTATTGGACCGATACTAACCAATACAACTAGTTTTAGATTTTACTTTTTTTCCAAAAAACAAACTTTGACCGATATGGTATTGCCGATACCGTATCCGTATCGGCCGCTATGTATCGGTCCAAGATGGACTGATACCCGATACTAACACCTTGGGGCTACCAAGAGCTGATTTAACCAAGTTCCATCCCAGAAATTGTAAATACAAGAATGATCAAAACTTTGAATCGGGAATAAGTACACCGAATATCCAATTATGGAGTGTGGCCGTTACCAACTGTCTTTGGATAAGTATAATCAAGTATCCAATTATAAGTTATACCCATTGACTATCAACTGTTCTTGACTCATTAGATTAGAAAAACTTTCATTTTATTCAATCTATTGTACGCTTACTCTAGCAGTTTCTTTTCATGTATTTAGCTTGTGGATGGTAAAATGCCATTAAATATGTAAAAACTGTCTATGTGTATATATATATATATATATATATATATATATGCATGCTTGATTTATAGTCTAAACAAAAAAAAAACAGACCCTGCACAATATATCAAAATACTGCTACATATTTCATTAATCTTATGACAAACTGTCATCTGTATGAAGTCAAAAGTGAGTTGCAGACGTCGACGATTATTTCAATAAACGACATCTTCAACTCACATTAGACTTCATACATCATCAACCTTGTTATAGGCACATTCTTTGTAAAAAGGCATTTACTAGATGGCACCATGGTCTAAAATAGCAGTTCTCCGGTACGTATTGTCCAGCTCCAAACCCGATACGTATCGTTTCCGGACGATACATTGGTATGTATCATCCGTTTCATACCAATATATATGTATATGCACCGGAACGATACATTCAAAGTATCGTACCGGTGACCTCTGAAACTGATACCTTCCGGTTTCAGACGAGATTTTGAATCATGGGTGGCACTAAAAACGAAAGTCTAAATATTAGATTAAGCACAAAAAGATCAAAGGCGCAAACCATATATGTGGTCACTTGGTCCAAAAAGAGCAGCATTAAACGGTCTTGTATTCATCTCGCCACCATCCAAACCAGACCTATACCGATCAGGCCATGGACTTGGGTTTAGGTTTTCTATCTCCTCCACCCAATCAGAAGTCATATCTATGTCATCAACTGTAATAGGATCCATGTCCACAGGCTTCCCTTTAACCCGGGTTGCTAGCTTGAGATTGTAATTTATAAATAGAAGGTCATTTAATGTCTCTTTATCTAGCCTATTACGCTTCTTAGAGTGAATCTGGTGAAATGTGCTCCAGTTTCTCTCAAAAGTAGAGGCACTGCAAACTTGACTAAGTATTCTAACTGCAACCCGTTGCAACCCAGGCGCTGAATCACCATACTGTTCCCACCACAGCCCTGCATATGCCAATTTCAGTATCCTAAATACGTCAAACAAAAGGGGGGAAAACATTAATGTGGCACATTAATAGATACACCACTCGAAAGTACAGTTTTTATGCCACGTGGCACGCATCTTTGACCAATCCAAGTCGCACGCATCTTTGACCAATCCAAGTCGTGTAACTAGTAGAACATCATAAGAACTTATGTTAGCCTCCTAGACAATCCGATCCAGGCACTTTAATATATACCATTGTTGATATTGACGTAGGGTCATATTGAAGTGATCATATCGGATGTTACGGATCCGTTGATTCTGATGATATGGTATTGGGCCAAGTTAAGTTTACATGATATCCAACAAGTAGGATGAAGTGGATTGATAAAAAAATTGGATAATGGCTCATGACCGACATTTAAACACCAAAATGGTGTTTAAATGGTCTTACACCATTAAAATTATAGTTTTTTTCTCACCAAATTGAACTGTGGTTTATCATTACATCAATCTAAATTGTCCACGTGACAATCTATCATTGAAACATGTCTCAGCCCAAAGAAACATGCTTATAAGCTTATAAGTGGATGTGAACCATCCGATTGATGAACTTCAATATCAGCCATTAAAACTAAAAATAACGGTTGATATTATAATCCACAAATTGGATGGTTTAAATCTCCCTAAAACACTTACATCCATGTTTATCACTTTGACGGTAGGGATCACCCACATCTTAAACAATTGATGGTGTAAGATCATTTAAACATCATCTTGGCGTTCAAAAGACAGCTAGGAGAGTCGGATCCTAGAAAATACGTGCCATGTGGCAGCACGTGGCCTAAAAGTATGCTGGTGAGGGTGCTATCTATTGATGTAGGTGACGCTACATTTGTGACCGTTATGCATTAATACCTGGTGAGATCGTGTTAGACGCCTCTCTGGCTAGGCTACAACCAAACATCCCTTGAGCCTTTTTAAATGCCAAAATCTGTCCAGTCATATCCTTTCTCAGTTCGGGCGTCGGCAATAATTTTTCGAGAACAGCGAGGAACTCTTCCTTTATAATGCCAAGAAATTTAACTTCCGGATTGTATTGTATACTGGGATTCAAAAACGCTGCCGCGGCATGGAGAGGCGAATGAAGCTGATTCTGCCACCTCCGATCAACTATATCTAAAAACGTCTTGCATTTATTTTCATCCATTATGTAATATGTCCTTATTGAGTCCTTGGCTTTGGTCATCGCTTCATAAATAGATCCGACTTCGGGCTTCCCACCGGCAACATCCCTTGATACTTTGAGCAACGGCTCTGAGATGGCTACTATTTCTTCAACCGCTCTCCAAAAATCATTTTTATGGAGGAGATCGACGCAATTTAGGCTTTGTTCTTTATTAGCATACAGAGAGGACGAATATTCTGGAGAAGTGAACATAGTCTTCAATCGATCCTGTTGCTTCATAATTGATCGTAAGGAGAGGAAGTTTGATGCGGACTTTGTAGTACAAGTGTGAACGAGTTCTTGTCCTCCAGTGAATTTTCTCATCAGATCGAGCACCCACATATGATTATAGATGAACTTAGACATATATTGTGCTTCTGAGATGCACCTGTTTACCCAATCGATCTTGGAAAAATCTTCTAAGATCAAATTCAAGCAACGGGAAGCACAAGAACAGCAGAAGATCGAACTGTAGTTCTGCATGATTTGAGTTCCTACACCAGCGTAGCTCAGACCATCATCCATAATTATTTGAACAACATATTCTGAACCAAATTCTTGAATAACCGAATCGAATAAATTGAACAAACGTTTTGGGTTGTTATAATATGTAGATACATCGACAGATTTGTGAAAGAAGGTTCCTGACGGCGACGACACTAAGAAGTTAATCAGAGCCCTTGATTTATTATCCGCTTCCCATGAATCTGCGATGATTGTGCAACCTGTAGTTAACCACTCTTTCTCTATATCTTTTGATTGTTGAGTGACTTCGGATTTAATCCTCTGGAGCCACGTTGTTCTCAGAGTCTCCAACGATGGGCCTCGGAATCCGGGACCACACTTTGAAACTGCATCCATCATTAGATGATACGATGACGAACGGGCAACATTGAAATCCAACTTATTTTCGAAAAAGAATAGAGCAATGCTTCTCTCGGCATTTTCCCGATCAAATAAGGATGGAAGCCCAACTGGTGTGCCAGAAGGAAAATTTTTTGATATCGGTGATGACGCTTCTAAAGCCGCAATAGCCTTATTGGCAGACATGGTTACGGGAGATTTAGCCTCAGCTAGAAGTTGCTTTTTAGCACTAGCAGCTTCTTTTCTCTCGTCCTTGATTGCTATTATAGCTCTCACCCTATCAGTAACATCGTCTCTTACTTTGACACATGGATGAACACCTTTACTAGGCAATCGAGATAAATGATGCTTCAATCTACTAATGCCCCCATTAAGAACTTTTAGACAAAATTTACATTTCACTTTGTTTCCTTCTAATTTCTCAGCATATTCCCAACACACATCTTTCTCTCGAACCACTGCAAAAAGATAAACGTGTGGTAAATTCCTTTGCAATTTCAAAGAAATGGGGAATTTTAATTTCATTGTATTTAATAGGCTGCCGTTACTACCACACCACTTCATGTTACAGCCATCTCACTTAAACAAAAGATAAGCCCGGTGACTGCTTTAAATCAGATGATGGAGATCATTTTTCCCGCCAACCTTCCACACAATAAATCTTCAGATCATGTGCCTACTACGGACGGTCAGATGTTGATTCCATGTGGCACACATCCCAAAAAGTGAACGTGAACCACGTTTTATGGTATGCTATGATCACACACTTTTTGGGATGTGTGCCACGTGGAATCAACATCTGACTGTTTGATGGTAGGCATATGATCTCAACATCTATTGTGTTGAAAATTGGAAAGAAAAATAAACTCCATCATCTGATTCAAAGTAGTCCACGGGTTTTTCCTTTATTTAAGTGAGGTGGCTGTAACTTAAAGTGGTGTGGTAGTAACACCAGCAATTTAATAACGCATCTCAGAAGAAATTATGGCAGGTCTGAACTGGATCTAAAAGCACGGTGATCAACTTTTTCTTCCTATGTTTATAAAGAATGAGACTTCTATCAATGAAATATAAGTTGCAACTTAGGCAGGAGATGTCCATTTTTCTCAACCAAATTAAAAAATGCATATCACGAACTCATGCTTCTCTAGCCATGCATGAAATTGTATATTGTTAACGCATGTAAAAAGTAACTTACTTATGTAGGAAATAATCTCTCTTCCAACATGCGACCTACACAGGCAATGAATAAAGATCAATGAGCAAAGAACAGCAACTGCTACGTAAATAAAACATAATGCAACATTAAAGAGTAAAATCGATTTTGAAGATAAAGGAAAGTGACAAGTCCTAAAAGAGACTAAAGAATGTCTGCTAAGAGAACTACCAACATCAGTTTACTTGGAGGCTTAGCAGATATGGATGGATCAAACACTCTTTAGCACAATGGATTCCAGCAATATATATATATATATATATATATATATATATATATATATATATATATAAGCACCAGGTTTCTGGTCCTCTTCCTCAGAGTTCAAACGCTGGGGAAGCATCATTCTGTCCACGTGGCACCTCAAATAGAAGTTTAGAAGCCATATATGGGCTTAGGTAAGGTTGATCCAACAACAATGAAAAAATAAAAACAAAAATTCGACCAACGTGAGATCAACGGTAGTCAATAGTTAAAAAAATGAATGTAAATATAATTCCATTTCACCATTGATTGTGGTGAGAATCTATTTTATTTATTTATTATTATGAAACCCCCTAGCGATGGATGAACCCTTTGGTGGGGTGGGGGATGGCACTTGCGTGCCCGCGGCACCGAAATAGCCTCTTCTCCAGCGTTCAACATTGAAAAAGAAGACCATGACACACTTTATATTGAATATTCTGGTATTTCCGGGTGTGTGAATACTTATGGTGTGTATCTTGCATTATTTGGGGTGTGTTTCATATAAAGGTAATCGACTTTATTATAATCAAAAGGCTAGTAGGGTTCTCTTACCCTAAGTTATTACCATCCTCTTTTCTATTTCTCCTCCTCCTTCCTCTTCTTAGAATTTGTGCCCTAATTGACCTCGAGGTCTGAATCCCAGCCTCACCAAAGTCAACTGTTTCTCTCCAAAGTGAGCCCAAAAATCACACATATTTGTGGATATGAGCTGTCCAATCTACGCACTCTAAAATAGATCATTCATATATTTTTAATGGTCGAAAATAAAGTGCAACATTCTGATGGCTCAATACTTCCAATAGACGTGATTTTTGGGTTGAGACACGTGTCAATGATGGCTGCTAGGTGGGTAATCTTGATTGATCAAACATATATGTCACATGGCTAAAGAGTGAACGATCATGCAACTATTTGATTGAAGCCAGTCACACAGGAATTGAAGTAAATAATACAAGAATAATGATCGTCAGTGTCATCATCACCATCACAGCGTCATACCATCTATTTGAGGTCAGCTTTGCGAGTCCTATTTATCCACTCGTTTCTAATCAATGCTAAACTCTCTGTAACTTCTTCATCCTTTATATCCCTTCTCATTGCTTCCCTTCTGGTCTTCACTGAGCTTCCTCTCCTCTACTTCCTTCTGCTAGTAGTGTCTCAACCCTTTGTACAGGATCTGTTTCTGGGCTTTTATGGACATATCCAACCCATCTCAAGTGACATTTTATATTTGTTTTCCTTTATAGGTGTCACTCTCAAATTTCCTCTTATGTACTAGTTTCAAATGTTATCCTTACTTGCGACTCCACACAGTCCTCTAGACATACGCATCTTAGCCACATGTACTCTATCTTCTTGTCACTTTTTCATAGCCCAACATTTGGCACACTATACAATAGGACAAATCTAACTGACCTCTTATAAAATTGTCCTTCAATCTAAGTTGAACTCTTGAGTCGCATAATACTCTGCTTATCTCCATTTCATCATTTCAGCGAGGTGTCCGATCAACCATATTCAATCATTGAAACTCGCCAGTGGATAGTGACAATGAGTTGTTCGGGTTCTGCTAGTGGTTTTTCAGATTGCCAGTTGAGTCAATCCAACCTACATTAATGTTATTTGAGACGTCCTCTTTAAATCCACCATCTGATATAAAATAAAGCCTAAATAGAAATCTATGATAATGTGGCACTAGATGATTTTCTGTTTTAACTAAATACTCCTCCAGGCTATCATGTTCCCTGAATTTGCACTCCATATATTTCATCTTTCTTCTATTAATTTTCAAACCTCTTGACTCTAAGGCTTTTCTCCATAATTCTAGCTTATCATATATTTCTTACCTTGTTTTAGCAATTAGTACCACATGATCAGAAAATAACACATACCATGGAACCTCTTCTTGTACGTCTATGGTTAACGTGTTCATGATTAGGGCAAACACTTAAGGGCTCAAGGAAGATCTTGGATGCAGCCCAACTCTGACAAGGAATTCGTCTCTCCACACGTCGTTCTTACACTAGTTATGCCCCTTCATATGTCTTCAAGAACCTTAATAAATAAGTTCAGAATGCATTTCTTTCTTAGTGTCCACTAGATTATTTGCCTCTAAGCCTTCTCCAAATTCATAAAATCATATGCATGCTCTTCTTTCTCTCTGAACGTCTACATAAGTTGCCTCAATAGGAAATAGCTTCAGTTGTTGATCTTCCCAACATTACTCCAAATTGTTTCTCGAATACACTTGATTTTTGTTTGTCTTTGTTCTACAATTCTCTCCTACAGGTTCATAGTTTGGCCTAGCTCATAAGTTTAATGCCTCGATAGTTGACACAATTTTATATGTCTACTTTGTTATTATAAAAAGGGACCAAAATGCTCTTCCTCCATTCCTCGGCCATTTTCTTTATTTTTAATATCTTGTTGAACAATTTAATCTACCAATTCAGCCTATTCTCCTTTCACAATCCAAACTTCTATATGTATTTCAGTTAATCATAATGTTAATTTTCGTCATCTTTGATAAAGTTGCTTTTACCTTAGCTTTTGATATTTTGTTGATGATTCCTTGATTTGGTTCCTCTTCTTGATCTACTTTCTTCGCAAATTATGTGTTTAATAGATCCTTAAAGTATTCTACCATTCTTGCTATCTAATCTTTATCTTATCCTCTTTTATGAAGACCTCTAATAAACTTTACCTAGTCGAGATCCCTAGTTTTCTTTCACGCGACATTCATCATAAATAGAACAAATTGAACTTAGTCAATTGAAAAAAGGAAAATGTCCAAAGTTGGGAACTCACAATAAAAATCCCCATCCTCATTTATCTTTATGATCTAATTCAAGATAAGAATCTTTGAAATTCACATGAAAGGCGATAACGATGATGTGACATATTGGAAGATGAAAAGTAATCTAGTTATATTTGCCGAGTATGAAGTGAAAATAAAACACGTAAAAAATCTCCATGAGATATGTTCAATCCACAATGAAAGCATCTCTAATTGCATCATCTCAAAAAGTGGCATGCTAGCATTAGATACACCGGATCTCATCAAAATTATACAATTAACCATGCTTGGATAAGAGTGATAGAGGAAGGGTGACCTTGCAAAGTCCTTGTGTTGCTCCCATAGTTTAGAATCTCATCTACCCCAATATATTACACGTGTTCTTCAATCAGTGACATATGTTTGCATCTTATAATAAGATCACACCAAGCCATTTTTTCCCTTTGTAGCATCTAGAAACCAATATGTGACAGCTGTTGATTGGCTAAGTCAACATGCTATATCAAACAAGGGAAAGGGTGTAAGTAATTAGTTGGCTGAACAAACGAGCCAAAATTTCTATTGTTGTAGAATTGTTTCTTCATATAGCAGAAGAGCTCCATCGAAAGAATTGGTCGCTGATTATACAAATGTAACAAAAAAACTCACACTCATATCATCCCCATTTAGAACATAGATGTCACGGTCTTCATCCAGAACGGACCGCTAAATAGATGCAAAAGCATTTACATCTATGAATTGAGCTGGTATCAAATGGACTGTTGTGCAGCATAGGTGGTGCATGGGTCATCATATATTGTGCATATAGTATACATATTCATCAATTTGAGTTGCCCAAGTGGCAGGGCATCGTCTAGATGGGAGTCCAAGAATCATGTTCTAGAGTATCTAAAGTCTAAACCATTTTATTAGAGCACTTATGGTCATTTATTTAACACCAAATTGATGGAATAAGGCTGCGATGATGCTGATGCTGATGATGATGACGACTTAGTTCATTTATTGTGGACTGCTGGCCATACATGATTTAACCATCCATTTTCCAGACTCTTGCTGGTTATGGATCAGACGACAGGGATTGTGCAAAGGTGTATTTTTTGAGTGAATCCATTCTAGACAATATGTGCATGTACACTATAATTTACATGTAGGTCACATTCTGTAATTGACGACCTGGTCTCAACAACGTGGTAGTGGACTCTATATATAATGCAATTTTTAGATGTTCTATGATGGATGGAGATCCCCATTTGCGTTCTATGTTGAAAGCAGAATTCAGGCTCTTTGGCCTTAGACTATTAATACAAAAGGTTCACATAAGTGACAGACTATTCCACACAAGTAATGAGTTCAATAAAGTGCACCAAGTGACTTCCATTAGTGAAACTTGGGTCTAGAAGACCCAACCCATTTTTCAACCATTCACTATAGGCAAGACTTAGGAGGCCCTTGTTTGGTGCAATGGTAAAAGGATTGGGCTATCAAGCAGGAAGATGGAATTGGGCCTGCAGCCCAATGGAAGGTTGAAAATATTGCAATCCCAGCTTACCTACCCTCTATATATATATATAAGCAGGATGATGCGGCTTTGAGTCTGCAGAGCAACCACGTTGTGTGTAAAACGTCAAAGGTTAGATTTGTATCATGTCCACCCCTCCCGCACCCCCTACGTAGGTGACCAGGACTTGGTAATGGCCTTTTTAGTATAGGCAAGACTTAGTGTAGGAGATGATCCACTATCAATGTGACAAACCATCTCTCAACTTGTGTGTCTAATCCTTGTGCAGGGGTCCTACTAATCTATCCTATATCATCCTAATTTTATCAGATGTCTCCAAAGATGGAAAGTGGCAATCTCATTACCCCATCACCGATTATTTCATACTAATGAATCATCATCATCTTCATCACAGCCTTATCCAAACTATTTGGGGTCGGCTTTGTGGGTTCTACTTCTCCACTCGTTTCCGATCAGCGCAATTATTTCATACTAATGAATGATAATTTAAATTAAAAATAAAAATAAAAAAACCTACAACCATATTAAAAAGAAGAGACTTACAGTGATATTAAGGAGGAAACAATTCCCTACACACAAAAATACTTTCAAAATCCCACCTCTTTAATACTCCACTTCCTAGAGTAGTCACTCTACTTCGGGAACAATTAGGCTGTCAAAATGAACACTCTAAACTCAACAAAAGTCCTCCCAATCATAGTCACCAAGTTGGGCAAAATTCTGCAAATTCAAGGAAAAATGGGAGAAAATAAGATAAAAAAAAGATGTCAAAAATTGCGATTTATTGAAAAAAATTTAACTATTCGTGAATTATTCTCAAATTTTGTGAATTTTAATAAAAAACAGATGATTTTTAAAAAAAATTGGCGAATACTTCCTGCTTAATTCGTAAACCTTAAATTCGCAAATTATTCATGAATTTTTAAACAACTAGGAGAATTTGGTGACTATGCTCCCAACAACGTTCTAATTTCCATTTCACTAGAGTCACTAATTCTCATCAGTCTCTTGTTTAGTTGCCACCATTTATTCATCCATTTTTCCCCTCACACCAGAGTCTCCAATTTCCAATTTCTACAAACTGTTAATACTGACTTATCAGTTTTTTCGCCCCCCTAGGTTCATTTCTTCTCAATTTTTAAGAATTAGTGTAGAATAAGGTTAATTAGACCCCTCAATTCAAATTGAGCTTAAAAACTTATTTTTTTCCAGTAGATCGTCTCCTCTAGTTCACATTTGATCACTGCGATTGAAAATCATGAACAATTTCCTTTTTTTTTTTTTTTTTTAAAAAAAATTAAAAATTTATAACAGTCAGAAATCAACTCTCGAATTCATAAAATATGTAGAAACCCTATGAGAAGATGGAAGAATCAAATTAATAAAGATATAAATGAGTCAGTGCAAATGAAATTATTATTATTATTATATAAATACCTCAAATTGGAACTTGAAGGAGAATTGATTTATCAGTTTCTCGGTGATGGAGATCAGATTTTTTTTTCCAGCAAAAAACTCCGATTTATCGTTCACACATTTTCTCGTGTTTAGGGTTTTTAAATTTCTTCTTTCTTCTCAATCAATCTCTCGTTTTTTATTTAGTTTTGTTTTGGTTTTGGGTTCGGGAATCGCGAGATTTTGTCCGATATACTGAAGCACGTGTACCAATGGGGAGGTGGTTTATCTCTCGAAATGAAATAAAGGTGAGCCATTTGTGGCTTCTCTTTCGTCATATGACTTTGACGAGTTTTGTGAGCTGTCAAGGATGCTATTTGCACACAAGATTTTTGATGAGTTTTGTGAGCGGTCAAGAATGCTATTTGCACACAAGATTTTGTACCTTAGCACACTTGTTAAAAAATTGTTAAAAAGATTAGCTGGTGTTTAAATGATCTCACAATATTAATTCTTGAGTACGTGGGTAATCCACACCGTTAAAGAGATGAAGGATCAAAATTTTGGTTTCGGGCAAGACCGAAATCGAAAATTTGGACCAAAATTTCGGCCGAAATCGATAATTTGACTGAAATTTTGACCGATAGTTTTAATCTCATACAAAATATGACCGAAATTTTGGACATTTCGACCGAAATTTTGATCCTTGAAAGTGATAGATCATTTATCAAAGGATGGATCCAAATATCAAGTTTTTTGAGCAATTCGAATCATTAAATCTGTTGACTATAATACCAATGATGTTTTTACTTTGAATGGATGATATCAAAGTTCATTAGTCAAATGGTTCTTATAGACTTATAGGCATGCTTTGGTGGGCTACCAAATGTTGTGAGGGGTGCTTTCGTGGGCTAAGATATGCTACAACGAGCGATTGCCAATTGAACAATTTAGATTAGTCAAGATGTGCGCCACATGACAGTAATAAATCACACTTCAATAGTGTTTTCGTTTAAACAAATTTAATATTTAAGTGTCTGTGAGGAACCATTAGCCCTAAAAGATAACACTTGATATTTTTGAAACTTGTACCCTCTTAAAACACCATCTATGTTATTTGATTTGAAGTCCATGATGTAAAAATCTCTGTGTCAAAGATTGACGTAAATCGGGATCTATATCATCTGATTCAACAGAGTCAATTAATAAAGCATAAGAGAGACATTGACTGTCAAATCAAATGATTGAGATCGTTTTTCGCATCACAAAATCCTTCTTTTTAACACATGTGCAACATTATGAATCTCATGTGCAAGTAGTAGCTTCTTATATTTTTTAGGAATAATGGCTCCTCACCATGTTCAAAAATCAAATGGTGTTTAAATGATCTTCCACCATTAAAATGTCACTTTTTTATCTCACACCATTGAAGGGTGATTTATCATTGTGCCATGTGGTACACATCTATGATCAATCTAAATTGCCCAAGTCGCAATCCATCCTTGGAACATTTCTCGGCCAAAGGATCATGCTTATAAGTGGATGTAAACCATTCGATTAGTGAACTTTAATATCAGTCACAAAAATTAAGAACAACCATTAATATTAGAGTTCACAGATCGGATGGTTTGAATCTCTCAAAAAGTTTAATTTTTTTACCCATGACCCTTCAATTGATGATATATTATTTTGATGGTATGGATTTCTAAGATCATAAGCCAATAAGTGGTGTAAGATCATTTAAACACCATTTGGTGCTTAAATGAAGGTCAAGAGACTCTGGCCTTATTTTCTATCCATTACAATTTGGATAGCCTATTCGCACTTGTAAGACTATTGAGGATGCCTCCGACCCATTGATTGCTTGGAATAAGATGATGGAGATTATTTTTCACTCCAGTCTTCCATACAATGGATCTTGAAATTATGAGTATATTATTAGACGATCAATTTTTTATTTCATGTGACATAGATCTCCAAAATGTTGCCATAAATCATATAACACACATCGCGCTTAAACTTAATTTTAGGGTCATTTCTTTTTAGATTTATTTTTTTCGATGGGTAATTAATCTTTTTAGATTTGTACCACATTGAATCAAAAAATGTCCATCTAACAGTACACTCAAAATCTCAAAATCCATTGTAAGGAAGATTGGCTTGAAATACGTTCTCCATCTTCAATGACTTTTAGACATAGCAGACATAGGCGCCCTCAATACTTAGAGTATTAATCGGCATGAATACCATTAGAATTTTCAGCGGACACTAAACTTTACATCATATATTATATGTTGTATGAAATAGTTATGAATATAGATTCATTTGAATCAATTTTTTTTTTTTTCAATAACTTGGGTATTCAGGCCTCTTAGAGCACTTGCCTAATCTGAGGGGTACTGCGTACCCCAAATTTAGCACATGTCAAGTCACTACAGTATATAAATCCTTAGGATGGTATAAGGAGAGGAGGGGATTTAAACTCATGTTTCGTGCTTTTGGAAGGAAGTACCTGGCCAGCTCACCTAACCCCTTGAGATTGATTCATTTGAATCATTCGATCAATCTATTTTCCAATGTATCGATTATCAAATTGTATTTATCATATCATCATCTTCTCTTTTTATACCAGTCTACTCAACTAGGTTTGTTATTGGGATAATTAGGGAAACATGCCTCAATCTAAAAAAAAAATAAAATTGGTCCTTTACGATTTTTTGAAGTTCCAAAATCTATGAAAACACTATATTTCTAAAACGCTTGAGGGTGGGTCCTTTTTGCTAAAAAGTTTGTTTCTGAGACGTTGTTTTCTAAAGTGCCCTTTGTTATTTCTCAGTCTTTTTTGGTACCAGCATTTGCAAGTGAAGATTCAATCTCTGCAGCTAAGGTTTTGTGAAGAGATGATAGAAAACATTTTTCAGCCTAATCTCCCATATAAATGATTTTTAGATTACTTTTACCTATTAGCAACCCAAAATTGATTTGAGACCCTTTCTCATGGTAATTCCTGTGATCAGTCATTTTTGGGGATCTGTGCCTCGTAGAATCAACAGCTAATTGCTTAAAAGATTGGGCTAGAAAAACAATCTTCATAGTGAAACCCTTGGTTGGGAAGACTTAATTTTCAGTTGCAAATACGGATACCCTTAAACTTTAAAAATAAAAATTGAAAACCGACTTTTATATCAGAGCCAGGTTTCGATCCTGGGACCTGTGGGTTATGGGCCCACCACGCTTCCGCTGCGCCACTCTGATGTTATTAGTATATGTTGTCATTAAATTTTATATAAACTATACAAAATATCCAATTTGTATGGTTGACCAAAAACTGACTGCTCCCCCTCCAAACTGAAATCGAACCGATCCGGTTTTGTCTTCGGTCAATTCTGTTATCCAGAAAAATGGGAGCACTCTTTTATTCTTTGGTCTCATTTTCTCTCCCTTCCAACTTATTTTCAGTTTGTCGACACGACACCCAAAACCGGTTTCAAATTTTCAATTTTAGATCAGTCTCGTTTCAATTTCAGTTTGGTATTGTCAATTTTCGATTTGTCGGCCGGAACTGAAGTACCACTGTACCCACTTAGATGAAAAAAAAAAAAAAAAGGAGAGAATCAGAGATCTTTAATTCTAAAAAGAGTTGTGATAGGTATTTGACGCAAGCACATTTTCACTTAGTAAGCTACTATTTTTTGAGAGGTGTGGCGAGTGGAAGCTCACCATCTATTCTTTGCGATTAAACGTCCATAATCTCAAGATCTATAATACAAAAAATTGGGTAGAAATACAATTCCTCATCTAATGATTCAAAGAAGTCAGTGGCCATCTATTATTAAGGTTCTGTTAATTTTAAATGACTTTTGACTTCTTTGAGTGATACGATAGAGATTGTCTTCAATAATAATATTTTGGGCTAGAGATTTTTAGATCTTTAAATATGAAATGGTTTATGTTAAAGTTCCTTCATTAAATAATTTGAATCTTTTTATGAGTATATATTTTTCTCTAAGGCCTCTTTCAGGTGTTTTCTGATTTTTCCCAGAAAAGCTCAGATTTTGCTCAGATTTGGGACACTTAGAATTCTGACAGATTCTTAGCAGACTCAGATTCCTGATTTTCACCATATGCGTTCTTAAACCACTCAGATTCCTGACAGATTCTTACAAAACACAAAATCCTTTGTTTTTAAGTTCCTCTCAGAAAATCCTTAGAATAGATTCAATCAATGGTTATGCTATGACCATAGAAACGTGATCTTAATTATCGGTTTATGTGCCGTACTCGAATTTCTCTCAAAATTTACGAGCAACCAATCGAGATGGGGCTGAATATATTTGACGGAGTTTTTTTCGAATTTGATTTAATTACTATTATTTTTAAATTGGGTCCCTAACACTACCATTGCACGATTGTAAGGCGTCGTCACTATAACTCAAATATTCTACACCGACGACTTAGTTTTTTTTTGTTTTTAATAAATGCGCCTACACCAATGATTGCAGTCTTTTTCATTAATGATTCCTACGCCGTCGGCGTAGGCCTAATTTTTTATATATTTTTTTAATAAATGGTAATTGACCAGATTTAATGTACGTCAAATCAAATTAGACAGTAAAAAATGACTGTTTTCCACAGTCCTAATATAATTTGGTCATGAGCTGTCTTATTAAACAAAAAGGCATTCAAACTTATCATTTGGATCACATCTAATACATATTATATTCAAGCGGACAATGCAAGCTAGTTTTTTGGGCCTTTGGTAGCAAACTACTGATATTTAATGCTTATTCAATGGACAGATTTAAGAGATCTAATAAATTGCAATATATAACCACAATGTAAAATTATGCAAATCAAAGTATGAGGAAGTATAAAAAACATAAGGATCAACAGATCTAAGATGACAAGACATGGACCTAAGATCACAAGTAGCAGATCTATCTAACAACTGACAAGGTATGCATAATTCAAATTTCAAAACTGAATACAAATAAGTAATCAATTCATCATAACCACAGAAACACACAACCCAACTATAGCTATGAGACGACATAAAAAAGACTGACTACAAAATAAAAACTGACAGATACTACGTGAAAAAGCCAAAAAAATCACTGCCTTAAACAATGATTTTTTCAAAAATTCACTGCCCTAAACAGTTGTAAAAAAAGCAGTGATTTTTTTTTACCACTATACAGAACAGTGATTTATGAACCTCAACAACGACTGCTTTTGGCAGTGATTTTTTTATACAAATTTTATTAAAAAAAAATTACGTCGACGATTTTTTATGCAATTTTTTATGCTTTTTTTAATGCTTTTTTTAATGTAATTTTTTAATGCTTTTTTTAATGTAATTTTTTTAATATTTTATTTTAATAAAAAAAGTTTAATACTTTTTTTTAAATACAATTTTTAATGTTTTTTTAAATATTTTTTTTAATGATTTAAAAAAAATTATTAATCTCATATTTCAACACATCCATTCAACTCAAATGCAAATCATTCAATGCCATTAATTAAAAAAATAAATGTCTAATTCTTTTATTCAAAAAAAATGTTACATCTCAACCTATGATCCAACCTTTCAAATCAGCTAAATATTTTAAACTCTACATGCCTAATCCTTTTATTCAAACAAAAAGAAGAAGAAAAGAAAAAAAGTTAACAATCGAAGGACCCCATGGTCCATTTTTAAAATAAAAGAAAAAAAAATCAAATTTGTTTCCCCTCTCTTGTCACTTGTCCTCGTTCCTTAGTGATCTGTTTGAGGTGAGCTTCAAATCGAAAAGCTTCGCCTGAAATCAAAAGGAGAACATCATTTTTAAACTGAGATATTGATGAATAAGTGAATAAATAAATAAATAAAGTAAGATAAAATTCATACTAGTATATTGAATGAATGTGATAAAGGAACTTACTTTCTTACAGTAATTGTAATTAGGATACATCTTTCTCAGTTTTTCGATTAGATCACTTGTTTTAATAAGGCGAGGTCCGCATTGCATCTTACCACAAATCAAATTAAACAGTAAAAAATGACTGTTTTCCACAGTCCTAATATAATATGGTCATGAGCCGTCTTATTTATTATATCGGACAGTCCTTTATAAACCGTCCTAATATAATATGGTCACAATGTAGCACCATCCGGAATAAGATGGAAGTGCCATCAGCGGACAGCCCAAACTTCCAACAGAAAATAAATGATGGAATCATTGGTAAAATCTAACAGTTTAGATAGGACCCTTTTTTGAGTTTTAATGGGTGGATAGGTAAATAGGTAATTCTCTGTACTGTCATAAGTAGTTAAAAGAATTAGAAATCAAATCTACAAACAAAGCATGTGCTTAAAAAATGCAAGCAAAATATCAATACTATGGTATTCATATTACAATCCATGGGTACAAAGTGATAGATAATCCCACTATGAAGGAAAATTTCTTCACTGGGCTCATCTATATATATAGCTATCTATTGGAGAATCAATGCATTCAAGTACAATGATGGCCAATGCAAAGCCGAGCTATGCCCAATTTTTGTTCAACAATTGATGCAAAAAATGGCCAAGTCCATCCATTAGGAACAAACTAACACAATTTATACAACACTCAAAAAAAATTAAAGTCAGCCAAGTTATTGGTTGCTGGTCAGTTTTGTATTCCAACAGTTGGTTATGATAAATCTCTAGAATCTGGGTTTTTCTCAAGGCTTACTAATCTAAGTTCATTATAATCTGACCAAAAAAATAAGGAAAAAAAATAATATAAACAATTAAAAATTCTACATTAAATCAGAGCCATTGGATCTCCATACAAGACATTGGGCTCTGGGTGAGCTTTGATTAGATAATCGATTGCCGGATGATACATAATCGACTTGAGCCACCCGAGATAATCTGTGCACCAAAGTATATGTATCAGGCGATAGCCCAGATGATACATTTATCTCGTGGCTCGACAACAATCTTATCACCCGAAACAACTCAGTATCATTTGAGATTTCGATCTATAACTAAAACAAATGCAATATACTGGGATTTGGTGTTGCAGCTAAAAAATGCCCCAACTTCACTTGAAAATGGGCAGGCAAATGATAAAAAAGTTACATTTTATTCCAATTCAGGGGTACATAGATCCGAAGACAGCCTTAAAATTTGCTCAAAATGAAACATCTAAGATGAGATATCTCAGGATTAGATAATGTAGAAAGCATTTGCATACCATAAAATCAGTACATTGTGTAGAACACTACCACCAACTACCATTAAATCAGTAAATTGCAAAGAAGGCAAGAGCTCCTATAAAACTTAACAAAAAAAACTCACCTTGGCCTTAATTCAAACACCTTCTATAGCGTTGGAATGCAGACACAGAGATGGTTTGAAGGGAGGCAAGGGGAGCATTTTATAGCCTTCAATGCCCCCAATCAATCACCTCTTTGAAGCTATGAATCAGAGTAGGAGACATGTGTCTTACCAAACTGAGCTCTGTTGAAAGCAGTACACCACATCTCTACAAGCTCCCCAACGATGCAAGCTCCCCAATGATGCTGGCCCCTACTAGATTTCCAACACATTGCATTCAACTCCAACTGTAGCCATGTGAATGCAGATCATCAGAATTGATTCAATCCATACCTTCTTCAATGGCTATGATTCGGAGCAGTGATCTACGACACAGATGTCTTTAGGCGCGAGGCTGGCCCCTACCTGTCGCCATGGATAGCTGGGGAAGGTGATGGGTTAGCTTCAGAACCTACTAGGTAGCTGTTTCGGGGGGCCTTATGACCGTTGACGATGGAAATTGGATTGGCTGCATACATCCAAGGAGAGGTATACTGCATCTCCATTTTCTGAGCTCAGATTCTGAGATAATCCGAGAGGATTGCTCAGACGATGGAACGTCGTTGTCGCTTGGAAAATGCTCCAATTCCCGATTCCCCAAAAACTCCATCGAACACCAGCTTTTGCTCAGATTTTGCAAACAAACTCAGAATCTGCCCAGATTCTGGGCAAAAATGGCTACCCGAACAAGCCCTAAGGGTGATATTTTTATAAGAACTGTGAGCTCCCATTAAACCTTTATTGATGCACATTATATACTCTTAATATGAAGAAATTTCTCTCTCCATCATTAGGTTGTCTACGGGCCGGGCTTCGGTCCGGCCTGGCCCAAATGGGCCAGGTTCAGGTCCAATTTTTTTGTATTTCAATTAAACGGGTCGGGCTGGGCTCGGGCTGCAAAGTGTCCAACCCGAACTGCCCAACCTGTTTAGCTTGAATCTTTTTTCTTTTTTTTTTTTAAATGCCCTCTAAAAAATTATAAGTCTGGCCCGAATAGCTAATCGGGCCGTGTTCGGGCTATGGATTTCATAAACGGGCTCAACCCGGCCCGACCTGATTAGCTATTTGGGCCTGGCCAGGCCCAAATATTTTTGGGTTTTTTAAACGGGCAGGGTAAAAATTCGGCCCGAACTCGGCCCGGCCTGTTGACACCCCTATCCATCATGGTTCAAAAAATTGGATTTTCGATACATATCGTCCAAACCTCCAGGACAATACGTATCGTGTATTGTCCGATACATTAATACTTTTTTTTCCCAAAAATATCTCAAAAAATACTATAAAATTTCGAATCTTTAAAACTATCGTCCGATACGGACGATACGGGCGATAATTTGCCTGTATTGGACGATAATTTCTCTGATTTCGAGATCCTAAAAACAACATATTATCGGACGATACGGGCGATAGTTTGCCAACAATTTGACTGTTTTAGGGGGTACCCGATAAAAACTCATTTTATCGTATCGGATACCCTCCAAAACGATACGTATCTAACGATATGTATCGGAATCGTCCGATATTTTGATCCATGCTCTCCATATCTTGTTAAAAAACTAACTTTTATAGATGTGGGGGCCCTTAAAAATACAGAAAAGTCAAACTTTTAACAATGTATAGCATGGATCAAAATTTCGACCGAAATGTTTCAATTTCAGTCCCCACCGAAATGAAACCTTGAACCGAAATTTCTGTTAAAAAAAAACCTACGTAGGGAAAATTCTAAAAGACTGAGTGAGGTGAGCAAAGTGTCACAACTTGTTGCAGGCTATTTGGCAACGGTTTGTTGATGCTAACTAATAAAAGGATATTGACCAGTTAGCCCCACGGTCTCAAATGGCACTTGTTTTTTTTCTAACACCAAAAGATAGCTCTCTTTGAACCCACTGATCATGGATCAAAATATCAGAAAATCAGTACGTATCGTCCGAGCAAAAAATCGGTATATATTGGTACCGGTCCGTATCGAATGATACATTAAATGTATCGTTCAATATATATATACATTTTAATGATACGGTACATTTAATATACCGTATCGTTCACGTCCGATACTGATACGTATCGTCCAATACGCATCGATATCAGATGATATTTTAATCCATGCCACAACGATACGCATCGATATCGGACGATATTTTGATCCATGCCACTGATACTCTAGCTTTGTTTGATAACTTGGAGGTCAGATGTTGAAAGTGAAAGAGAATTGAATTCTCTTGAGAATGCCACCTCTGATTTGATTATGTTGTCTCTAGAATTACAATTCTCCTGTTTGATTAGATTGTTTGGGAAATGAATTTATGTAGAATTAAAAAAGGGTATTTTCGGCCAATGTGTAAATATAAAAACCTTCTCGTAACGAAACAAGTTCAAAAAATTAATGAGAGGATTGATACTTAATGACTATTTTACCGTGGGGAATTGACATTTCAGCATTTTCGGTGTGGAATTGAATTAATACGCGAGTTTTGGCGAATTCTTGTGTAAAAAACTGTATTTTATGAAAGCGAAGCAAATCAGTGTTTGGCAAATATGTGGGTCCCACTTATCCAACAAAAAATAAAAAATAATTCACACTTTTTTTCGGCAAAAAATTAACTGAATTTTTTTTTCTCCCATCTCCGAGGTGGGTTAAAATGAGAGACTTCCTCTCTCTTTCGTCTTTCGTTCACGAAGTAGAAAATCATCGTTCCTAAGGCCCTATTTGATAGCAATGAAACTCTAAAGAGGAAATAAAATCAATTTTTTAGTTAATTTCCTGATAAATGATTTCCTCTAGAAATAGATTTTTCACTGTTTGATTAGTATATTTGATAAATGAATTTCATTGGAAATTAATTTATCTTGTTTGATTAGTATCTTTGAAAATGAGTTTGTAAGTTTTGATCATTTATTATTAAAATCATAATTAAAGTCAAATATTAACTAATAATTTTTTTAATGATATCCTATTATGTTAAAAATTAATATCATCGTAATCACTATTTATTATTAAGTTACATAAGCCACAGTTTAAAAAGTCAAACTTTGACTAAATTTAAAATTTTGATAAAAAAAATATATAAAGCTAAATAACAAAATTGTAAATGCTAGTATCTAATGTAAGTTTATACGTTGAAAAGAAATTAAATTTTTATAAAAGTCAAATTTTGACCAAGAGAAAATTTTGCAATGTACCAATAAGTTACAAAAGTCTAATTGTAAATTAATATAACAATATTCATATATATCGTTAGATTACACTAGTAAAAATTTGATCAAATATTCACTTTTAATCAAACTTTGACCAAACGTAAAATTTTGATTAATAAAAATTTAAGACTAAACTACAAAGTTATATAGTAAATGCTAGAATGTATTATATATTGAAACAAAATTCAATTTGTAAATTTGAAAGAAAATTCAATTTTTTTAAAAAGTCAAACTTTGACCAATAAAAAATTCGACAGTCTACCGCCAACCTACAAATTAATATAACAGTATTCGTATCCATCGCTAAGTTACACTAGTAAAAACTTTGATTAAATATCAACTTTTCAAAAAGTCAAACTTTGACCAAATGTAAAAAAAAGTAAAATAAAATTTGATAATGTATTAGAAAGTAATAAATTAAAAAAAATGATAATTTTATTGGGGATATAGAAGTTCAAAAAAATCAAATTGTGTTAAAAAGTCAAAATTTGACCAAATATCAAACTTTGATTGATTAAAATTTACATTACCAAAATATAAATAACAGCAGCAATAATCACTATCTACTGTCAAGACACACGTCTCAACTTTTGACCAAAGTCAATTTGAATAAAAGTCAAGCTTTGACTAAGTCAAACTTTGACTAAAAGTCAAACTTTGACCAATAAAAATAAGGTAATATATTTTCAAGTTATAAATTAAAATAATGATAAATATTTTTAATTATAATATTTCACTAATAAAAATTTATAACATTTTATAGAAAATTAAACTTTGACCAAAAAAAATTGTACTAATATGATATAAATTTATGTAGTAGGAGACTATCTATAAGCAGGTTTTGACTTTGACTAAAAATAAAATTTGTGTAAAAGTCAAAGTTTGACTAAAGCTCAAACTATTGACTAATACAATTGAGAATCTAATATAAAATTACACATCAACACGACAGTATTCTTTTTTCGTCATCAAATTATTGGAGTCTAAGTTTGATAAAAAGTAAATTTTAATTAAAAGTCAAAGTTTGACCTTAAAGTCAACCTGTGACTCCTAAAAAATTGATAATATATTACTAACTTACAACTTATTATTATGTTTCAGTAGTCAAAATTTGATTAAAAGTCAAAACTTTATATAGCTTATAAATCCAATTAAAGTTTGATTAAAATTTAAACTTTGACCAAAGTCAAATATTAGCTGAAAAGAGTATGATGTAGATAATGTGGTGGTCATATTGATCGTGCCGGTATGATGATCATGAAAATTAAAGTTACTTTTTAATAGTTAAAAAATAATTTTTTTTGCTTTCAAATTTTTTACAAGTAACTTTAGATTTGCAATGATAAAAAATTATTTTTTTGTTAAAAAGAAACTCAATTTCAGCCACTTAAAAGGTTGAAATGATTTCCTTATAAAATGATTTGGTGTATGGAAATTCAATTTCCATGCGAAGCGACTTAATTTCATTTTCATCTCCTTAAATAATTATCAAACAACAATTAAAAACTAAATTTCATTTCCACTATGAAATTACTTTTCCATGTTATCAAACAAGGCCTAAAATGAAAGGCATTCAATCTCTCTCTTGCCTCCACCTGGAGTCTCACTTTCGGGGATTTGCTCTTTGGATCTTTGCCTTTAAAGAACAATCCCAAATATAGCCTAAAATGACAGCATATTACCATCTTATAGGTTGCCATGATCTCAAACTATATTATGTGAAAAATTGGGATGAAAAGTTATCTCCATCATCGAATTCAAGGCAGTCAGCTTGTTTAATAGTGAAAACCTCTAGTTGCAAATATGGAATCTGTGATTGGAATTGAGTTTGTGCACGGTAACCAAGCCTTTTACTCTAGAGTGGACGGATCATTGATTCTCACACCTTGTGTGTTAGGACTTAACCCTCATAACTGTGGTATTTAAACAAATCTTGCATCATTAATGATTTAAGATAAGACCCAACTCTCTTAAGGTTTAAGATTTTTGTGATCCGTAGGATCAAAGTCATAGATTGAAATGCAACAGGCTCAAAAATTATGTTTTAGGGAGATGTAAACAATCCGATCTAACGATTCTAACATGAACTACTGTTTTTTGTTTTGATGGTTCATAATTAAATTCATCAATCCAATGGTTCACATCCACTGATAAGCATGTTTCTTTAGGCTGAAGTATGTTTAAATGATGAATTGTCACTTTGACAGTTTAGATTGGTCACATATGTGCACCTAATGGCTTTAAATAGTGGTATAAGATCATTTAAACACATTTTGGTGTTTATAAGTCAGTCAAGAGGCATAGCAAAATTTTCCGTATTTTGACCAAACAATTAAAATTATTTTTTTCCAGCCATTGATTTTTATTTATTTTTAAAAATTTCTCATGGGCTTTTTTTTTACAAACCCATGGGAAGGAAATAAAAAATATATATTTTACATGAGTTTTGCCAAACAAACCCTAATTGTGGTGTGAGTAAATTCCACATGTGGGCCCCACAGCAGTGTGAGTAAATTCCACCACTTTAAATTCCTATCAAACAAAAAACGTGAACTTGGCAATTCAATTCCACCCTGAAATTGCCGTGATCGAGAAGCTAAAACGGCTAACCCAATTCTGGCAGGCGTGATACAAGGTAAAATTTTGGGCCCAAGCCCAGCCAAAGATGGGCCAATCCAACCTGCTCAGAGCACTACAGCCTGACTAGCCCTTTTTTCAGGTGGCTATCTCTTGGATGGGCTATGGGCCCATAGCACAAAACTACAGTGATCAATTGCCACTGAACCACTCATTAGCTCTTCCAAACACTATCAATCCTGGTTCGAAAACTCGACTCGACTGGAAAGTTCGATGGATTGAGTTAACTTGATGAATTTAGAAAATATTAAAAAATAAACAAAAGAAATAACAAAAATATACAATCAAATAAACCTCAAGGCCGCAGGTCGCAGGTCGAGCTCAGCTTACCCATTAAAAAAAAATAGTAAAAATATATAATCAAAAAATGGGACGCTATGTCAGCAAAATAGGGTAGTTTAAAACTTTTTACGAAGATTGAATTTCTAAAACGTTAACCCACAAAAATATTATAAAAGATCATTTACCAATCTTTGCTTAATTATCCTCATGAAATCTCAACTTAATCGAAATATCGGTCAGTTCCCGACTGACTTAACGAATTTCAGAATCCTGTCAATTAACTTTATCCCATATCGGGAATTTTTAACTGCTTTAAATCGGAAATCTGACAGCTATAATCCCCGCTGATACTCCAACTGCTTGGTATTCTCTAAGAGCACCTGTTCATCAAAACATTGTTTAAGATCAACCAATTGTCTAAAATTGGTGTGAACTGAGGAGCAACCAAACAATTTTACTTCAAACAACAATAGATGGAAACCCCAAGAGTGACCTACAGAATCTTTGAGGGCGCCTACGCCAAAAACCACTCTGGAGCTCGGTTTTCGCCCCAATCTTTCACACAATGGGCATTTTATCAGGTCAGTTTGCAGTTTCGTGTGGCACACACATCCCAAAAAGTGATCTCAAAATCACATTTGAGTGTGATGTGTGCCACGTGATTGTTCAATCACTTTTTTGGGATGTATCATGTGCGCCACGTGAAATAAAAAACTGACAGTCTGATGGTACGTCCATGATCTCAAGATCCAGTGTGGAAGATTGAGGCAAAAAACGATCTCCATTGTGTGATTCATAACAGTCAATGAAATTTTGGCGTAGCTTTCCTCAAAGATTCGGTAGGTGCAAATAAAATTACTCTGATAGGGTATTTCTGTAGGAATGTTTAACAGTATGGTAAAAATAGTAGAAAGCAATCACTTCAATTGAGAACTAACATGAAAATATCCACAATCTCTGTGAGTTTATAGGTTTGAAAGTTACTTACTTCTCGTATGTGATTAGCCACTGCCTTGCATCCTTCTATTGCGAGTTGCATGACATTTTCAAAGATATCCATTGGTAGCTTTGCATCCATCTGAAATTTGAACAACACAACCATCATAAATCATTGATTTTATTACTATTATTATTATTATTATTATTTTAAGGTTAGGGGTGTGCCCGAGGACCCCAATACCCCCCAACAGTAATTAAAGTGATATCATAAATCATTGGATTAATGGTCCATGAGCGCCCATCTACAAATAGAAGCATGGCTGCTCCAATTTTGAGCCACGTGGCATGTGTTTTTGAGCAATCCAAGTTATCAAGATGGTAGCTAGTACGTTGAACTGAAGTGGGCCCACAACTCACGCTAATTGGGGAATTTGAACTGCCCAATCTATGCACTCTAAAATGGACGGTTGTTCATTCTTTCAGCAGTCAATATTAAAGTGACCCAATCAGCGCCGCAACTCATCGGAACTTGACATGTGTCCCAATTAATCAGATGGTATCTTTTGTCTAGACCAAACCCCTCCCAAAGGAAATTTCATTGTATTTTCTCAATCCGATTGATTACTATGATTGGACATTTGAACATTGAGAAGAAAAAAATAGGTAAGCTTGCTAGGACAGCTTTGAGCAGGACAAGGCGTCTGCCACTACTTAGTAATTTTCCTTTCCACATGGAGCATGGGTTAAAATCTCGGAAAACCGATACGTATCGTTCAATCCCAAAACCGATACGTATCGGACGATACATTCCAATGTATTGCCCGAAATTTTGGTTTTTTGTATGAGAAGCACCGATACAGTACCTTGATTGTACCGTATCGGTGAGGTCCAAAACCGATACGTATCGTCCGATACGTATCTATATCGGACGATATTTTGGCCCATGACGTGGAGAGCCATTGTTCGAAGCGTTGAATCACAGGCTCTCATGCCCTAGCTGCAGGTTGCCTCAGCCCCAGCGGCAGCCCCAAGTACTTGATGGGATATTCCTCGCTCTCACAATTAATCGTATCAGCTAGATCATGTAATCGCGTGTTATCGATCCCAATACCCATGATCTTTGATTTGTGGAAGTTAATATGCTGCCCCGATACTGCCTCATAGATGAATAAGGCCTCCGTTAAAGACCCGAACTCCTCCATGTCGGCCTTTCCGAATAGAATAGTATCATCCGCGTACTAGAGGATCGAGATGTGCCAGCCATGGGCACCCACTCTGATCCCCGATATGTGGTTCAGCTATCTCGCCCGCTCAATGAAGCCCGTAAGCACTTTCCCCATCATATTGAATAAGGATGGGAAAAGTGGGTCGCCCTAGCGGATGTCGCGGGAGCTCTTGAAATACCCAGCTGGTGTGCCATTAATCAACACCGAAAACCATGGTGTTGCATAGCAGCCCTGCATCCATCTCCTCCACTTAACTCCGAACCCGAACCTGCGAAGCATATAGTCCAAACCGCCCCAACTAATACGATCATAAACCTTTTCCATGTCCACCTTCCACAGGGCTGCAGGAAGACGGTCCTGATGAGCGGAATGGATGACTTCATGGGCCACCGCTACCTGGTTCACTAATTGTCTCCCTTGCACAAAAGCACCATGACTGGTTGAGATGATCATACCCATTAATGGCTTGAATCTGTTGGCCAACACCTTAGCTATGATCTTGTATAGGCAATTGATGAGACAAACTGGACGAAAATCGGTGAGGTCCTGGGCCCCCGCTCTTTTGGGAATGAATGTAATGAATGTCGAATTGAGGTTGCGCCCGATAAAACCTGTGTTATGGAACTCATGGAACACTTCCATCAGGTCCTCCTTCAGCACCGACCAGAACGCACAATAGAATTCCATTGGTAAATCTGTCAGGGCTCGGTGATTTATTCTTGCCCCCTCCCCCTCTATGACTCTCCAAACCTCCTCTTCATTAAACGGGAGTTCCACACCCTCACAATCATCAAGCATGATGGCTTCAAAAGGCAACCCGTCCAAATCAGGGTGAGTCAGACCGTCATCAGCGTAGAGGTTGGAGTAAAAGTCGACAACCTGCTTGCAAATCTGATCATACCCGACATAAATAACTCCCTGGACCCCAACGCTGCCCAAATAACTTGTTTTGTTCCGCCCATTGGCAATCGCATGAAAAAACTTGGTATTTAGGTCTCCCTCCTTCAACTACTTCACCTTTGCTTTTTGCTTCCATGACACCTCTTCAGCCCTACATAAGTTACTGAACTCCTTTTTTTTTTATCCCGTTCTTCTCGTTCTCCGTCTAAAAGAGCGCTACTTTCCTCTAGATTGTCGAGTTCCTTCAGCCTCAAGAGCACCGCGTCTTTGTTGAGGTGGACCAACCCGTACACCTCCCTGTTCCACTCCTTACTACACATCTTGATCCATTGTAGCTTCGAGATAAATCGGTACACCGCCGTACCCGATGGCCTATGTTCCCTCCACCAGATAAGCATTGCAGCTCGGAATCTCTCATCAAGTAACCACATGTTTTTTAATCGGAACGACGTCGGCCCTTTCCCCCTTGATTCACACGTAAGCACCAATGGGCGATGGTCAGAGACAGCCCTCTATGACGTGGGCTCGCGGCGTGGCCATCCGAGTCAACCGCAGGGCCACTTATGCCACTAGTGCTTCAGGCCATGCAGAACAGAAGTTGCAGCACACTGGCACGGTGAGAGAATACGTGAGGCAATTCTCTGCTTTGATGTTGGGCATCAGGTGAGGGCTTCGCCATTGGTACTCCAAGAGCTTCGGTCATGGGCCAAGAGGGCACGCGACATGGTGGCAGTTTGGGTCGTGATGCAGTGCCAGCAGGGCACGCGATGCAGTCGCGACATGAACCAGATGGGTCAGCAGTGCAAGGCGTTGCGGTATGTCAAACCAATAGGTTTGAGGACCTCCTGCCATTTTGGCACTGTTGATGTTTAAACCATATATACGAGGAAAGGATCTAACAGCCACGTGACGTGTCGCTGGCCTAAGTGATCCCTTACGGAACGCATCCGTTAGCCTTGTGGGCTTGAGTTCGCGCATCCGGGCCTCGCATAGGTGTTAGGTTGCTCCTGTCGCGTCGTGCGCTGGAGCCATCGTGTTGGTGGTCCACGACCACCCTCATGGTGCAGACCTAAACTCTAAGTGGGGCTGCCCCTAGGAATGTCGTTGCATATAGCTATATGAATTGCATTCGGGAATCCGCATAGTTTCTAACCTAATGTGTTACTGTACAGGTTTGAAACGTGAATAGGCTGAATTAGTTCGAGAAAGCTAGTTGTCGCATGAGAGATTACGTCGCAAAGAGTAACTCCGTGACACCTCGCTAAACATTCCAGTCTGGCAGCCGAAAACATGTCCAGCCAATCCATGTTGCATAGGAAACGGTCCAACCTACTTAATGAAGGAGTATCTTGAAGGTTTGGACCACATGAACCTTGAACCTGTTAAAGGCACATCCATCAGCCCCCAGTCTGATATCCAGGAATTGAAGTCTCTCATCAACGCTACATCTGGCGGCCCCCCTTATTTTTCATACCCCAATCTTATGGCATTGAAATCGCCCCCTAGGCATATGGGATAGTCCCATCTAGCTGTGACGGCAGCCAACTCAAACCAGAAATCACTTCGTTGCTTGTCATCCGAAGGCCCATAAATACCAGAAAACAGCCATGATTTTCCATTATCTTTATTCCATAGGACCACTGAAGCCGAGAAGAGCCCCACTTCTTCATCTATCTTGTCGAATAGTCCAGAGTTCCATGCTACTAGGATACCGCCTGATGCCCCCGCTGAGTTGACGCCTATCCACTCCTAGTTCTCTCCTGTAAGCACAGACGCGACTTTGCCTCTGTCACAGCTACCCCATTTAGTCTCTTGAAGCGTAATGACTGTCGGTTTTAACGACGTTATCACTCGTCTAACCCAAGCACGTTTTGATCCGTCACATATGCCCCTCACGTTCCATGAAAGCATCTTCATAGAAAAACTTCGTTTTGCCGGCCCACCAGCAGAGGTTAGGGGTCATGCACCCCCAGCTCCCCTTCCATCTGCCATCCCCCATTGTAATCGAGTGAGCTCTCGCAAACCAGCTCGTCACTTCTTCCTGTTGCCCTGGAGATTAACCAGTATGGATCGAAATATCTCCCGCAATGTCTCCTCTGACCCTTTGAACGACATACCGAGATCGCGGCCCACCCGGATTAGTCTATCGATCTCAGTCGAGTTGTCGGGATCACGAAGAGCACCGGATATTCCCTGTAACTCCTCCGTCGCGGTTGTCTGGGGCGACGAATGAGTGCTAAAAAACGTGCTCGAGGTCTACTCTGGCATCACATGGAGAGGGAAAGCACAGTCATCAACTGGGGGTTCTAATAGCATCATCGGGATCTCAGAGAAACAAGATTCGAGACGGTTTAACTCATCAGTCCCACGAACACCATTGCCCTCCTTCGAGGCCCAGTTATCATATTCTGGGCCCCAATAGCCCCGATACTACCAGCCCAATGAAGTCAGGCCCACCCAAAGCCAGATCATAAAGAATGTGATCTCTGGACCCGAATGGCATAAGCGAATCCACGTGTCGCAACCACTAAAAACCCAAGTAGCCTTCAAGGACAGCTGTTCCCCCCTAACCAAGCAATTGACACGTGTTGCCATCCTCCCATGACAATCCCCCTCCCCTGAGTTCGAATCACTTAAATCCCAGCCTATGTACTCTTCTCGCATCAAAACCGGTGACCGGTTTCGGGAAGGTTCTAATGGTTGACGTGTCACCATCTCTTGTGTGCTCGCAAGTCGAGGAGACAGACATGTCGACAACCCAGACTCTCTCGGGTTGCACTGCCTATTAAAGCCCTTCCTCCTGCGCAAATAAACCCTAAAGCCTTTTTTGTTTCCTCTGTGTTTCTCCCTGGAAAGGAAACCTGCAGCCTCCATCCCCATCAGATCCCAGGTATAGCCCCTATTGTCGTCCTTGGCTGTCGACGTCCACGTCGGCTCACCTACCCCTGCTTTTTGAACCTGCAAGTTAACTTTGTTGGAGTATGGCGTGATCTCGTCCATTGGTAACATCGACGGTGATATATTATTCGTCAGAGATACGAGCTGACTATTCTGGTGTCAGAAGTCGTCGAAGATTTGTAATCCGTCGGAGAAGTCTTCTACTATTTCTCCCTCTTCTAGTTCAGCGACGTTGGAGACATCTGTAGCTATTTCTCCTTCCTCTATATCCGCAGGAAAGCGATGAGGCATCCCATGGGTTCCCGAGGAACATTGACCCCTCGCCGGCGCAAACGCCCACCTCTGTGGCCCCAAGCGGAGCGGCGGGTTCGCAGACAAGGGCCCCTTCGAGAATCTCGACGTTATCTGGTCAGGTCTTTCCACTCCGCCCCTGACTGGATCGGTGATCGGCTCGACTTTTTTCGTGGGATGATTGAGTATGTCTATGTCGGAGTACCGGGACCCCTCGGATTCTTCACACGACTGATGCGAAAAGAGCACTCGCTCCAACAACTCCAATTCTAGGAAGACCCCGAATATTTGGCCGCTGACGCAGACGTTGTAGCTTCTAGGAATGCACTCCAGCGTGCCGACGGCGATGAGAATCCGGGCAAAATCAATATCCCAGAGATCGTCGGTCGACCAGGATGAATCTGCCACATCGATCTTCGATCCCCTTGAATACCTCCGTGAACCATGCATGGAGCGGTAATTCGTGCACCCGAATCCAGACCCCTCCCTTCTCTGGGTGAATTTGTAAGACTCCTACAGCGGGATCCCAAACCCACATTCAACTGGGATATCTGCAATGTGAAATTTCTTTTTGAAATAGAAGTCTGAGGCTGCCTTCTCCGACTGAAATCGCAGAAGAAACTTAGTTTTGGTGATAGCTGATAGTATATGCCTTTTTGTAAATTCCCATAAATTTTGTAACCACCTGTGTAAATGAAACATGATAAGGAGTCTCTGATAGTGTATAGCACCACCCAGTACTGACATAGGTTTCTAGCGAGCGAGAGAAACTGAGCGGAATTGATCCGGAGCGGCCCCTTTCTAAGTCCCATTTCCTGTTGGAAGAGACCACCCCCTCCGGCGGTGCGTGTGTGATTGCCAGATGTAGCAGTATATCTCTGTCTTCTCCCCGCTATCTCGGCATAAGAAACGTTACGACGAGAAGCCGGAGCCGGGATAGCCACGTTCACCCGGTTGAATCTTTTCCTGGTAATAGACCATCCATGTTGTAAATCGCGTATCTGTGTCTCATTAATCACCGGCTGATTTGAATATCCCCTCCAAGGAGTGGGGTCGTTCGCGGATTTGACCGTTACTCCCTCAGTTCTGGTGGATTCGCATCCATGCCGGAGACAAACCGCTCGACGTCGGAAATTAACGTTGCGACACCGGGCACACATCCAATCCCCGCCCTAAGCACCAAAACGGGTCTTTCAGGCATATCATGCACCATGTTGTTTTGGATAATTTTAGTATATTCATATCGAACGCATGTTGTTGTTAGCATTCACTAGATCACCTACCGTTTGCACCCTATTATAGGCCTTCTCCAAATCGTTAAAACCCATAGATAAACTTGTCCTCCTTTCTCTAAACTTTTGCGTAAGTTGCCTCAACCAAATCCGCTTCCTAGTATTATTTATTGTTTGTCTTAAAAGTTGCTCTGCTACTCTCCCCCAGAATTTTATTGTACATGACTTATAAGTAAAATAGACAATTGGCAAATTCTGGATTACACCTTTATTCTTATAAATAAAGGACTGTGATGCTTTAATATCTTGTTTACAATTCATTCAACCATAAGAACATAGAAAATGCACAATCATGGCATCTCATAAGTAGAATATACAGTTTCTAAAACTGGTTTAGAAAATAGAGGTAATTGGGCTTCAAACATAGTCACAAAGTCGGGAGTCGGCAACAAATCGACAAGGGTCTAAGTCGGGAAAAATCGGCAAAAAATGGTCAAAGTAAAAAAAAAAAAATTGGGAAAAATAAAAGAAAATTTTTAAAGAATATCATAATATATTTCAAGTTAACATTAATGATTAGTGAACAAAATAGTACAAAATAGATAAAACCTAAAGGTTTTTTATGAACAAACTGAACAAAATAGGACAAAACGTAAAGTTTTTTTTCCCCTCAAGTATAAGTAAAAAAACAAAGACCATATCACAAACATAGCCAATTAATTGGCCGAGTCGCGACTTGGCCGATTAATCGGCGATAAAGTCGGGATGACTGCAAATCACCGACTTATTCTGACTTCTTTGAAAAAATCGGAGACTTTTGTGACTATGCTTCAAATAGCATGGCTGTGGATCTCCAAAAAAGGAATTAACTCCAATATTGAATTTGGGATAAACCCCTCCAGCCAGGGTGTGGGCAGTTCATTTATGTTCTTGCAACCATAAGAAGATTGCAGCGTTAGTTGTGCATATAGAAATATTCAGACTTAAAACCTAATTAATTTGTATATTTATAAAGTTAGAACAAAGAAACGAGCATTTGTTTGTTCTAAACCTGAAGAAGAGTCACTGTATCCGACTTCGCCAGGATTCCTACAGTGACATCTGGACCTCCAGCACTATCTTCTACGTAATTCAGATCTGCCCAAACAACATTCAAAAATGATTCATATAAAGAAATGGACATGACTCTCCTGACCATTATTTATACACCTACATGATGTTTAAATGATCTTACACCATCCATGGTATAAGATGTGGGTGATCCGTACCGTCAAAGTGATAGATCATAGATTGATATGCAACAGGCCCAAAAATAGTGTTTTATGGAGATTTAAACGATCCGATCTGTGGAGTTTGATAGTTACCATTGTTTCAGTTTTAATGGCTACTATTAAAGCTCGTCAATTGGATGGCTCACATCCACTTATAGGCATGTTTCTTTGGAAAGACATGTTCCAATGAAAGATTGCCACTTGGACAGTTTAGATTGACCACTGATGTTCACCACATGGCATAATGATAGTCACACTTCAATGGTGTGGAAATAGAAGTCGAACTTTAGTGGTATAAGATCATAAAACACATTTCTGGTGTTTAAATGTCGGTCAGGAGACATTATCCATCAAAATATTTAGATCCATCCACTTTCAAGAAAGTTAAATGCAACGCATTTACCAAGTAAAGGAGTGCAGTTAAGATATCCAGCACCACAAGATGTGACGAGATCACGCATTGGAATTCCAGCATCTGCAAGTGCCAATGTTGCAGCGTTGATGCACGCTGATCTTGTTCCTACAATTAAAGATTTGAGCATAGTCACCAAATTCACCGAATATTAAAAAAATGGCGAATAATTCGCGAATTTAAGGTTCTGCTATTTATTCACGAATTTATAAATTATTCACGTGTTTTTAAAAAATTCGCAAATTTCGCAAATAATTCACAAATAATGCAAGATTTTTTCAATAAACCATGATTTTTAATACTTCTAATATTTTTCCTATACATGTTAATCATATTTTTTTTCCGATTTTTCTACGAATTTTTCCCCGATTTTTGTAAGATTTTAACCTTGCCGAACCCCGACTTGGTGACTATGGGTTTGAGAGAGAGAGAGAGAGAGAGAGAGAGAGGATTAAAGGAATATTCCAAAATCTTACGTGAAGCAGATGGAAATATAGTCACAAAGTCGAGAGTCACCAATAAATCAGTAAGGGTCTAAGTCGGGAAAAATAAGTGAAAATCAGTCAAAGTCGAAAAAAATCAGGGAAATAAAAAAATTCAAAAAAATATATAAAGTATATCATGATATATTTAAAAATAGTGATTTTAATGAATAAAATAGTACAAAATAAGCAAAACCTAAAGGTTTTTTATAAACAAAATAATACAAAACCTAAAGGTGTTTTTCCCTCAAGTATAAGTGAAAAAAAAAAAAGAAAAAAAAAATTGAAAAAAAAAAAGAAAAAAAAAATATATCACATCACAAACATTGCCAATTAATCAGCCAAGTAACTTGGCCGATTAATCAGCGATAAAGTCGAGATGACTACAAGTCGCCGACTTTTTCCGATTTTTTGAAATCGGAGACTTTTGTGACTATGGATGGAAAGCCATTTAATGGAGCTTGTGCAAGAGAGCGCGTGCTAACCTCCGTCGGCTTGAAGGACTTGGACAAATATGTCTATCTGCAAAAAAATAATATATATATATATATATATATAATATATTATAAAACGACTATATATATATATATATATATATATATATATATATATATATATATATATATATATAATATATATTATAAAACGACTACCTCTATATAAAATTTAAAGATAAGAAAGTCTATGAGAGGATGAACGGTTATCAGCATATAACCTGAGAACGAGGCATTAGGTGTGTCATTATGCATGCTTCCATAGTTTGACGAATAACTAGAGATATTTCTGTTGATCGCCTGTGACAAAATTACTAAACCTATGAAACTAAAGAAGATTCAGCCTACAAGAAATTTCAATTTGTCCATATGCTATTATAGGCTCATGGCCAAAATCAACAACATGCCGAAAATCCTAAAACACGGGTGGAAGTGGCAATTCTAGGGTGGAATTGAATTGCCAATTCCATGTTTTTTGTTTGATAGAAATATAAAGGTGTGGAAGTGAATTGATGTGGGACCGACGCGTGGAATTCACTTCTATGCACCAATTCCATTGTAGTTAATCTTCAATTCCATGCATAAATCGGCTGAAGTGCCAATTCCAAGGGAAATAGTTATTACGAATTACAAAATAATTTTTTTGATCGGTAATAGAGATTATATTAAAAACAGCAAGACGCTGAGCAGCAATACAACCCCAGTATATAGAAAACAAAACCGGAGACGACAAAAATAGAAAGCCAAAATAAATACATCGACACACATGCCAGCCACACCACAGCGGAGAGTGTGACACTCAGCCCGGATCCCACAAGAAAGCATTGCGGTTCGCGTCCCCCTCGCCTCTCGTCACCCAGAATCTGACCAATTCCGTGACCGCCTTAACAACCATCCCCACAGGTTTGCTCTTATTTTCGAAAATTCTGGCTTTCTTTCACACCATAAACAACAGAAGACAGCTAACAAAGACGTGGTCCAGTATCCCCCACTCTCCCCGTTAATTGGAATGCAGTATCTTAAATTTCACTTTTTTCTTTTGTTTGCATTTTCCAAAAATACCCTTTTCCAATTTCAAGGGAATTTATTTCCCAAAGAATCTAATCAAACAGTATAAATGCAATTCTAGGGAAGTTACATCCCACAAAACATAATCAAACAAGAGACCTGTCATTTCCAGTGGAAATTCAATTCCAAGTAAGTGAGAATGGAATTGCTACTCACTTCCAAGAGCTGAATTCCACATTATCAAACAGAGCAAGCTTTTCTAATCCCAGTGGGTTAATATTGCAACTAGACAGTAGAGCCTGTTAACACATTATGTTAGGTGGCAGAGACCCCCCTCTTGCAAGAGCAAAAGGGCACCATGAAGATTTTCAGGACCACCATAGACAGTTTCAAAAATAACCTTTCTTTGCAGGTAACAGAACAGAAATTCTCAACCAATTCACTTTTAGGGGACAGGTGCCCACACACAAAAAACTTTTGTTATTTAAAAAAAAAAAAAAAAATTTAAAAGATGGGATACATATCATCCCTGACTTTGTTCAAATAGGAAGAACTTCCTCTCCATCCGTAACATAAATAACAATTCCAAATTCTGACAATAAGATATGGCATTAAAGTAGATGAAAATGGAAAAACCTGTCGCCTTTGGGCCTTCTAGCACGATCTCCAGTGCTAAAATTAGCCATGGTATACTCACAATGCACCTAACACAGAATTAGTGCAGAAAATTAAAACCAAAGAAAAAAAAACAGAGGAAATGGTGATAAACAAAGCCCTACATAACATTACCAATGCCTGGTCATTAATTTGTTGGCTCCTATTCTGGACCTAAAAAATAGAAATACTCGTAGATTAGTTAAAATTACTTCCATAACTTAGAAATGTGACCAAATGAACATAGTTTGTAAATGCATTACACCTATGAAACCTCACCATGAATGCAATTTGCCACTGAGTACTCATTTAATTGGTCTCTCATAAATTGCTATCAATTGCTAAGGAAAAATAAAAAATAAAACACACCATTTGATAAATATTAGGAATAATGGGCTACGAGAAGCAATTAAAGATGGAGATTACAGACCATAATAAGCACACATTTTAGGCCACATGGCACATTTTTGAGCAATCAAAGTCATCAAAATCATGAACATCTTGTACCGTGGGCCCAAAAATCATGGTCATTGGGGGTTTGAACTTTGAACCATCCAATGTAAGGAAGATCTATGCACTCTAATATGGACAATTGCACACATTTTTGTAATAGTGGATATTAAAATGCTCTAATAGGATAGTTCCAATGCTTTGATATGTGTGCTTTGTGCGTTGAGTGTGGTAGAAGTGGGGACCATACATATGAAACACTTAAAATGATCAAAGGTGTATACCACATGGCCTAAATGGGTACTTCTCATGGCAATATCTGTGTGAAGTGATCGTAGGAGTCGGACTCTAAATATTATCATATAGAGCCATTATGCATTTCCTACGTTTCGTAGTACAAACCCTTTGTAGATTCCAAATGCGCGTGCTACTCCAACAACAACAAAAAAAATATTTATTTTTCATTTTTTTCATGCTAAAAATTAGAAGAGAAAAAGAACATAAAATAAAATAAAAAGTTTAGAAGAAGCAATTAGAATCCGGATTTCACATAAAATTGTCCCAGCTTACAGATATTGTAAATCGTTAATTTATAGTATTAGCTCACTCATTAGAAAAATAAAGAAGTAATGGTAGATGATGAGGGGAGAAGGAGAATATAATCTAATATTCTAAATTTGGTTGAACTAAGAAAGACAACGATAAAGCCAAACTCAAGTACATTGCCAAAGGTTGTGATCGCAAACGGCCAAACCACCTACCCTTTTTGTGGCTGCCCAAACCACCTACCTACTTATGAACTTATGCAAATAAATGAAGTAAATAGACGTCCATGATCAAATTCAACTTAAATACATTAAAGTATCAACAACAAGTACATCCCTACATCCAAGAAAAGTACAAGCGAACTCAAGTACTAACTTGTAAAATTCTGTGATGCTACCTTGCCTAAACCAATTCAAACCAAAAACCCAACAAGCTAACAAATTAAAAATTAAGTAAATTTGGCTGATTCAATGAGTATGAAGTGCACCCAATATTAACTTCTAAAATCATGTGACCACCTTCCTGAAATCAATATAACCTAAAATCCAACTAAATTGCCAATATTCATTCAAATTCTATTGACTCTTAGATATGCTTCTCTAATGCTCGTATTCTATTGATGAACTCTTGAGCCTCTCTGCCAGAAACAAAAAGAAAAAAATCCAATGCCGCCACAGACATACTTGAACAATGTCTATTTATTTTTTCATAAAAACATGGGATTTATTCCATTTATTTACTGATATTATGGTACCATCTGAAAGAAGTAAAGAACAAAAAATTATATATAAAAAGAGAAGAGACAAAAGGGGAGTTAAATACATAAAGGTTATCGTTATTTACACCCCGTCAAACTGCAATATCAACCCAGTTAACACATGTAGTGAATATTTACAAGTATTTTTCTAAGGAGATGGACACTCCACTGAATTTGCCACGCTCCCATGCATCTATTGTCTGATATGTCCCGAAACCATTTAATAGGAACCATAGAGGCACCGACACCTATGTAACAGCCTCAGTTTCCGTCCACCATCAAGGATTAGGATACATCAGGACGGTTATACTTTCTTATGTGTCCTGAGACCTCTCCATGGGGATGCACTGAACAATTGTAAAATTCATCGGTGGGTGTCCACCGACAGCTATGCAAGAGTCTCGGTTGCCATCCACCGACAGGGTTCAGGACACCAAGCGAAGAGTGAGGTGCGAACTGTGAAAAGGCATACCAATTTAAGGGGAGTGACTTTTAGTTACTGCCCAGATTACTCAGTGTTTTTACTAATTGATGCAGTGTAACTAATGGTACCCATACATAAACATTGAAGAAAACTTAACAAACAAAACGAAAATTAAGCAAATAAAGAAGGAGAAACTATACTGTACTCTCTTCTGTGAGAGTTTGCTGTGAGAGCTCTTCTTTGAGGATTCTCTCTCTGTTCCTTCTCTCCACTCTTCCCTGATGAATGTGAGAGCCATGGATATCATTATAAATGATCTGAACAAGAAACTTATACTTACAGATGATGAATCTTGTGAAGTTGTTTTGGAGTCTGAGGAAATCTTTATCCCAAAGACTAACTGTCTTGTGGGAAAAATAATCAGTCAACGTAAACTAATCTTGGAGGTTTTTAAAGAAACAATGGGTAAAGTCTGGGGCGTATCTCATCAGATGCAGATCTCGGGGTTGGGAGACCACATCTATCTTTTTCAATTTGAGGATGACCCTAAGATAGAACAAATCATGAGGCAAGGTCCATGAAGTTTCGATAATAATTTGATTGTTTTGGAGGAGCCTCACGCGAATCACTCTCCGGATCAATTCAATTTCAATTTGGTTCCCTTTTGGATCCGACTGGTTGGTCTTCCGCTTGGTGCAATGAACAAACACATGGGAGAGGAGTTGGGTAATAATGTGGGGCAGGTTTTACAGGTTGATACAAAGGATGAGGTATTTGGGTGGGGAAGGTTCCTGCAGATCAGAGTGGTGCTTGATATTTGAAAACCACTTAGACGAGGAATTTTACTAAAACATGAGGGCAACGAAAGGTGGATACGATTTTTATATGAAAGGCTCCCCACTTTCTGTTACAACTGTGGATGCATCGGACATAATGATAGAGATTGTGCAATCTCATCTGTAAATTCTAAAGATCAATATGGGCCTTGGCTGAGGGTAAACCAAAGAAATGGTGGAAGCATGCAAAAAATGGGATACAGTTTTGGCTTATCTCGACAGGGGCCTAAATCGCAGAATTTGATGGTGACCAACGACGACAACGGGACGGCGATTGAGGACGTTGGTGGTATGAAGAAAGCTGAGCCCTCAAAACCCGTGAAACCAGTTTCAATGGTTATGGAGGACCAAGCCGTGGAAACTGAGGTGGCATCTAAGTCGGTTCATAATCCAAACAACAGTTCTCCATCTGTCAGTTCCCCAACTGTTCCGATAACTTCCGACGATTTAATGGACCACTCTCCCAACCACCTCCCAACATGCATACCTACCAACCCCATTAAACGATCCAATTGTCGCCAAGCCAAAAACCGTGCACGTGGAACCCTCTCCCAACCATCTCTATCCATTCCTTCTAAAACCATTGTGACCAACACACCAACCTTTCCTACCCACACACCAAAAGAAAAATTGCGAAAAAAGTCAAACACTATCACAGCCAGCCCTTGCACAAATTCCATCCACTATCAATCCGCAACCAAAAATCCAAAACCCCACCTCCTCTTTCACAGCACCTCACAATCTTTATTCTCAAAACCCTAAAACGATGGTCACCATACCTTATGGCTTTACAAATCCACCTGTGTTACCTCATATGGAACGGAATACAAATATCCCCAAAACATCATTGGAATATTTGTGGAGCGGAGTAAACGCAAGAGAACAATTGAGGAAAATGTTGGGGTGGAGATCGTGGTCGGTGAAGATGAGACCGAGGCAAAGCAGATTAAATACAACCCTGATATCTATCAGGCACTATCGGTGGAGGCTGCAAAGCAGCCCCGCCGAGAGCAATGAGTATCCTCAGTTGGAATTGTCGAGGGTTGGGGAACCCTTGGACAGTTCGTGCGCTTCGGCATCTTTTGCAAAAGCTTAAACCCATTGTTATTTTCCTTATTGAAACAAAATTACAAGGAGGAGAAATGGAACGTGTGAGACTCAAGTTAGGTTACAATCATGGTGTTTATGTGGACAGCAGAGGTAGAGTTGGTGGACTTGCTATGCTATGGACAGATAAGATATGCCTAAATCTTCTTTCAAAATCATTGCATTACATCGATATGGAAGTTGTTGGGATCGAAGAAAAGTGGAGAATCACGGGGTTTTATGGAAGTCCGGTAGCAAACCAAAAGGTCTCCTCATGGGAATCACTAATGCAATTATCCTCACAATATATGCTTCCTTGGATTTGTTTTGGTGATTTCAATGAGATAACCTCACAGGCGGAGAAAATTGGCCAAAATAGTCGAAACCATTATCAAATTAATAATTTTATGGATGCCATCAACTTTTGCGGACTCAAGGATCTTAGTTTTGATGGGTCTAGATTCATGTGGTGTAATGCGCGAGGTGAAGGGAGCCGAGTCTATGAACGGATTGATCGTGCTTTTTCTACAATCGATTGGATTCGCATGTTTCCGTTTAACAAAGTCACCAAATTTCGTCCCAATCTGACCACATACCCATTGTAATCCATATAAAAAAACATCAAACTATTAGAATGCATGGAGACAGGCCATTCCGCTTTGAGGCTATGTGGACCCAAACTGAGGAGTGCAAAAAAATTATCATGGATTCGTGGGCTGATCAGTTGGTGGTAAATCCTATACAAAATCTCGTGTCTCGGGTGGAGAACACGTCTAAAATGTTGAGGCAATGGAACAAAAACTGTTTTGGTCACATACAATCACAACTTGCCGAGAAGCATAAATTGTTAAGTTCAGTAAGGGAGAAGGCGATCAATGGGATCTACGATGGGATGGAAAAAAAGATTAAAGCTAATATCAATGAACTCTTGGAAAGGGAAGAAATTATGTGGAAACAACGATTCAGGGATCTGTGGCTAAAGGAGGGATCTTTGTGAAGTTTTTCACCCAAAAACTTCACAAAGAAGGAAAAGGAATCTCATTGACGGTCTTTATGACTCAAATAGGGTTTGGCACGATGAGGAAGAGAAGTTGATAGTGATTTGTACGGATTACTATGTCGATATTTTCACATCATCAAATCCGGGACAAATAGATGAGGCGCTACAGCACGTATCACCAAGGGTGACATCCGAACAAAATCGAATGTTAACTGGAGATTTCACTCCTTCGGAGATCTGCAAAGCTCTTTTTCAAATGAAACCCCTCAAAGCTCCAGGGCCTGACGGTATGCCTCCTCTATTCTATCAAAAATATTGGCACATTGTTGCTTGTCTTGCTTATTTAAATGGTTCTACGTCCCTCAATTCCATTAACAAAACCCATATTGTTTTGATTCCTAAAATCAAAAGTCCAAAGTCCATGATTGATTTTAGGCCTATTAGCTTGTGCAATGTGATCTATAAGGTTATTGCCAAAGCACTAGCTAATAGGCTTAAAATAATTCTGCCATCTTTAATTTTCGAGTCACAAAGTGCCTTCATTAATGGTCGCCTTATTATTGATAATGCCCTTATTGCTTTTGAAATTACCCACCATCTAAAAAATAAAAGGACAGGAAAAAAGGGGGATTGCGCTTTGAAGTTGGATATGAGCAAGGCCTATGATCGGGTCGAATGGGCCTTTATTGAAAAATCACTTTTAACGATGGGTTTTGATCCAAAATGGGTCCGTCTTATAATGGGATGTATTAATTTTTTATCTTACTCTTTCCTTATCAACGGGTGTGTGGTTGGGGATGTAACACCAGGTAGAGGGATTAGGCAAGGGGAGCCTTTATCACCGTACCTTTTTATCATTTGTGCTGATATCTTCTCTTCTTTAATAACCAAACGTGTTCAGGAAGGTCTACTATTGGGAATCAAAAACTGTAGGCGAGCCCCTTGTGTGTCTCACTTGTTTTTTGCAAATGACAGTATCGTCTACACCCGTGCGGATGAGAAAGAAATCCAGGAGGTGATCAACATCATGACACTCTGAACATGCATCAGGGTAAAAAATCAACTTTCAAAAATCTGCCATAGCTTTCAGCAGGAATGTAACCAACCACACCCGAGATAATATCAAGCAGCTTCTCAATATTAGGGAGGTCTCAAACCATGACAAATACCTCGGCCTCCCTTGTGTGATTGGTAGGGCGAAATCGAAAACTTTTGAGAGTATTAAAGAAAAGGTACAAAAGAAGTTGCAAGGGTGGAAGGAGAAATTATTGTCAAAAGCCGGAAAAGAAATTCTAATCAAATCTATGGCCCAATCAATTCCTACCTACACAATGAATTGTTTCAAACTCCCGAAGTCCTTTTGTCAACAACTGAATAGTATGATAGCAAAATTCTAGTGGGGGCAATACAAAAAGGAAGGCGGGATTAACTGGATTGCTTGGAGCAAGTTATGTGAGTCTAAGGCGAGTGGAGGATTGGGCTTCCGCAAATTGGAATGTTTTAATAAGGCTATGCTTGCAAAACAATGTTGGCGACTTGAAAACTATCCTCATTCCCTTGTAGCCAAAATGCTAAAAGCAAAATATTATCCTCATTCAAAATTCCGAGGGGCCAAAAAAGGTGTCAATTCTTCTTATAGATGGCAGAGCCTTCTCTAAGGTCGAAGTGTGATGGAAGGTGGTCTTATTTGGCGTGTTGGATCAGGTACTAGTATAGACATTTGGGAGGATAGATGGGTCCCAAGACCCTCCACTTTCAAGGTTTTCACTCCAAAACCAGCCAATGCTCCTACATGGGTATCAAAATTAACCAACATTACTTTATGTGGAATGAAGACCTCATTCGAACTCTATTTTTCAAGGAAGATGTAGATTTTATTCTCCAAATCCTGTTACCGGCAACTCCTACTTGTGATCGAAAAGCATGGGCATTCTCAAACAACGGAAAGTTCTCAGTAAAATCAGTGTATCATGTAGCGTACTATGACCAATTTACTCAACTAAGCTCAAGCAACACATGGCAAGGCAGAATTTGGAAGGAGATTTGGCAGTGTAAAATGTCCAACAAAATCAATGGCAAGCATGCAAGAACATTCTTCCAATATGTGAAAATCTAAAAATTAAAATCCAGGAAATAGACGAAAGATGTGAAATCTGTAGAACGGATCCAGAAAACATCATGCATGCACTATGTGATTGCGATAGAGCAGCAAGAGTTTGGTTTATTTGCCCTCTTGGCGGACGGGTACACCTATCAAGCAACCATGACTTTATTGGGTGAGTGGAGCGATTTATTGCGGACCACGGAACAGAGCAACTTAACCTTTTTTTCACAACAGCCTGGGCGATATGGGGGGCAAGAAACAAGGGAGTTCATGGAGAAAAATTGGAGGAAGTTGATAAAATAGCCCAATTTGCATCAGAATATTTATCGGAGTTTTTAGAAGTAAACAAACAACCATCGTCCACATCCATTGTAGCAAATATCCCAAGTTGGACACAACCTCGCCTGGTGTGTGTAAAATTAATATTGATGCAGCCTAGAAGGCATCTTCACAGGTTGCCGGAGTTGGGGTCATCATTAGGAACTCGGATGCCAAACCGGTGGGGTCCATGGTTACAAAAACTGAAGGTGTTCAGAGTGCATAACAGGCCGATATGCGGGCTGCATTTGAAGGAGTTAAATTGGCTAGAGATCTAGGGTTGAATAACATCATTCTCGAAAACGATGCTACCAATGTGATAAAGAGTATAAATGATGCGTCTACAAATCTCTCCCTAAATGGCATGATTATTCATTCTATCAAGCAATTGTTATCTTCTTTTGCTCAGTTCCAATGTATATCAGTCCGTAGATCGGCCAATTATGTTGCTGATATTTTGTCAAAGTTCAGTTTGAACTCTGAGATTGATCATGTTTGGGTGGAAGATATTCCACCACCAGTTGTTGATGCTGTAATTGCTGAGTTTTAATCAATGAAATTTTCCTACTATCAAAAAAAAAAAAAAAAACTATACTGTAAAAACAAAAAATTGAATTTTAAACCTCTCTAGGCCCATATACTGCAGCTATGACTTTTGTGTTGCCCATCTCAAAAACAGCAGAGCTGAAATCAAATCAAATCAAATTAAAATAAATCCCAATTAATAGCAGTTATTATTTAGTTATAACTTATAAAACATGAAATCCAACAAAAACTACCCATTAAAATTACATACAAAAAACAAAAAGGACAAAAATTACCCATCTGCCTTAGCCACTGCGCCTAACTCTGCGCGAATCTGCCTCATCTGAACCAAAGTCAAGAAAACAATCAAAGGGAAGAACAAAAATTAGATGAGCAAAGAAAATGTACAAAAAGAAATGATAAAAAATCAGTTTTGAGAGAGAGAGAGAGAGAAAGGGGTTTTACTTCCATGGGACGACGACCGTCTAAGCGAAGCCCTTCTGGGCTAACATACTCCATAAGTGCTTCTCTGTGTATGATAGAGAGGGAAAGGAGAAGTTTTTTTTACTTTTTCGGCACAGAGGGATCCCTTGCAAGCGTTTTGTTGTGCCGAGCACACGACCAGACTGAACTATAGTCGGGCAATGGCTCCCGAATGGCCCTTAAACACCAAAATGGTGTTTAAATGATCATACACCATTGAAGTGTGATTTATCATTTGCCATGTGACACGGATATGTGATGAATCTAAATTGTCGAAGTGGCAATCTATCATTGGATCATGTCTCAGCCTAAAGAAACATGTGTGGATATGAACCATCTGATTGATAGACTTTAATATCAACCATTAATATTATAAACAACAGTTGATGTTATAGTTAACAAATCGGATGGTTTAAATATCCCTCAAGTACCATTTTTGGGATAGTTGTACTTTAATCTATGATCTATCACTTCGACGGTAGAAATCACCCACCTATAAAACCATTGATGGTGTATGATCATTTAAACACAATTTTAGTGTTTAAATGATGTTGGCTTATAAAAGCGATAGTGGCTCCTGACCGACATTTTAAACACCAAAATGGTGTTTAAATGATCTTACGCCATTAAATTAAATTTTTTCATCCTACACTACAAAAGTGTGGTTTATAATTATGTCATTTTGTGCACATTTATCATCAATCTAAATTGCTCAAGCGACAATCCATCGTTGGAACATGTTTTAGTTAAAGAATCATGTGCATAAGTGAGCGTGCACCATCTAATTGGTGAACTATTTCACTAGCCATTAAAATTAAGAACAATGATTGGTATAAAGTGTACAGTTCAATGGTTCAAATCTCCCAAAAAAATTATTTTTCGGCCTATTTCCTTCCCTTTATGATCTATGACTTTCATGGTGTAGATTAGCTACATCTTAGACTATTAATAATGTAAGATTAGTGAAACATCATTTTGGTGTTTAAATGACGGTCTCTAGAGTTGGGTCACTAATAAAAGACTGTCCACCAAAGATAAATTTCGCACTCCAAAATCTTGTTGCAAAGATTTACTACTCTTTAAATGTCATCCAATTGTATCACTAGTCTGGATCTGGGCATCGTTATTTGTAATTTTTTTTATAAAGTTCAATTACATTATTTAGTTTCCCAAGAACTTGATTGCGAAGGAAGAATATCTGGCTGCAAATAATACTACTTTAAAAAAAAAATTATTAAATTATCAAATATTTACAATCCAATTGGCGCTTATCCCATCCTGAGTTCAGCTGTACATTAAAGTACAATTACAGCATTACACTATTTGATATTATTTGGCATCGGTATTTGATATTATTTGGTATTAGGGCCAATAGTATTGGTTGGCCGACAAATCCATACTTGACACCCTCAGTTAGTCAGTTATATGGCGCTTGTAAATTTCTTATTCTTTTGTAGAACATTTAATTTGGAGATACCGATGCGTATCGACGCCGATATGTATAGATTTATCGAGAAACCGATACGCATCGGTATCAGCCTTTTTTCTATACTATGATGCCAACTCAATCAGTGTTAATCATATTTCAAAACTATAAATATGCATAGGATCATGTCTAATGTTTTTGATAATATCTAATCATTTTTGGGCAAGTTGCCTTAGCACCCAATCTCTAAATAATTATCATATGGAGCCTTAAACTCACTACCATTATTGGTGACTTTGCTGCTGAGTGAGGCCATGATTTAAAGTTTTTTAATATAACAATTTGACTCGATTACATGATCTCTATAAATGAAAAATGGCGTTTTCACATGACACACATCCTAAAATGTTATCTTAAAACAAGGTCACCTAGCACTTATGCAACTTACCTAATAACACTTATGGGGCTCATTGCAGAGAATGAGCTGATATATAGCCAAACGACTTTGAAACGTTCATGGATATCTATGCTCTTGCAAGTCTCTGCCTGGCTTAAGAGCACTGTGCACTACACATGCCCAAGTGACAAATATTAGTTCATTGATTGCAAGTTTGCAACTACCTGTCAGTTTATTCTAGGCAAATTTATCACAGAAACAGGGCCAGGCTTGAGATCTTAGGAGGGCCTAAGTGAGGATTCTCCTTTAGAGGGTGGGAGCCCTATTTTTTGCATAAAATTTGGGGCCCTAAGTGACCACCTCTTCGGCCTATGCCGAAGGCCGGCCCGGTATAGAAAATCAAGAGCATCAGATGATTACAGGTTTATTTATTTATTTTTTAAAAGTTTAATCCTCATCCAAACTCCAAAGCAGAGTGTTATTTATTATAATTATTATTATTATTTACTTTTTTTTCAAAAGAAGATTGAAAAATGGTGAGTAATTTTTATGAGTACTGATTGATGTTCATATATTCGCTAGTGTTAGATCACCTTGTATGCTCATGTTGGGTTTGGCATCATGCGATATTAGGCATTGAAATGACACTTAACAAACTTTTTTAAAATTCTATAATCAACTTCCCTTTCGGTAACGTGAAGAGGGTTTTAGTTTTATGCATGACCCACCAAGCTTGCCGAAAGCTGTCTTCCACATGTGTCGGGGCTCTGAAAAATGTGAAAGTCTGATGTTGTTGAGTAGAGTCAAATCCATTTGTTGAAAAAAGATCGCGGGAACCTCTTTTTGCGCCCACCTATTTACGAAAAAGCGTCCACTTGGTGAAAGCGCACACTAGCGCCTACCACTCAGTCGGGCATCATTAACTGGGCGCTTTTCAGTAAACAGGTGCGGGGTGGGCTCGGATAGAAGTTCCCTACTTCTCTCTCATGATAATCTATTGGGAACCATTACTTGCACACATGAGGCACTTGCACACAACTCAAGAGAAAGTATTGTTGGAACTTGTGTCATGTTGAAACACTATTTAAGCACTGAGAGTTGAAGAACATGATCTAAAGATCTTTAGTGCAAAAGATTGACATGAAACACGTCCATAGTTGTAAATATTGGTCATATTTGATACATACGTTTCCAATATATTGGGTTTTTGCTCCACCGGACATGTACCTCGATATTATATGGGCTCAAATATCGGATCAAATAGGTCAAATATTGGGACATATATATCAGTATATATTGTTGCGCGGAAGCTCACAAACGAACCAACGATCTCATGATAAACGATCAAATAAGAACACAAAAATATAAGAAAATCAACCACAAACACACAAGAGACAATATTTACGTGATTTTGCAATATGCCTCGTCCACGAGCAGCGATAATCCACTATATTAATAATCACTACGTGAAAATGAGAAAAAAACTACATTAGTGGGGTGGGATAAGCGACGGTCGTAATTAGTCGATAAAATCTTAACGGTCTAGGTCCATCGTTTAAATTAAAACAGCAATGGTAAATAAACTAACTGCCTAAAGCAATCATATATATATATATATATATATATATATATATATATATATATATATATATATATATATATAAAATAAATCGGGCTATATTAAAGTTATTTGTCAGCAATCCAACCCGAAAAAAATGTGATTTTGTAGGGAATAAATCGGGGTCATATACATGGTCGGGCTTAGATAGTGGAAGCTTGGTAAAAATTGGGCGAGGTTAGGGCATGACCATGTGAGGCCAGCTTAATTAAGCCCGACCCTAGCTAACCATATATATATATATATATATATATATATATATATATATATATATATATATATATATATATATATATATATATATAAACATTAAATTTATAAATAACTTTGTTTTAAAAAATACATATATATATAGTATAAAATAATTTTAAAAGAGAAGAATATTCCACAACCTTGCCCAGCTTGGCCTACCTTATGTCGAGCTTGGGTTGAGTTTGCCCGCCCTATGCATGGCTTGGATCGGGCTGACCCCTTGGCAGCCCGGGCCGGGCTAGGGTCGGGCCATGGCCCGGCCCATTAACATCTTTACTTTAAATTTACTCATGAAATTTGAGATACTTCACCCACTCTGAAATCCATTAATTACATGCTTTGAATCTGACGATTGAGATCATTTTTCGTCAATTTTTTTTTTACAATGAAATTTTATATCATGAGCATACGATCAGACGGTTCTTTTTTTATTTCGCGCAGCACACATCCTAAAAATTGACCTTAAAATCAGGTTTGGGGGTAATGACTGTCAGTTCCTATTTTTTCACCCTTTATGGATATGTGTCTTGCAATCTCAAATACAGACAGTTGGATGGCATGCTCATAATATCAAGATCCATCCTGAAAAAGATTGGGACGATAAACGATCTACATCATCTAATTAAATGCAATCAATGCATTTCACCGTGGGTGCTTTTAAAGATTCGGTGCATGTGGATTGTTTATATAATGGGTACCTTTAATAGAACCCAACATCATTGATTGCTTTAAATCAGATGATGGAGATCTTGTTTCACTCCAATTTTCCATATAAGAAATATGGATGTCATGAACGTACTATCATACGTCAGTTTTCGATTCCACATGCCACAAATCTCAAAGAGTGGTCGTAAAATCACATGGCACACATCATGCGCAAAAGTGACTTTAGGACTATATTTTCGGGCTCTGTGCCATTTGGAATTGAGAACTGACCGTTTGATGGTATGTTCATTGATTGGAGATCCCTTGTATGGAAGATTGAAGCGAAGACGATCTCCATCTTCTGATTTAAAGCGATCATTGATTATAGGCATAGGTGCCCAACAAGAGTTTGTAGGTGCCATTAAAAGTATCCAATTAAACCTAAGAGGACCTTTAAATCTTTGAGTTCACCCACACTGAAAATAGATGATGGAGATTGTTTGTCCTCCCAATCTTTCACACGATGGATCTTGAGATCATGGGCCTACCATCAGACGGTTAGTGTTTTATTTCTTATGGCACACATCTCAGAAAATTGACCTTAACATCACGTGCACGCTCAAAGTTGATTTTAATCACTTTTTTGGGTGTATACCACATGAAATAAAAATTCGACCATCTAATGGTACAATCATATTCTCAAGATCCATCTTGTGAAGGATTGGGACGATAAATAATATCCATCATCCGATTCAAAATAATCATTGTGTTTCAGCATGGGTGAACTTAAAGATATGGTGGGTGGATTTAACGGAACTTTAAACCTAAATATATAAACCTATATATGCAAGATCCCCTCATTCTCCTCTCTTTCTCTAACTCTCGGTCGACTCTCAACCTTTTCTCGCCCACTGACTCCCAGCCGCCCGACCACCCAACGCCGGCCACTCACCCGCGGACTCCAAACTCTCTTCTCTCCAACCGTCCAGCCAATGCCTCTCAACCTCTCTCTCTAGCGACTAGTGCCTCTCTCTCTCTCTCTTAAGTGCCACTCTATCTGTCCAGCGTCTCTCTCTCTCTCTAGACTCCAGTCAGGGTCGGCTTTCTCTCTCTAGTCTATCCAGCGCCAGTTGCGCCACTGATGAGAGCATTAAGGAATCGGAGACCCGTGCTGCGATTTTTGCCGATGTATCAATAATCAGGTAATAGGTGGATCAATTGTCTTAAAGTTTATTTTATTTGATTTGATAATCTGTTCTGCGAGTATTTGTTTTCTTTGTTCAATAAATTTGGGTCTCCAATTTTACGAATTGGGTTTGTAGAATTAGGTTTAGAGTGAGTGGTGATTTTTAGAGTTTTTATGTTACTGAATTGGAGGTTTTAAATTTGTCGCAGAGTGATGTGTATGGTTATTCTGTAGCTTAATTTGAGCATTGAATTGGATTTTGAATTGATTTTAAAGGGTTCTATCACTAAATCAGAGCCTTGAATTGGTTTCTATCGTGGAATTAGCGTCTTGAATCAGTTTGGGAATGAAGTTTTTCGGCATTTCTATATTAAAAATTAGGGTAAAATCAGCAAAACAGGATCAGTTTTGATAATAATTAGCTCTATATATATAAACTAAAATATTTAGCAAAAAGAATGGGCACAAAATTATGGGCTGATGTTTTTTGCCCAGAAATTGATATATAGAACTACTTAGTTTCAACACCCATCCTGTTTTGCTAAATTTAGAGTTATGGAATTATTTTTCTCATAATTTTATGGCATTTCTCTTACTGATTTAATCTTGAATTGGCTTGGTGAAGAATCTTTATATCATTTCTCTTACTGATTTAATCTTGAATTGGCTTGGTGAAGAATCTTTATATCATTTCTCTTATTGATTTAATCTTTAATTTGCTTGATATCAGTTTGGAAAAGAAAAAAAATCTACTTAGATTAATTTTCTTAAACAATTTGCCACACATTGCAATCAGATTCGCTTTAACTCCTACCTGAAATGACGTGTGATCGTGATTTGGGAAAAAATTTTCACCATGGGTAATATAGCATAGCCTACTTTCGATATTTTTTCTTAAGGGGTGGTAATATTAATCTAATCTACTGAGATTTTTGTTCTAAACTGGCCCTTGGTTTAAACTTGATTTGATAATCCGTTCTTCAATTTTGGGTTTTCTTTCTTTAATAGATTTGAGTCTCCAATTGCGACTTGGGTTCTTATAATTAGTTTTCAAATGAATGGACTGATTTTTAGAATTGTTATGTTACCAAATTGGAGTGTTCAAATTGGTTAGCAGTGATTTCGAGTCTTCAATTGGGTTGGAGAGTGACATGTGTGGGTTTTTCTGTAACTTAATTGGATCATTAAATTGGGTTTTGAATCAATTTTAAATGGATTCTATCACTAAATTAGGGCCTTGAATTGGTTTCTATATCTGAATTCGTGTCTTATATCAGTTTGTGAAAGATGTTTTTCAACAGTTCTATACTAAAACTTACGGTAAATTCAGCAAAATATGATTGGTTTTGAAAATAATTGGCTCTATATAAAAAAAACTGAAATATGTAGTAAAATAGGATGACACAGAATTTTTGATTAGCGATGTCACAAGAGAGATTAAATGGATTAGCTATATTATTAATTGAAAATGCTATGGTCGATAAGATTGAGTATACAACTTTAATCAGTAGCTTTGCCGCTAAATGTGCGAGAAGAAAAATATTTAAATGAATTTTATTAGTATTGCATTTATGAGTGTTGCATTTCTTTTTGTATTATATTTTCTTTTAATATTTACTTGTATTAAATTCTTAGTTACAATTTCAAATTTTTTATATATATATATATATATATATATATATATATATATATATATATATATATATATAGTAAAATAGAATATGAGTATTATTTTATTTGTCAAAAAAAAATGGTGGCGAATTTTTTATATATTATAAAATAATATGAAACAAGGGCCCCATTTTAGAAACTCGCCTTGGGCCCCCAAAATGTCAGGGTCGGCCTTGGTAAGTTGTTGTTGCAAGCTTTATTTACCAATTTTATTATTTTTTGTATCTTCCTTGTTGCGTTTCTCTGTGCATGATTTCTGCTATGCCAACTGGTAGGTTTTTTTCCACTTTGCCCTTGGACATTTAAAACCAAAATACTATTTATTGTTAACTTCCCTATTTACTAAGTGATACAAACTAAATTTTTTCCATATTATAATATGCTTGAGAACATAAATACCATAAGTTAATGAGCAAAATTTCATCCAATTTGCAATTATGCATTTAGTGTCATTGCTTCAATATAACTGGACATCCTTTTTTTTTATATTTAAGGGTCATTGCTTCAAGACTCACTGCCATTGAGGTACCTTCTATATGAGGCAGCTGCTTTTTGACACCTTTGGTTTCCATCGATAGATAAAGAAAACCCACCAAGGATTCTACTGGTTTTGGTTTAAAACCTGTTTTTTAGTTTATGAGATGGGTAGAAATCTCTGGTCTTGGGGTATGAAGGGAGAGAAAGGATAAAGAGTTGCATTTGTACATGGTCCTGAATTGTAGCTATAGTGTTCAAGTTCACTTATTTGGGGCTCCTGCTTGGAATTGGAAAACCGAAATCTAAACATTGGGACCCTGTGATGAATTGGTTTGAGAAAAGATTGGTGGTTTGGAAAAGCATGATGATTAGTAATGGTGTTAGGATGATTCTAGCCAAGTCAACGCTAGCCACTATGCCAAATTAGGTGCATATTATTTATTTTGTTATATTTTTTTTACACTATTTCCCTCAAGGGTTGACTTCTCTGCCTTTCATCTACTTGGAAATAGTTGATACTATGTCCTGTTACTGTTTACGGGGTGGACCATAAAGATTTATTAGTGTCAATATTATTATCAAATTTCTGCTTCCAAGCATGGGGGTAGCGCAGATATGAATTGTGCTTTATGAATCGAAGTAACAACTGAAACCTTACCCGAGTATGGATTTTGATTACTTGCATGACCCTAGTTGTTCAGAAGTATGATAGTCCATGATATTACATCATTGAGTATTGCGTGAGGGTCATCTTAAGTCTTACCTAGTTGCCTTGTCTATTTTTTTTTGAATGATTAATGAAACCTGACCTCTTGAAAATTATTGTCACATATCTGTACTAAAATATTTAATTATTATTTATTCTTTGCTCGCAGGATGGCATTAAGAGAATCATTTTGAACGATCCCCTTCTAGGGGAAAAGGATTTAGATAATGATCATGTTGTTAAAGTAAATGATGCTCTTCTCTCCCCTTTTGTTCATTTTTTTTTCTTTTAGACAAATTATAGTTCAAAAAAATTTCGTTTCAGGTTTGTGGCCTTGATGGAAGGGGTTGTGTTCGCAACATGGGTAGGGGTGTATCTAAAACCACTATACAAGCATCTGCGCCTTCTAAAGAGAATGCTCAACGAGAGAAGAGAGCACGTGAAAACATTGAATCGAGGTATGATATAATTATACAACAATTTGATGAGGAGCGTAAGGCACGCAAGATCCTTGAGGAAAAACAAGATGCATTATCAGGTCAACTTCTTTTTCAAGGGACACATATTTCGGATTTAGGTTCTTCTCAGGTATCAATTTTAATTATTTGTCTCATTTTTTTTTTCAAAATCATAAATTCTCAATATGAAATAGTTACATTCTTTTCGTAATTTTTTGTAGGCACAATGAAATTCACCGGTTCTTCCTGATTCACTGATAAACCAATCATCCACGCGCTGCTTACTAAAGAACTTCAAGAACAAAATTGTTGCACTCGGACGTGTTAATAGAGAGACCACAGTATCAATAAAATCATATAGCATCATCGTAGATGTCATTTATGATCTCGATACAGAGTTGTATGCAACTGAAGGGATATTAGCAGATATTACACTTGGAGAAATAATCTCTTGACCAAAGGGGCTTCTAATTTTTATATGATTAATTAGGTGTAATTTTTATTTGGACATATTTGGCTATGGTCATATTGATAGTGGATGATTGATATTTTTTTAAAAAAAATTTAATGACTACATTGAAAGTTGTAATTAAGGGTTATGAATATAATGTTTCATCCAATTTTTTAAAGATATGAATTTTCTTATGGTGAATTGATAAATTTGTGGATTTGAATGATTATCAATTTTATTTTTTTCAGATAAAATTTGACAAAATGATGTTATATATACGTCTTTTCATAAAATTTAAATATTAAAAAAAAATATATCCAAAAATGCGACTGCTCAAGACTGTCATTTTTTCTTTACACTCGAAAATAGTGACAGTTATAATATGTCGATTGTAATAAAAAAATGTCATTTTATTTTTGAAAAATGACACTTAAAACAATAGCCACAAGCTGTCGTTTGTGATCGACAGCTAAAAGCAATCGTTGTCAAATGAAATAAACGACAGCTATAATACGTCATTAACAAATACAACGACATTTTTTACGACAGTCCATTCGACAATTAATAACTGTCGTTATTTTCAAAAACAACAGTCATCGGCTGTTGTTTTTTCCGCATTTTCACATAGTGAATCACACAAGAATATAAGAACATTCAAGCCACACCAAAGCACTCCTCAAAACTCTTGGATAGGTTTTTTAAAGCTTTACAATGATATTTCTCTCTCACAAAAGCTCTCTAATTCGTCAATGAGCTTCTTTTATATAGAGGTCCTAAATCCTACTTCTAACCCAAGAAAAACTGCTCAAAAAATAGAATCTGCACTTAACTTGGATGTCGCAGGTCACTTGAGCAACAACCGAAGTCGCTCGAGCGACTTACACCCAAAACTTTTCCCTTTGAATTGTGCCCCGGTTGCTCGAGCGAGAACCAGAACCGCTCGAGCGACTTTAACCCGTAAAATCGCTTTTGTTGAGTGCACATCTCACTCGAGTGGATTTGGTTCCCGCTCAAGTGACATCAAAGTTAGAGCCCAACTATTACATATATCGGGTCATATCCGATCATATTAGTCGATATGTATCGGAAATGAGTTGGACAAAATCTAAAATATACCCTTATCTGCAATTTTTTATATTATTGTATATTTTTTGTTAAAAAAAAAAAAAACGTGTTCAAATATCGACTGGTTTGGTGGACACATATCCACCATATCGGATACATGTCGGCTTGGACCCAGCCGATATGTATCCAATGTTAAATCCTTGAATACATCTCTATCATATGATTTAATATATTCAAAGGCCATCATCTAATTTAATAGAGTTGATTGTCTTGAATAAAATGATAAAAATTGTGTTTCGTGCTAATCATAGCCTTCAAATCAAACGGCTGAAATGGTGTTTCAACTTGACACAAGTCCTCAAAATATCAACTCTTTCTTTTATATATATATATATATATATATATATATATATATATATATATATATATATAATATTGTCTCGCGAACTTTGTGTGTGCAAGTAATGGCTCTTATGCCATTTTTACCTTGAGTGCGAGTAACAAGGCATTCTCTTTAAGGCTATTAAATGTTTGTGTGGGCCAAAATTTTGGCTGCCCAAGAGGAAATGATGTGCTTGACTCGACTTGATCTGACCTGACAGATCAAGGGCCTGGCCCACAGACCCAAAAACTTGACCGGACTTGATGCCTAACCCAATTTTGGCCTGCCCAATCCAATCCAATCCAATCCAACCCAACCCAACCCAACCAATCTCTTAGTTGACCCGACCTAACCCGAAGCTCAATCGCATAAATCATGCCCCACCCGTACCGGTAAAAATTTGGGTCGGTTAGGTATTCAGCCGATCCGACCTATTGACAGCCCTTTCACTGTGGCTGAAAATTGAGTAGGTGTGCACACTCCTAGTGACCAAGTCATGGTTGGCTTGGAAAAAATTCTGAAAAATCTGACAAAATTCGTCAAAATTTGTTAAAATAAAATAAATATTCAAACATATATTAATTAAAATTTTAAAAAATTGTAAATAATTAGAGAAATTCATGAATAATTCTTGAAAAAATTCACAATTTTTTGAAGAAGTAACAAAAAATTATATGGCCACGTTTGATTCTATGGGCAGATCGGGCGGCCTGGCATTGATGTGGAGGGATCACTAGCATGTTGAGCTCCAAACTTTCTCCAAGTCTCATGTTGACGTGATTGTTGTGAACTATGATATAAACACCAATTGGAGGTTCACGGGTTTTTATGCCGAGCCGGAGAGATGACCGCTTCAAATCGTGGCATCTTCTCAGGAGTCTTCACCAACACCTTGCGTTACCTTAGATCTGTGCCAAAGATTTTAACGATATCCTTTTTTCTCATGATAAACAAGGTGGCTCCCAACCTCACTCAGATAATATGAATTAGTTTCGCGAGGCAATTTCTGACTACGACCTCCATGACCTTGGGTTCTCTGGTTATCAATTTACTTGGGACAATAGGAGGAGAGATGACGATCTTATCGAAGAAAGGTTAGACCAAGCCTTTGCATCTACCTTGTGGCAACAACTACCGCACATTACATTTGTCACCCACCTTACCTCTCCCTCCTCTAACCATCTCCCTATCCTCATCTCCAATGTTACGCCAATCAACCAATGGTCCCCCTCATCTAGACCTTTTTGTTTTGAAGCAATGTGGATCAAAACTCGCAATTGTAAAGAACTCATAAAGGAGAAGTGGGGCTTCATCAATCGCTAGATCCCGCAAACAACATTAGCGGTCAGATTGACAAATTATCTCTCCATCTCAATACCTGGAACAAAGAAGTCTTCAGAAATGTTAAAAGAAAGGTCAACTATTTGTAGTGTGACCTTAATTGTGTTAAAAAAAGGCACTTAGACCGGTGGTAATTGGCGTAAAGAGTCCGAGATTAAGAGGAAATTGAATGATCTGCTTGAAAAAAAAAGAAATTTTATGGCAACAGAGGTTGAAAGACACATGGCTCAAACACGGTGATAAACATACGAGATTTTTTCACATGAGGGCATCACAAAGAAGGAAAACAAATCATATAGAAGGGCTTACAGACTGTGATGGGGTATGGAAAACTGATCGGGAGGATGTTGAAGAATTGTCATCAACCACTACACGGAACTGTTCAATCTTCTAATCCCACAGACATTGATGAAGCACTCATTGGAATCAAAGCAAATATCACCAATGAGCAAAACAGTTGGCTCACGAAGGAGTTCATGGACTTGGAGGTTCACATAGCTCTCAAACAAACCGAATCAAAGCTCTTGGCCCGGATGGTATGCCTCCCATCTTTTTTCAAAATTATTGAACCATTGTTGGGGATTTCGTTGTTAGTTTTGTTTTTGCTTATTTAAATGGATCTATTTCTTTGGAAAGCATAAACAAAACTAATATCGTGTTGATCCCTAAAATGAAGTCCCCCCGAAACTTATTTAAATATTGTCCTATTAGCTTGTCAAATGTTGTATACAAGCTCATAGCTAAGGTCCTAGCTAACCGGTTAAAATGCATCTCATCCCATATCATCGCCGATACACAAAGCGTTTTTATACCCGATAGGTTGATAACTGATAACTCTTTGGTTGCTTTTGAAATTGCATACTACCTAAAAAATAAGTGCGTTGGAAAGACAAGTTGGTGCTCTCTAAAACTAGACATGAGTAAAGCCTATGACTGTATCGAATGACTTTTTCTTGAGAAAACCCTCCTCAAAATAGGTTTTAGTGATAGATGGGTCTCTCTCATCATGGGATGTGCCACCTCAACCTCTTTCTCCTTCGTTGTTAATGGTTGTGTTTTCAGCCAAATTGTTCCCTCTAGAGGTCTTAGGCAAGGCTGCCTACTCTCTCGTTACCTTTTGATCATTTGGGCCGAAATCTTCTCCAAACTCATTAACAAATCAATTCTATCCAAAAAGTTAAAAGGTATCCGCATCTGCCGCGATGCACCACAAATCTCTCACTTACTCTTTGCAGATGATTGCACTCTCTACTTTAAAGTTGTTGACTCGGAATGCTCAGAGGTCCTTAGTATATTGAAAGTGTACGAGAAAGCTTCGGGCCAAAGGATCAATTTTGAAAAGTCCTTACTCGCATTTAGCAAAAACGTCAAGGAGGAACTGAGAATTGCTATCCAAGGCATATTACAAATCTGAGAGACGGTTAGACATAAAAAATATTTGGGGCTACCAATTGTAGTGGGCAAAGCAAAGAAGGCGACTTTCGAATGTTTGAAAGATAAACTTTGGAAGAGAACCCAAGGATGGAAGGAGAAGTTACTTTATAAGGTCAGCAAGGAGATTCTTATCAAAGCTGTGGCCTAAGCCATCCATACATACATAATGAGTTGCTTCAAGTTACCGACAAATATTCTCAAAGAGATTTTGTCCATTATTGCAAGGTCTTGGTGAGACAGATCGGGCGAAAGCAAAGGCATTCACTAGCTCGCATGGAAGAAAGTTAGTAAATCTAAAGCTAGGGGCGGGCTGGGTTTCAAAGAACTCGTAGCCTTCAACAACGCAATGCTTGCGAAACAAGGTTGGAGAATTGTCTCCAACCTAGACTCCCTTGTGGCTCGCCTTTTCAAAGCTACATATTTCCCGCATGCTTCTTTTTTGACGGTCAAAAGATCACGCAATGAATCCTACACATGAAGCAATATCCTTCAAGCAAGATCCGTTATAGAGTGAGGCATCATATGGAAATTCGGGAATGACGCTTCTGTGAACATTTAGGATAGTAATTGGATCTCTAGGCCAAAGACATTCCAACCCTTTTCTTCGCAAGCTAAGAATGGACTAACATGAGTTAGTGAGCTGATTTGTGAAAATCAGCAATGGTGGAACCTAGAAGCACTTGAAAAATACTTCGTTGAGGAATATAGAAAAGCGATCCTTAATACTTCCCGCATAAAGGATATAGCCGCATGGGCATACAACAAAACGGGGCAAATTTAAGGTGCAAGCAGCATATCATGTGGGAAAGGAGATTGATACACAAGATGGAGAGGCGAGCTGCTCCAACAACATAGAAATGGAGGCGTTATGGAAAATAATCTGGGCTTCTTATATGCCTAACAAAATCAAGGTTTTCGCGTGGCAGACATGCAATGATATTCTACCAGTTCGCACAAAACTAAAACTGAAAATAAAGAACATATCGTGTACATGCGACATCTGCGGAGTTTCAGAGGAAAGCACAGAGCATGCAGTTAGGGATTGTGACAAAGCTGCACGTTGTTGGTCGCTCTTTCCACTAGGTGCTCAAATTCACCAAGTTCAATCCCTATCCTTTTCCCAATGGGTGAACGATTTGCACCAGAAGCATGGTGCTCTTCACCTCAACACGTTTTTCACGATGGCCTGGGCGATTTGGAATGAACGGAATCGAGTTACCATAGAGAAAAACCAAAAGATCTTCTAAAAATTGTCAAAGATGCAATGAACCTTCTTACTCAATATAGTATTGCCAATCAACTTGATCAGGAACAAGCAACACTAAGTGGAGGCGACCCCCGAACGATGGGACGATCAAAATTAATTTCGATGGGGCCTGACACAAAGGCATTGTTGGGATTGACATTATTTGCAAGGACTATTGTGGCAAAGTGATTATTGCTAAAGCAATCAATCTCTAATGGATTTCTAGCCCGGAGCATTGTGAATGCATGATTCTCCTTACCGATCTGTGAATTCAATTGCTGATGCCTTAGCCAAAATTTGCTTGATTCAAGGCTGTGATATGTATGGAGGAATTCTGTCCCTCCTCAATTATTTGATGTAATTTATTGTGCTTCAGCAATATAAAATCTACTTTTTCCCATAAAAAAGGTAGTCATCTTACATGTTAGAGCATCTCCAACAAAAATAGCTATATTTGAATAGCTAAAACTCTATTTTGAGCGCATTCTCTATGTTAGTTATTGCCTTTTAAAAAAAGTTTATAATAAAGATAGTTATTTTAGCTCCTCCTTTTAAATAATATTTTTTGTTTTTATTGTAATATATTTTTAAAATATATATAATAAGTGGAGAGAGAAAGTAAGTGAGAAAAGATTTAATAAGTTTTTTAATATAGTTATTGGAGACAAGATTCGCCAAAGATAGAGATTGAAGGACTTGCCAAAGATAGCTGAGTCTTATAGCAACTTTGCTCGAGAGGCTTTCAAAGATTTTGGATGGCCAAAATAGCCGGTTAGGGCTATTTTTTGCTTATAGCGATCTTGGTGGCTACCTCACCGAGTGTTTGATGTACGGGAGAACTCAGAAGAGTCATTTACCACGTCAAGTACCCCTTCCGCCTCCCCCGCCGCGCCGCCGCGTCCCGTCCCGTCTCCAACACGTAAGGGAAAAAGCTTAATTTTTTTCATTTTTTTCAATTTTTTCATTTTTGCTAATTATGGTAACATTTTTATAAAAGTCTCGGTGACTATGGGCAAACTTTGGTAGTCCTATTGCCTGTTGGTCAAACCATTGGTCAAAGTCAATTCCGCGGCGTTCAACTTGAATGAGTAGACCTCTCTTACAAATGTATGATTACAATGCGCACCAGGCGTACACTGGAGAATAGCTGGCTCTCATCGAGTAATTTGTCCAATAAGAGCAGTTATACGTAATTGCTAATTTACGCGGGAGATGCGTAGGATAAAAAGTTAAAGGCGGGTACCAGCTCACGGTATCAATTTATATTGTTTTATTATCCCCACCCATCGTTGGAATACGATTCTCCCAACTATAAAAGCTCGTTTTCCGAATCCACTATTTTCACCAATTCTAGCCAACCCCAAAACAACGAAGAGAGGAAAAAGGGGGGGAGACGAAATTCTCAGGTATTTGCCTTCTCTTTCGTTTACTTCTCTTTTCGACTTTCTTCATCCTTTTCTTCTGACGCGATCTAAGGCTTCGGTTGATAGGGTTTCGCCATGGCTTCCAAGAGGATCTTAAAGGAACTCAAGGATCTTCAGAAAGATCCTCCTACTTCTTGCAGCGCAGGTAATCTACGATCGATAACCTCACAGATCTCGATTTATGTTTCATCGTCAATATTGATTGTGGACTTTTATCTGGATTGATTTCTGGTGCCGATCTGCAATTTCTCTTTAGATTTAGAACATATTTATTTGAATTTCTGTTATATTTCGTCTGTGTTGTTTTCCTGTTGGTTTTTGCATGTTTTCTGCTTAAATTGATCTGATTATGATGAAAAATTGAATTTATCTGTTGATCTTACATGGATCTCTGCGGTAATTCTTTAGGATTCATGTTGTCACGATTTTATAATCTATAGCCGATCAAATCTAACATAATTAATCAAAATAATTGTAGGGGCTCAGATTGTAGTACTCATTTATATGAGACCGACTCTGCTGATAGGGAACTGCACAGATAGGGGCCATGCTAGGCCAGATGTGCGCCATATGGCACACATCTTTGATGAATCCAAGTGGTTTAACTTGGAGCCGTTCATTGGCTCATGTCTCAAGCAAAGAGTCACCTCTATAAGAGGATTGTGACCAAGGTTGTCAAATCGTATATTGTATCACTGTATCATATCATATCAGATATTGTAAGTTACACTTAAATTTTATAAATAAATAGGGAAAACTAGAGAAATATATACAAAAAATCTAAAAATTAGAAAATGAAATATATAACACTCTATGATCTCTAAGGGCATGTTCACTTGGGTATCGGTGTGTGTTGATACCGTGACATGTCATGTAGAATATATCATTTCGTGAATTGGCTATCCAATTTATTACAAAGTATATATATCGGCTAATATACCTGAGACAATATATTTAATGCGAGTGGCTCCGATACCAAGACGTATTGCTTGATACGTCTCGGTATCTTTTGAGATTTTGATCTATGTGTGCTATGGACCATAACGGAAAAAATTTAAGAGTGGCACCTATAAAGGAAAAAATTACTGAGTGTCGCTTGAGGTAGTTTGGACATGTTCATCGGAGGCTAGAAGTAGACCCTATACGAAGGGTTGAGAAGCTTCGAGCACAAGGACGTAGAGAAGAGGAAGACCAGTGAAGACCTGGATGGAAGCTGCGAGAGAGGATATGAAAGATTGCGAAGTTACAGAGAGCTTACTGCTAATTAGAGACGAGTGGAGAAATAGGACTCGCAAAGCTGACCCCAAATAGATGGGATAAGGCTATAATGATGATGATGATGTGCCATGGCCCAACAAAAAAATTAGCAAAACTTACTTTTTTGATCTTATTCGTATTGTTTAAGCTGCTGTGCCTATGCTGATTGTTATGTATCAGGCTTACAATGAATTATATCTCCCATGTGGAGAGTTTAAATTTGTATGTAATGCGCTCTTGACACTCTCCGTTGGTCTTTTCCTCGGTTTTGCCACATATCAAAGAGTAGCTACTCAAACAGTGAAAACCATATAGCCAATTATGGAATTTATTCATTTATTTATGAATTGATGCATTGTCCCTTGCATCTAGTCACTATGGGCTGTTTTATTGGTGCTTCAATATAGCTTGTATACCACTGTTGCGTACAAATGGTAACTACATGGGTAAGTCTAGGGTTCTCAATGGGCTGGATTAAGGCCGGGCTGGGGTTCAACCAGGCCCTAACCTACTCTGGCCGGGTTCCCAAAATTTTCAGCCTGGCCCTAACCCAGGCTGCGATGTACTCAGCCCAAGCCCGACCCCTACCGGGTCTGGCTTGGGAGTTTTTCCGGGCTTTTTTTCGGCTGTTTTTTTCTAATAAAATTTGGTTGGACTATTTTTTTTGGGTTGGGCTTGCGCTGTTTTTTTCCTAATAAAAGGTTGAAGAAGGTTAAAAATTTAATTAAATAATTATATTAACATTATAGAGGCTCAGGTACATACTTTTATTCAAATATTTTATTTTAGTTTGTTGCACAATGGTTATAACGGAGAACGGTTGCACAATGGTTATAGCGGACAACGGTTAATCTCAGGACATTTAAGTAAATTATATCTAATTAAAAGAATTTTTTTTTATAACTTTAAAAGGATATATATATTCTAGGCCGGGTGTTGGAACACTCAACCCAAGTCTGGCCCAGATCGATCCGGGTTGCCACATGTTTAGCCGGGTCCGGATACCAGGCCGGGTTTGCTTGATAGAAAGTACCACTTTTTCTTGACCAGGTGCAGGCCAAAATCCAGCCCGGCTCATTGAGAGCCCTAGTAGAGCACTTCTAACCACCCCCAACAAGAACCCAATCTCCTTTAGGTGTTACACTTTTTTGTAGTTCTGTTTAGAACCATAATTGTGGGGAATCCAATTTAGTAATACAAAATTTCTTTAGAAATGCATGTAGATAAATTACTAATATCAAAATATATGCATATTTCTAATAACATGCCAGTGTTCTTACTTCGGGATTCAAATCAGGTCTCCAACCTTCTAGTTAAGGGGGATTCTTGGAGATTCATTGACAATTAGGATATTGGCTTGTCTGCAAAGTGAAAACCCATACTGCTGTTTTGACTTTGTTAACCTCATTGTTATTGCACCCAACATCAAATGTGCATTACCTCTTTTGTTCATTTGTGGAGAGTTTGTACTTCATTTATCCTTTAATGTACTTATTATTCTTAGCAGATACCAAAATAAATTTCGGTGTTTGGGATTATGGCTATTAGATTAGTTAATAGTATGAATGTGCTTTACAAAGCAAACATCAAATGTGCATTACCTCTTTTGTTCATTTGTGGAGAGTTTGTACTTTGTTTATCCTTTAATGTACTTATTATTCTTAGCAGATGCCAAAATGAATTTCGGTGTTTGGGATTATGGCTATTAGATTAGTTAAAATATGAATGTGCTTTACAAAGCAATTTTGATTGCAGCCATGTTTAAGTTCGAGAATTCAAGTGTATGTTGTATACGGCTGATGGGTTTTGATAGTCCTATGCTTAATAAAACGGATCTAAGGGTGTCATTTTCATCAAGTACTGAATTAGCTGCCTTACATATTTCAAGCTGAATGACTTATTGAAATTTAAGAATTTGTAATAAAACACATTTTGATGTCCATCCTTTTCTTTTATAGATAATATAATTGTTGCCGCTCTATTCTATTTCTATTTTAGAAAGAGTTTGCAATAAAACACATTTGATTTATATCCATCCTTCTCTTTTGTAGATAATATAATTGTTATATTTATATTCTGTTTCTATCTTAGAAAGAGTTTGTAACAAAATACATTTCCTTTTCTTTTATAGGTAATATAGTTGTTGCAGAGATGTAGTTTGTAATGAAACACATTTTTATGTCCCTTCTTTTCTTTTATAGATAATATAATTGTTACAGTTATATTATGTTTCTATCTAAGATAGAGTTTTAACTTTTGAGTATATATTGTTCATCCTCTTCTAAACTGTAGTTATCAATTAAGGCGAGGATGTAATTCTAAAGTCTTAAGATATTATTTTTGGTAATTTGTATTCAATTTTTTTTTGCTTTTAAGGACAATAGAAAATTCCAGTTCTTATCAAAAAGGGGGAAAAAAAAAAATTCCAGTTGGGTAAAAATATGGCCCATTGATAAAAATAATGTACGAGTCTTTCTTTTCCTGGAAAGAATGCTTGTGTATTTTTGCTGCAGCCTGCAGGTTAGAATTTTTAGTTTTCTATGAGCCCCAAACTACTTTTTGTTTAAACTTCAAATGGCTTTTGGCATTTTGAGCTTTGCTGGCTTGCTGGTTTGCTCCCTTTTTCCCTCACCAAACTGAAATATGTTGGATGAGATGAAGAAAATTAGTTGAAAGTATTCTCTTTTTCCATTAATCCATAATGGATACACATTAATAAAGGACATTTTGCTATTCTATTCTGGTTGTAGAAGACAAAGTGCTGTAAGAAATTGATGGGAATAATTTCCCAACTATAACCATGTATTTGATTTTAACTAATTTTCTCAGTTGCTCCTGTTAATTTATCAGAACTGTGAAGTAAGCCCTGGTATCCCCGAGCTTTGTAGACTTGCCAGTATATGCCCTTCGTCTATGAAGTTTGAACAAATCCTCTCATTATCACAGACACAAAAGCACCTGTATTTATTGTACTTTGTATTTATTGATATGTTACAGGCCCTGTAGCTGAAGACATGTTTCACTGGCAAGCAACAATCATGGGGCCCCCAGACAGTCCTTATGCAGGAGGTGTCTTTCTTGTAACAATTCATTTTCCTCCAGACTATCCATTTAAACCACCTAAGGTATCATATAAACCCTATATATATATATATATATATATATATATATATATATATATATATATATATATATATATATATATATATATATATATATATTGGCATAAATTGGTGATGCAATTTTATGGTTATGTCATCTTAATGTTATGGAACTACTCTTTACTTCTGAGTTCTTGTTTCAAACTCTTCTGGAGATGAGTGGGTAGAGAAGCCATTTTAGCATTACAAAATGCTTAGAATTTTATGTTTCATATTAGCCCTTTTTCTTGGTGGATGGGAGCATCCACCGACGGCCCAATATCCATGGACAAGTAGTTCACTGATTCAGTGAAACTTTTTTGCATATGAGTTGGCTCACTTATGGCTGAGCTCCTCTCAGCCATGAAAGTTATGAAGATGCATCCTAGGCTGGACATCTATTCTCACCTGAGAAGCTCTGTGCCAGCTTTATTGTTCGCCTTAAGTATAATCTGTCCACTAGGAAGGTGTAGGAATGCAAAAAATTCAAAATCATTTTCTTATGCCGTTGTTTCGCACAACTAATTTAATCATCTAGAGTATGGTGTGAAAACTTATCGAGTCAACCCAATTAGGACTGATGTGATTGGAGTCAAAATATTGTCCGATACTGATACGTACTGGACGATACATACCAGTATAGGAGGTCACTGGTACGGTACATTCCAAGTACTGTACTGGTGCTTTTCATACAGTTTTGGAATGTACTGGACGATACATTCCAATGTATCGTCCGGAACTGGTATGTATCATCCGATAAGTACCGGTATCGTAGCTGGAGGATACGTACCGGAAAACTGGTATTTTATCCCATGATTAGAGTTATGGATGATGTGATTAGGGTTCGGGATATAAAAAAAGAGAGGGAGGGAATTATTGTTGTTAGTTCTTTAACACCCTTCCCATTAGTGTGTGTGTGTGTGTGTGTGTGTGTGTGTATAATTATATATATATATATATATATATATATATATATATATATATATATATATATATATATATATATATATATATATATATGATTATGGTTAGGGATATAAAAAAAGAGGCAGGGAATTATTATTGTTGTTAGTTCTTTCACACCCTTTCCATTAGTGTGTGTGTGTGTGTGTGTGTGTGTGTGTGTGTGTGTATATATATATCACTTCTATTAGAATCCCATGTACACACTAATATATGTAATATACTAACTAGAAATGCACTCACGCTAATACTTATGACACATCAACACCCCCTCAAGTTGGTGCATAAATATTAATTACTCCCAACCTGGATATAAATTTTCAATCTTGACCTTTGTAGAGCCTTGCTGAATCTATTGGCTATTTGTTCTTGGGAACTGACTTGTGAATTACAAAACTCATTCAATTCAACTTTCTTCTGAATGAAGTGGCAATCAATTTCAATATGCTTTGTCATTTTGTGATGGATTGAATTTTCTGCTGTGTTTGGTTGCTTCATATCTCCAAAGAGGTTCATGGAGAGCTTTACTTGATTACCATGTAAGCTAAAATGAACCTATTCTACAGTTCTTCTCGAGCCACTGGAGACATGACTTTATATTCTACTTCTGCATTGAATTAGACACAATATGCTGCTTTTTGCTCTTCTAAGTTACCAAATTGCCTCCAAGAAATGCAGAATATCCCTTGTTAAATCTCCTATCACTAAGAGTTCCAACCCAATCTACATCTGTGTATATCTCAACATCGAAGTGACCTTGCTTACAATGTAACAGCCTAACAGGCCATTCCCAGGTCTGGACTTCTAGTATCTGCGAATTTTATATACAACATCCAAATAAGTAGTCCGTTAAGCTTGCATATGCTGACTCACAACAATCACTGCATAAGCAATGTCTGGTCTAGTTATAGTGAGATATAGCAACTCCAATCAGTCTTTGATACTTTCGAACGTCTTGAAGTGACTCTCCATCTTCAAAGTCTATCCTGTTTGGATCCATTGGAATATTTGAGGGCGTACATTCCAACATATCAGGCTGCTTGAGTACCCAGGGCATACTTCTCATGCACACTGCAACCCACAGTAGTGCAAATAGACAAAATCAATGGGATAATTCTTGGAAAACTAGGCAACTAATCTAAAGAGGATGAAAATCTACCTTTATCAATAAGGACTATATGAAACAAAGTTATAAAACAGCAATATTAATCTAGACAGAATTCTGCAATAAGTGTGATTTCAACAAAAAATAGTATTCAAAGTTTCAAACAGTCGATAGATGCATCAAATATATGAGCAGATCAATACCAGCTGTATTCAGACTTCAAAATCTTGAATACGATAACCCAAAAAATTATGGATAACCAAGTTCTGACACAGGTTCACGATAGTCCAACAGTATACCATATGGCAGATTCGAAGTTACAAAAACTTAACTAAAAAGTGTCGAGCAGCACGAAGAGAATGCTTTCTCAATAAAAATAAAATTTTATATTTCTATAGTAGTCTTTGAAGTAAAATTAACACACAATATAAGTCTCGGCAGTTTCCTAAATCCTAGTTAGCGATTCTTAAAGCTGCCCGGGAGGTTTGGGCCCCCAGGCGAGCCCATTTAGGCTGGGGCGCCCCCTCGGGTGGACCGGATTTGTGGCGCCGGTCCGCCTGCCCCAGTCCCCATTTTTTTAGTTTTTTTTTTTTCTTTTTTTCCTCAGGAGCCATTACTTGGCAGATTTTAGAAGGGCCTTTGCACTCAGAAAGTTGGCCCTTGCACCGACTTTAAAGAGAGACTTGGTATTTTAAGGACATGTGACTTGTGAAGACCATTAATGACATCAAATCAGATGATGGAGTTCGTGTTTCACCCCAATATTCCACACAATAGATCTTGAGATCATAGTACATCTATTAGACCGTAAGCTTTTTATTCCATGTGTCATAGATACCCAAAAAATGACCCTAAACTTACGCAATCACGTTTAAGCGTAATGTGTATCAAATGATTGAAGGGCCATTTTTTGGGGATCTTTGACACATGGAATCAAGCACTGATCATATGATTGGTGCGCCATGATCTCAAGATCTAGTGTGTGGGATATTGGGCTGAAACAAGATCACCATCATCTGATCCAAAGTAATTAATGGTATATATATATATATATATATATATATATATATATATATATATATATATATATATATATATATATATATTTCGGGACTGCCCGGATATCGGGGCGGCTCCCGCTCACCGACCTTAAGGACATAATAGAACTTCTAAAATAGAATAGTTGCCTAACTTGGACTCCAAGTAAAGAAAAGAAATATGCATGCACCTAAATTATAGGACAAAGAATAATTTTTTTTTGCAACTTTGGACTATCGAGAACGAGTCTCGGTAATCTTGCACCTCACGTGATCACTTTTTTTTTTGAGAAAACCTCAAGTGATCACACGATGTCCAATTACCGAGACTCACATCTCGCTGTTAAAGGTCTCACTTGATTACTTAAAGTGATCACTTGGGAAACTACTTACTTCATTCAATGCCCAGTTTTGCTCCTCCTCCCCCAATTAACTCCACTTTTTGTCCTCTGTTTTGAATTTCAAACAACCCACAAAATAGTTCCTTTATTGGCTGTTTAAGTCATATAGATTCTTTCTAATGCTCAACATTATCCTCCCCTAGTAAGCGAGTTGATGTGGAAACTAACACATGTAATGCTAGGACTGAGATTAAAATTAAAATTAATTGAAATAATTAAAATAATAATATTCCTTAACAAATTTTCAAAGAAAATACCACGAGATTCAATAGAACGATTTAATTTTGGCCCACAATAGTGTTACTTTCGCGTACGTTCCCTATCGGATCTAGAAGACGGGTTTTTAGCGAACGACTAAATCTCCAACAATTTTATGGCATCGAACGAAATCGCAAACGGGTTCTTTCGATACCGAGCAAAACGAAAGGCGGATAATGATTTAATGATGAAAATATGGGCAAATAATGATTTAATGGTGATATAGTGAAATAGATAGGCTAGTGTTACGCTACTTACGTAACTCGTTGATAATAAGAAGATAGAGAGGAGGAAAAGTTGGACTGACACCAAACTGCACGCGGGACGAAGAATCACTCTTCGGTTTAAGAGAATCACACCCTCACGAAAGTTCAAAACTCTCAAGTTGCAAAAGCAATTTTCATTCACTAATAATTAAATTCAGAGTTGTTTTTACAAGCCTTCAAATAGACTAACCAAACCCTAACACGAAATAAAACATTCCTAACATGGATCAAAATATCGTCCGATACCGATACGTATCGGTTTTGGACCTCACCGATACTATACATTCAAGGTATTGGTGAAAAGCAAAATACCTGACGATACATACCAATGTATCGTTCGAAATCAATACATATAGTCTGGTACGTATTGGTTTTGGAGCTGGATGGTACGTAACGGTTTTCCAAATTTTTGATTCATGATTCCTAAAAGCTTAAAACACTTAAAACTACAAGTTTTGTGGAAAAAAAAAATTCCCGTCAAAACAAGTGCAATCGGTCGATCGATTCTGGAGTCGATCGATCGACTGAAGAATAAGTAAATTTGTACGAAGCCTCCGACTATAATCGATCGATCGACTGAGGAATATAAGTGCACTAATAATATGTCCTCTCTCCTCAATCGATCGATTGATTGCTTGGGCTTGATCAATCGTTCCAAAATACTTAGCTCCTCGAATCTGCACAAAATCAATCGATCGAAAATTCAGGATCGATCGACTGAGGAATATAAGTGCACCAATAATATGTCCTCTCTCCTCAATCGATCGATCGATTGATTGCTTGGGCTTGATCAATCGATCCAAAATACTCAACTCCTCGAATCTGCACTAATGATCGTAGGAGAGAAGGTCCCCACCGACGTGAAATCCAAACCGATCAGAAGACTGGTTCTTAGCAAACGGCTAGATCTCCGACAGTTTTGGGGCGTCGAACGAACTCGCAAGCGGGTTCTTTCGAATTTGTGTTGAAGAAATGTCTCAGCCCTAGCATTGCATGTGTTAGTTTTCGCATGAGATTAGGTATCAGAGCCCAGTTTCGATCCTTTCTCCTTGTCTTAACCTATCGCAAGCGCACACCGGAATTGTAGCACGTGTATTATGTATCGATCCCACAGGGAAGGTGTAAATCTAAAAACTCTCTATTTTCCTTTTAAGAGTAAAAAATTGATTTTTGTTTAAAACTAAAGTGTTGGATTGAAATAAAACTATTTTAATGACAAAGCTTAGGTTCCCTATCGCAGATTTTTGTAATCCTAATTAATTATAACTTCATTCTCTGAATTCCATGTGATTATCTTTAAGCGACAACAACAACATAAGAAGAATAAAAGATTGGTTTAAGACTTAACGGCAACATAAACTTATCTAGCATGAATGTCGTCAACGAAATTAAAACAAGGACAACATAATCGGGTGATGGAAGTCTAGTAATCTCAATCCTAGAGCGACAATGACAACATAAAGAAAGAAATTATAGAAATTGTGAAAACCTTTCAAACTCATATTTGTTAACCAATCACAATTCTGAATTCAGAAAACTCAGAAATTCTTAACTATACATACTCAATCTTTGATATCGGGTTCCTATAACTTAAAAAAAGAAATTAGCTACTCATTATTCTATTGAATTGAAAAACAATTACATACACTGAATTTAAATTGTTGACAGTAGATTTGAACTAAAACTAATCCTCAAAATTCCAGATCTTAGTCGCCAATTAAAATCAAGAATCCTTTAGATAAACTAAATACAAAAATAAAATTGCAGAAATAAAAGACAGAAATAAAAACTACACTAAGCTTGATCTTCCGGCCTCTTCGATCTTAATTGCCAATTAAGATTGAAGCTCCTGGGATGATTATTCTTGGACGTAGGCTCTCTTATTTATAGATGCATAAGAGGCGGGTTACAAAATTGTAGGACTCTATTCTAATTAAACTTCCTAAAACTAAACTACCTAATACATATCTTCCTTGTTTAGAACTTCTAGAGTCGTGAAGAATCTTCTTTCCTGATTTTCAGCAGTTGTAAATCTCGCAGAGCTTCCTTGAATCGTGGAGTGCATGGATTCTTCTTGTGGTTTTACGCTTTTACATGGCTGTGCACTCTCACGTTAGCTTTCAAAAGTCAATCGTATATCTTTAAGTGACAAAATCATATTCACGATTTTGTATCTTTCTCTGTTTCTTCGTACGATTCTTCATTCGATCGCTTGTAAGCTTCCTCGATCTCTTTAAGTCTTCTCTTGTTTACTTTGTAAGCTTTCATACAACAATCGTGAGCCAATCGTATGGTTGCGATTTTTCTTTTGCTCAATCGCAAGACAACGATTTTGTTCTGTCTCTGGTTCTGACTCTCGATTGTATTTTCTTTGGGTCGTAGGACTTACGATTTCTTCTCGTCCTCTCGTAAACTGGAATTTCAACTACAATTTTACTCTTCTGTCCTTGCGATCTTTGCTTTCGTGCTTTCAAAGCTCTTTTTAGCACAATTTTTCACTTTCTTCTTATTCTGTCTGCTGATTTAAATATCCACTACCAAAGCTTTGTTAGTAATAAACTATGGACTAACATCACTTAGTTAAAGGTATCAAAGTGGTAAAATATGTGACTGATCACACCCTCAAACTTAAGTTTTGCTAGTCCCTGGTGAACATGGGAAAGAAATGTATTCCTACATAATAACTTAAATGCCACTTTCATAGGGAACACAATTGCATTTAGCAAATGCAACAAGCTTTTTACACCCCTAGTTGATCCCTAGTGGAAGAGTTGTCTCCTGAAGGTTTCCAGTGAAAGTACCTACAAACTTCCAATATTTTTGGATTTTTCAAAATTTTTTCAAAACACTAACATACAATAGTACACTAGTCAATCATCACACGGTTGCAATTTTTTGTTCAAAAATATGATTCCATCCAAGAGTTACTTCCCATCCTATCAGTTATCTTTTGTCGGATCTTTAACAGTGACAATTCATGCAAAGTGTGTAGTGTGCGTACCAATGATAAAATTCTATTCATTATAGATTTTTCTAAATTGCAATTTTAGAAAACATTTTCATTCAAATCTCATTGTGGCATACACTCAAAAGATATTGAAGCTGTTGGGTCCTCTCGAATAATATATATATATATATATATATATATATATATATATATATATATATATATATATATATGATCTCATGGAAAGATAATCCATCTATTCCATTCTTATGCTATAAGAATTTCATAGTTCTTATCGGGAGCATCTCTACTAGGCTCTTACTTTGTGAGTCTTATATCAAAGAGAGCTTTGATTGACTTGTAATGGGGCTTGGGTTAGGTTCCGAAGAAAAGGGTAAGAGGATTCAAAATTTCTGAGAATTCAGTTCAACTCTAGCCTATTCTTCTTCGTCTTTTTCTTCAGTAAGGATCCAAAAAGTTGGATAACTTCTTCCCAATTTCTCATATAAATCACTTTTATTTTTTATTATTTATTTTTTAACTCTATCGATTTCTTTCTTTTCACAGATCGGAAGTCTTTTTGCTTCCCTTTTTCTTCTTTTTATTTTCCCATACTTTCACTTTCATATTTTATTTCTTTTTCAGAAGTACCCTTTTTCTGATCATTCCCCTTTTCAACTTTTTCATACACCTTCCACTCTCGTATTTTCCCTTTGTTCTAAATTCTTAGAAGTAGAAGGGCAAAAGACCAAAAATTTTAGGATGTAAATTTGGTTAGGGGTTATTAAAATTTGGTACAAAGAAATTTTTCGTTTTCATGCTTCAAATATGGGTTCAAGAGGTAAAATATAAGGGATTATGGCCAAAAGATGACTTCTTCTCATTTCCAAGTTCACTAGTAATGCTTCCATATTGTGTCAATGCTTATAATAAACATTTCTAGAGTATCAAATAACACGATTGCAGTCATGGATTCAAATAGCAAATATGAGATTTCAGTTTAAGCAATCAAAAAAGAAAAATTGGAAATATTAGGCATTGCATTCTTTCTCAATGAAAGGGTAAGGCTCCAAAAGCTCACTTGATAAATTGTTTTTGAAACTACCATCTAAATTTTGCAATTCAAAACAATATATAGTTTCAACAACTCAGTTTTGGTACAAGTGTGCAATATGACTAAATATGAATATTGATTGCATCCTCATTGATTTTGAACTCCCTTTAGGATGATGGTACTATGGTTGGAATCGAATTCTATCTAAAAAATTATTCACATATAATGGTAACTAAAACAAAAAGTTCAAAGCAAAAATAAACTTAAATGGATTTTATTTATTTTTGTTTATATACATACATAGAAGTGTGTACCCCCAAACTTAAATCGGACAATGTTCTCATTGTAAACAATCAAAAGCAGGGGTAACGTGTATGGAACACAATAGTGAATAAAATATCTCCTCTAAACTTGGAGGAAATGTCGTCATGTGCAGAAGGCAAGAAACAGAAACATCATCTAGATAACTAACAAAAAATAACAAGATAAAAAAAGTAAACAAAAGGAAATTGTATATATATATATATATATATATATATATATATATATAAATGGAGACTAATGACATCGAGACACTATACAAGCAAAAAGAAAACCTAGGAAAAATCTAGACAAACACCAACAACAGTCCCCCTGAGACGTGAAGATGTGTACAGTAATACTGCCTTAGAGACCTCAAAATTTATCCTGCAAAAAGATCGCCACCTCCCAACACTCCTCAACTTGCCACCTTGGAAGAGGAATTGCAAATCGGGAGGGGAGGGGTGGATTAAGAAGATGGGGAGGGTGGAGAGTTAGGAGGGTGGATTAAGAAGATGGGGAGGACGGAGAGTTAGGAGGGGGTGTAGGACGGGGCGGTGAGGGTGGTGGTGTAGAGGTGGATGATTCAACGTCGGGGAAGAGGGATAAGAGGAGGCACATCTCTTTCTCCTCTAGAAGCTTGAGGATCTCCTCCTGCCCCCATCGGATGAGACGCTCAAAGGCTTTGCTGATTTCAGACCAACTAGGTTCTTTCGCCATGGCTGGAGAGTTTGTTGGTATAGGAAGGCAAAGGAAATGGAATGAAATGGGTTGAGATGGGACGTGTATTTATAACGGCAAAAGGCGAGGATGTAAAAGGTCGCAATATAATTCTGAAAGAGATAAACATTAAAAATATGACTGGGGCAGGTGGCGACAATAAATGCGAGGCATGCTCGATGCTACGTGGGTGCCAAACGAGGCATTGCATTTAACACTCGCGAGCGTACGATTCCATCGTAAACTCACGATTGCAGAGTGCGCTGCCTCAAGTGAAGACAAGATATCCTCTTGTCAATCGTAATCCTTGATTGACCGCAGTGTAAAACCACAAAGAGTATAAACTGACTGAGAATTCGTAATCACTACGATTTACTCGTAGAAAGTATAAAAACAAAAGTTTATTAATTGTCGAGTGCACGTAAGTTATTACGTGCGATCGTAAATCAACAAAGATAATAAAATATAGTGGAGAAGCCCTTACGAGCGCACGTAATCTACTACGTGCGATCGTAAAGTACTTCTCACAAGATTTAACTACTAAAAGAAAGTAATAAACTAACTAATCAAATAATATACATAATTTTGCTAATGAAAGTAGATAAAAGTAATTGATGAGATATGATACAAAGGTATGCTACAGATGAGTCGGTAACACGACAATGCCCATGAGTATATCAGACATACTCAAGGTCTTCCAGCGACATGGTGATCACTGTCCCTTGTTCTCTGGTGCGACCACCAATTTGAGTCTTTGCCCATTGACCTTAAAGGTACAATTGTCCTTGGGATCTTGGATGGTAACAACCCCGTGGGGGAATGCTTCCATGACATCATAGGGTCCGTCCCAATGACTTTGTAGCTTACCCGAGAACAACCGCAACCTCGAATTGAATAGCCAAACTTGCTGGTTAGGTACAAAACTCTTTGCGTAAGATATGTCGATCATGAAACACTTTGGTTTTGGCCTTGTAAATTTAGGCGTTCTCGTAGGCATCATTCCATATTTCCTCTAACTCATTGAGTTCGAGCAGATGTGAACAACTCAAAATTAAGTGCTTTGATAGCCCAAAGAGCCCTATGTTCCAGTTCCACGGGTAAGTGACAAACTCTCCCATACATTAAACGGTAGGGAGACATGCCAATGGGCGTTTTATAGGCCATCCGATATGCTCACAGGGCATCATGTAATCTAAGGAACCAATCCTTTCTATCGGGGAGAACAGTTTTCTTAAATATTTTCTTTATTTCCCGATTGGAGACCTCCACTTGCCCACTGGTTTGCGGGTGATAAGGGGTTGCAACTTTATGTGTAACAAATTACTTCTTGAGCAAACTCTCAAAGTACTTATTACAAAAATGACTACCCCCATCACTAATGATGGCACGTGGAGTTCCGAACTGAGAGAAAATATTCTCCCTAATAAAAGATATTACCATCTTGTCATCATTGGTTCTCGTGGCTACAGCTTCGACCCATTTGGAAGCGTAGTCAACGACCACAAGGATGTACATATATATGTACAAAGGTTGAAAAGATCCCATGAAATCTATGCCCCATACATCAAAAGGCTCAATGACCAATATCAGTTGGAGGGGCATCATGTCTCTACGAGACAAGACACCTGTCTTTTGATAGCTGTCACAAGTGACACAAAAATTCTGGGCATCTTTAAACAATGTCGGCCAATAAAAGCCCGACTGTAGTACCTTAGTTGCAGTTTTCTTCCCACCCAAATGACCCCTACACGCATAAGTATGACAAAATTTAGAGATACTGTGGGTATCACTATCGGGGACACATTTTCGGATTATTTGGTATGGGCAAATTTTAATAGGTCTGGGTCTTCCCAAACATAAAATTTAACTCGCGAAAAGAATACAGACCGGTCATGTTTGGACCAGTCAGGAGGGATTTTACCTGTTGCCAAATAATTCACTATATTGGCGTACCATGGCACCACAGTCTAGATGGCAAGAAGTTGCTCATCCGGAAAGGGGTATCTCGCAAGGACTCATCGCTGGTAGTTTCTGGAAATTCTATTCGGGACAAGCGGTCCGCCACCACGTTTTCAACACTCCCTTTTTATCTCTGATTTCGAAGTTAAATTCCTGAAATAAGAGGATCCACCTGATTAGTCGTGGTTTGACATCCTTTTTCGTTAGCAAACATTTCAGTGTAAAATGGTAAAAAAAATAATGATCTTCGATCCCAATAGGTACTGTCCAAATTTATCCAATGCAAAGACGACAACGAAAAACTCTTTCTCAGTAGTAGTATAATTCAGCTGAGCTTCGATTAAGGTTCGACTCGCGTAATAAATTACGTGAGGTACCTTATCTTTATGTTGTTGCGTAATCAGAGGCATCACACATCACCTCAAAGGGTAAGGAGTAATATGGAGGTTGGATGATGGGTGCGGATGAGAGAAGCGCATGAAACTTATAAAACGCTTCAAGACAAGCATCGTCGAAAGTCAAAAGTGACATCATTAGCCTAAAGGTGGCATTGGAGTCTTGAGACTTTGGAAAAATCTTTTAATAAAGTGGCGATAGAAGCCGGCATGACCAAGAAAATATCGGATCTGCTTCACCGAAGTTGGTGGAGGCAGATTTGCTATAACGTGAAAGTTATCTTTTCTTGATCTTCCGGATACATTGGAACTTGATTATACTTTGAATATCCGTCCAGGAACATAAATACTCCTGACCCGCAAGCTTTTCCAAAATTTGATCAATAAACGACAGTGGAAAGTGATCCTTGCGGGTCATTGAGTTTAGCTTTCGGTAATCGATACATATGCGCCAACCTGTGGTCTCGCGTAACAGTACCAATTCACCGGTCGAATTCCTCCTTGATCGTAATCCCTGACTTCTTCGGGAATACCTGAGTGGGGCTCACCCACTCGCTATCAGAAATCGGGTAAATAATACCTGCATCAAGTACCTTAACTATTTTTTGCACTATTTCATTCATGTTAGGGTTCAATCGTCGCTGACTTTCTCTAGATGTTTTGGCATTGTTCTCCATATGAATCTAGTGTATACAAATTGATGGATCAAGCCCTTTTAGATCAACAACAGTCCACCCTTGGAAAAGTCTTGATATAGCGGCGATAGAAATCAGCATGACCAAGAAAAATCGGATCTGCTTACAGTCAAAATTGTAATTTAGAGTTAGGGTTTAGAGAGGAGGAAGAAGAAGAAGAACAAGAAGAAAGATATTAGGGTTGAGTCTCAAGTGACTCAAATCCCAATGCAAAATACTATATATATCATCTTAGCATATTCACGTATTACATAGTTCCATCATACCCAACTTGAAGGAGATATCATAAAGTCTCTTGCCACCAACAGCTTTAGTCAAGATGTCGGCAAGTTGATCCTCAGTTCTAACTTGAAGAATACTGATTTCTTTGAACTCGACCTTCTCGCGAATATAGTGACAGTCCATTTCAATGTGTTTTGTTCTTTCATGAAAGACTGGATTCTCTGCAATATGATGGGCGGTCTCATTGTCACCATACAAAGTAATTGGAGAGGATAGAGTGACTCCCAAATCTGACAAGATGAATTTAAGCCACATGCCTTCTCTCGCACCTTGAGACATGGCGTGATACTCCCCTTCAGCACTGGAGTTTGATACTACATGTTGCTTTTTAGATTTTCATGTGACCAAATTACCTCCCAAGAAGGTGCAATATCCGGTAGTTGATCTCCTATCATCCAGAGACCCGGCCCAATCGACATCAGTAAATATCTCTATATCCAATTGACCACGATTTTTATAGAGAAGCCCTTTGTTAGGACTTCCTTTCAGATACCTCAAGATCCTGTGAACAACCTCCAAATGTACGGTCCTTGGTGAGTGCATATATTGACTCACCACGCTTACTGCATAAGCAGTGTCTAGACGAGTCGTGGTTAGATAAATTATATTTTCAACTAATCTCTGATAGGTACGTGGATCCTTGAGCAGGTCCCCTTCTTCATCATTTAATCGATGATTTTGTTCAATAGGAGTCACAGCAGGCCTACACCCCAAAAACCCAGTGTCGTGAAGGAGGTCTATGGCATATTTCTGCTGGGATAACGAGATGCCCTTTTTAGATTTCGCCACTTCAATGCCAAGGAAATATTTCAAACTTCCCAAGTCTTTAATTGCAAACACTCTGCTCTAATACTCCTTCAGCTTCCATGGCCATCATCACTAGTAATGATGATATCATCAACATAGACTAATATGATTGTCATCTTGATCCCCCTTTTTACAAATAGAGTATGACCATAGTGACTTCTTCGGTACCCAATTCTCATAATAGCATAACTGAATTTTTGAAACTAGGCCCTTAGGGATTGCTTTAATCCATAGATAGATTTCTTCAATCTATACACTTTTCCCTTCTCTCCTTTTACAAACCCAAGAGGAAGGTCCCTGTAGACTTCTTCCTTGAGATCACCATGAAGAAATGCATTCTTCACGTCAAGCTGAGATAGTGGCAGTCTTTGTGGGCAGCCAGAGATAACAATACCTTGATTGTGTTGGACTTGGCTACAGGTGCAAAAGTGTCCTGATAGTCCACTCCTTGTGTTTGAGTGTACCCCTTCGCTACAAGCCTTGCTTTGTATCTTTCGATAGTACCATCAGGTCTATACTTAACTGTATACACCCATTTGCAACCAACAACTCTCTTTCCTTTTGGGAGTTCAACAATTTTTCATGTTTTATTCTGTTCCAGAGCATTTATCTCCTGAATCATAACATTCTTCCATTTTGGCTGCAACAAGGCATCATAAATAGTAGAGGGAAGGGTGACAGAATCAAGAGAACAAATTAAACTATAATGGGATGATAAAAGATTATGATATGACACATACTTGCTGATAGGATGGCGAGTGCACGATCTAGGTAGTTCTCTGTGAGCAATGGGTAGGTGAAGATCAGAACCAAGAGGACCCTCTTCGGGTAAGGGATCCTGGTCGGTAGTCTGAGACGGTGACTCATCCACATTCTCATGCATAGTGGCTTCAGCAATACTTTTGTTGTTCTTTCACACATACATCTTTCCCTTTCCATATTTATCAAAGATGAGTTGTTCACTTTTCTGTGGTTCAACAGTTTCGTCATCCACTTCTTCACAAATTTCAACCTCTCCCATAGGTAAGACTCTAAACATCTCAGAGTGCTCTTCATTGTTACGTTGGTTCTCCCCCTAAAGAGGACTCGAAGGACAGGAAAAAGGAGTGCCCTCAAAGAATGTGACATCCATGGTGACTATCACACGACAAGTGGGAGGATTAAAGCACTTGTATACTTTCTGAGAAGAGGGATATCTAATAAAGATATATTTAGTAGCCTTAGGATCAAATTTACTTCTATGAATTTTAGGGATATGATTAAAACATAAGCACCCAAAGATACGGGGTGGCATTACGAACAGAGGTCGACAAGGAAACACAAGGTTGAAGGGAGAATGTCCGTCCAGAGTAGGTGTAGGTATTCGATTGATGAGGTAGGCAACAGTGAGAACAACTTCACCCCAGAGATATTTGGGAACCTTCATATCAAACAATAGAGATCGCGCAACCTCGAGAAGATGCCTATTTTCCCTCTAAGCAACCCCATTCTGTTGGGGGGTATAAGGACAAGTTATTTGCCACACAATTCCATGAGAGTTAAGGTAAGATTGAAGAATGTGAGAGGAATATTCCCCACCATTATCAGATCTAAGGACCTTAACATGCCCATGAAATTGTGTGAACTAGTCTGTGAAACAGAGGAAAGATAGAGGCAACTTCATCTTTGGTGCGCATAAGAAAGAGCATAGTGAGTCTAGTACAGTCATCAATAAAGCTAACAAAATAACGATAACCATGCAAAGTAGTAACTAGGGAAGGCTCCCACACATCAGAGTGAATAACTTCAAAAGAAATATCACATTTTCTACCACTGAAGGGATAAGAAGTGCGAACATGTTTAGAGAACTGGCAAGTCTCACAATTAAACAAACTACTATCAAATCCATGAAATTTTTTCGGAAATAAAAGTTTCAAACGACTAATATGAGGGTGGCCACAGCGGGAGTGCCACAATCTAGCTTCATCAACAGAAACTATTATAGCTGCAGGAGGAGATGCACCACGTAAATCTTGAAAGAGGTAGAGTCCCTTCTCTTCAGTATCATGACCAAAGATCTTCCTCGATTTCAGGTCTTGGAAAACACAGTGTGATGGAAAGAATGTCAGACTACAATGTAAGGAATTAGTAATTTTACTGATAGATAATAAATTTACAGGCATGTTGGGAACTAAAAGAGTAAAGTCAAGGGACAAGGTGCCTAGTGGAACATTCCCTTTACCCCTTACGGGGACAAGGGATCCATCAGCAATGCGAATATGCATAGAATCAGAAAGACTAGAGACAGATGAGAATAAATCTGTCATACCAGACATGTGATCCGTAGCCCCAGAATCGATAATCCATGGGGACTGAGAGGTTGAGGTCACATGTGCAGACCCATAGGTACCTGACTCAGCTATGTGGGAGGAAGATGCCTGTCCTTGTGTCACTGTCATGCGCTGAAAGCGGCCCTGGAGATCGTGAAGCTCTCTCTGTAAGCTCTGGAAATCAGTTGGAGGTGGAACGGAAGGAGGAGGGGTGCTCTGACTAACAACTGGACTAGAAGTGTCCTCAGTGGAAGATTGAAATGTGCGACCCGGAAGAAATTTAGGTTTCCCATGCAAGTCTGAACATCTTTCTCTGGTATGACCCTTCTTGCCGTAATGAGAACACAATAATTTCTCTCTTTCTTCACGGGAGAGACCCCCACGACCTCCACCTTTACCACCAAACTTGCCTCCCCCACGACCAAAAGAAGTAAATGATGGTAGGGTAGATCTCTCAGATATATCACCACCGGGAATCTGCATAAACTGTTGTTTGCTCTTCTCATGCTGAAGGAGGGCATACACTGTACCCAATGGGGGACACTCCTCTCTGCCGAGAATGTTAGATTTAACATTCTTATATTCAGGTCTAACCCCTTTTAGGAAGTTTAACACTCTCTCTCTCAGTATTTTTATAAACCTTGCTGGTACACGAGCTGCACAGTTCTTCTTCTTGATATTGGGCTAAATCATCCCACAAACTTCTCATTTGAGTGTAATACTCTCCAATAGTCTTATCGCCTTGCTTCATAGTGTTAATTTTGCCACTAACCTGAAACATTTTTGCGAGGTTTTGTTTCTGTGAGAACGCATCCCTCACAGTCTCCCATAATTGTTTAGCATCACTGGCATACATAAAGGAATTACTAATGCCTGGTTGCATGGAGTGCAACAGCCATGTCATGATAGTTAGATTGTCACTTTCCCAATCAATATACTTAGGGCCATCTTCTTTGGGTTTCTGGACAGTCTCGTAAATGTAACTCAATTTTTTCTTCATCCCTAAGTACATAGCAGCAGACCGTGACCATGACAGATAATTGGCTCCATTCAGCTTCTTGGTAGTAATTTGTAAGTTATGAGAGACATCTCCCCCGCCAACGATCCCGGATTTATTCTCGTCCATGACCAAAAGATACCGAGGTTCCAAATGCCTACATAGGCTTTTCAACAAACTGGTAGAAGACCCACAACTTCCAAATGCCTATACAGGCTTTTCAACAAACATAATTTGTGTCCCAACCAAATCTGCACCACAGGTTAATTCGGACATTAAATCAAACATGTCTAATGGCTGATTTTCAGGCAACAATTCTGACAACTAAAAGATGCTTACAATACACCAACAATACAAATCAATTAACTTCACTGGAGAAGAATACTCTTCTTCACAGCTGTACAACATCACACACGTCACAAAATAAGCTCTAATGGCTGCAGTCAACGTAGCTACCATGTTCATAACCATGGAGAACCAACAATTTCATCGGAAAGCACCAATTTGAATTGCAGCTGTCTATACAGCAGTTGACCATGGAAAATATCATAAAAAAAACGTTTAGAAGACTGTTACCAGCAATCAGGAGTTACAGAGGATCAATTTGACATTGATACGAAGGTTTCTGGCGAGAAATAACACCTCCGGCGATGTTGGAGTTCAATTTCCGGCAGTTCTTCACATCCCGGCAGCTCTATAACCTCCAAAAAATACTGCATCACTTCAGAAGAGGCATCGAAATGAGGTTCTGGGAAGATTTCGATGCCTCACATCAGATATGGGAGGAACCTGGTTTTGTGGAGTTACTGTGACGCAGGTGAACCGAGGTTGAAGACGAAGTGGGTTCTCCCTCTTCCAATGCTCGGATGAAGTTGATGTAGAAGGGAAAGTTGCTCAGAACAAAAAACCGAGCAAGTTTTCGGCAGTTTCGATGGATTCCGGTAGGGGTTCAGGCGACAGTTGATGTCAACATGACGTCATCGCTGACATCAGCAGATTTCTGGTGACGGCAGCTTTACAACAAGAGAAAAGGAAAAAAAAAAGGCAGCGATGATCGGTTCAAGGCTTTGATACCAAGTCAAAACTGCAATTTAGAGTTAGGGTTTAGAGAGGAGGAAGAAGAAGAATGATATTAGGGTTGAGTATCAAGTGACTCAAATCCCAATGTAAAATACTATATATATATATATCATCTTAGCATATTCACGTATTACATGGTTCCCGAGTTAAGTGAATTGTACAACTTAAAATTCACTTAACTACACACACTCAAAGTTACTACACACCCATACAATGGAAATATCATCTCCAACACTTACCGAAGTTGGTGGAGGCAGATTTGCTATAACGTGAAAGTTTTCTTTTCTTGATCTTCCGGATACACCGGAACTTGATTATACCTTGAATATCTGTCCAGGAAACATAACTACTCCTGACCGGTAGGCTTTTCCAAAATTTGATTAATAAACGACAGTGGAAAGTGATCCTTGCGGGTCATTGAGTTTAGCTTTTGGTAATCAATACATACACGCCAACCTGTGGTCTCGCTTAACGGGACCAATTCAGCGGCCGAATTCTCCTTGACTTCTTCGGGATTACCTGAATGGGGCTCACCCACTCACTATCAGAAACCGGGTAAATAATATCCGCCGCATCAAGTACCTTAACTACTTTTTGCACTACTTCCCTCATGTTCGAGTTCAACCGTCGTTGGCTTTCTCTAGATGTTTTGGCATTGTCCTCCATATGAATCCGGCGCATACAAATTGATTGATCAAGCCCTTTTAGATCAGCAACAGTCCACCCTATAATACGCTTATGCTTTGTAAGAATGGCCAACAATCTACTCTCTTGATCCGCACTGAGAATCAAGGATATAATGACCGGGAGAGTTTTGTCGGGGACCAAGGAAAGCGTACCTTTAAGGTCAATTGGCAAAGACTCAAATTGGGTGGTCGCACTAGAGGACCAAGGGATAGTGATCACCATGTCACTGGAAAACCCTGAGTATGTCTAATATACTCATGGGCATTGTCGTGCTACCGACTCATCCATAGCAAACTTTTGTACCATCTCATCAATTGCTTTTATTTTCTTTCAGTAGCAAAATTCTATATATTATTTGATTAGTTAATTTCTTTCTTTCAGTAGTTAAATCTTGTGAGAAATACTTTACGATCGCACGTAGTGGATTACGTGCGTTTGTAAGGGCGTCTCCGCTGTTTTATTATCTTTGCTGATTAACGATCGCACGTGATAACTTACGCGCGCTCGAAAATCAATAGCCTTTTATTTTTATTCCTTTTTCGAGCAAATCGTAGTGATTATGATTTCTCGTAGTCAGTTTGTACTCTCTGTGGTCTTGAACACGCCTCGCATTTATTGCCGCCACCTGCCCCAGTCATATTTTTAATGCTTATCTCTTTCGAGATTATATTGCGACTTTTCATGTCCTCGCCTTTTACCGTTATAAATACACGGCCCATCTCTACCCATTTCATTCCATTCCCTTTGGCTTCCTCTACCAACAAACTCTTCCTAGTTGGCTCGAAATCAGCGAAGCCTTTTCAGTGTCTCATCCGGTGGGAGCAGGAGGAGGTCCTCAAGCTTCTGGAGGAGAAAGTGAAGATAATGTGCCTCCTTTTATCCCTCTTCTCCGACGCCGAATCATCCACGTCTACACCACCCTCGCCGCCCCGTCCTACACCCCTCCTAACTCTCCACCCTCCCCATCTTCTTAATCCACCTCCCCTCCCGACTTGCAGATCCTCTTCCAAGGCCTCAAGTTGAGGATTTCCCGGAGTCTGGAGGTGGCGATCTTTTTGCGGGATAAATTTTGAGGACTCCTAGGCCGTATTACTGTGCACATCGTCACGTCTCAAATTTTTCCTAGGTTTGTCTAGATTTTTCCTAGGTTTTCTTTTTACTTGTACAATGTTTCATTGTAATTGGCCTTCATATATATATATATATATATATATATATATATAATTTCCTTTTGTTAACTTTCTTGATCTTGTTATTTTTGGTTAGTACACGTTACCCCTGATTTTGATTGTTTACAATGAGGACATTGTCCGATCTAAGTTTGGGGTGCACACTTCTGTGTATGTATATAAACAAAAAAAATCGTTTAAGTTTAGTTTTACATTTTAACTTTTTGTTTTAGTTACCATTATATGTGAGTAATTTTTAGATAGAATTTGATTCCAATCATAGTACCATCATCCTGAAAGGAGTTCAAAATCAATGATAGGATGCAATCGATATTATGCTTAGTCCAATTGCACACTTGTATCAAAATTGAGTTGTTGAAACTATATATTGCTTTGAATTGCAAAATTTAGATTGTAGTTTCAAAAATAATTTATCTAGTGAGCTTTTGGAGCCTTACCCTTTTATTGAGAAAGAATCATGGATTAAAATGCGCCGAAAAATCGATACATATCGTCCGAGCCCCAAACCGATACGTATCGGACGATACGTATCGGTATAGGACTGTATCGGACGACACATTGAATCTATCGTTCGGGTAAACACATATATATGGTCGATACGACACAGTCAATATACCGTTTCGGTGACCTTTGATACTGATACGTATCGGTATCAGACGAAATTTTGATCCATGGAAAGAATGCAATGCCTAATATTTTCAAATTTTCTTTTAACTTCTTGATTGCATAAACTGAAATCTCATATTTGCTATTTTGAATCCATGTCTACGATTGTGTTATTTGTTCTAGAACTGTTTATTATAAGTATTGACACAATATAGCAACATTACTAGTGAACTTGGAAATGAGAAGAGGCAATCTTTTGATAAGTCTGAGCCAAAAGCCAAAATCTCCGATATTTTACCTCTTGAACCCATATTTGAAGTCTGAAATCGAAAATTTTTTTTGTACCAAATTTTAATAACCCCCAACCAAATTTACATCCTAAAATTTTTGATCTTTTACCCTTGTACTTCTGAGAATTTAGAACAAAGAGAAAATAGGAGAGTGGAAGGTGTATGAAAAAATTGAAAAAGGGGAATGATCAGAAAGGGTACTTTTGAAAAGGAAATAAAATATGAAAGTGAAAGTATGGGAAAATAAAAAGAAGAAAAAGATAAGCAAAAAGGCTTCAGATCTGTGAAAAAGAAAGAAATCGTGAGAGTAAAAAAAAAAAGAAAGAAAAAAGGATTTATATGAGAAATTGGGAAGAAGTGATTCAACTTTTTGGATCCTTACTGAAGAAAAAGAAAAAATGAAGAAGAATAGGCTATAGCTGAACTGAATTCTCAGAAACTTTGAATCCTCTTAAGTCTTATCCTTTTTTTGGAACCTAACCCAAGCCCGATTACAAGCCAATCAAAGCCCTCTTTGATCTAAGACTCATAAAGTAAGAGCCTAGTAGAGATGCTCCCAATAAGCACTATGAAATTCTGATAACATAAGAGTGGAATAGATGAATTTATCTTTACATGAGATTTACATTTTTTATATATATCATGAAATAGTTATCGTATATATATATATCATTCGAGAGGACCCAACAACTTCAATATCTTTTGAGTGTGTATGCCACAATGAGATTTGAATGAAAATATTTTCTAAATCTGCAGTTTAGAAAAATAAAAGTTTGTTATAATATTAAAGTTGTAGTTATATACAGTTGTATGTTGGAGACCTGATTAGTGAAACAATTAAGTTATCATCATGCAATTTATCATCACTCTCAATGAATGATGATTGAAGCTTTAAATTATTATTTTGTGAACAAGTTTTGATTTTTGTGGAAGCTATTATTCAATGTTACGGGTCTATTTACGTAAGATTTGTTTAGTATTGTGACTTGTGTATGAAAGTGATTTAATTAATTATTTTTTTAAGCTAGGCTAAATTAATTGGTACTTGCTATAGTCTTGATGGATATAAATGAGAATGCATGTTTATTTCATTTTGATAAATTAGAGAAATTTTTTATTTCTAAATTATCAGATTGAATCTTACAATTTACGGTTTGATTCAAAGTGATCCCTTTTGGGTTACGATTGCAATAACTTAACCTGTTATTATCCTAACTCAAGCCATGGGATTGTTAGTTGCATATCACATCAATTTTCTTTAAAAGTCAACTGATGTGACATGTAGTCAATGGTAGCTTGAGTCATGAGCTTATGTCTTATGGCTTGAGACATAGGATCATTATCATATATATATGAGGATCATCATCATTTATATATGGGAATGCTAAACCTCAGCCTCTTCATTGTGAGGTTAGCAACGTCTCCAGACAATAATACCCTTATTAAAGCATAGTTCCGTAAAATTATGAGAAACATTTTAGTAAAATTAAATTAGATAATAAATAATGTGTTCTCAATAAATGAGGACACACCATTTATTACAACTACATGCACCTCGTTTATTACAAACACTTCATTTCTTATTTAGTTCAACTTTACTAAATTCACTCGTAATTTTAGAAAAATACCCTTTAACAGGGGTATTATTGTCTGGGGACGATGCTAACCTCACAATGAAGAGGGCGAGGTTAGCATTCCCTATATATAAATATATACATATAATATAATATATAGTATTACCCATAGGTCAAAATATCGGATGATATCGATACGTATCGTTTTAGGGGGTCTCCGGTACGATACATTGCAATGTATCGACTCCTCAATGTATCGGCCAATACATTGAAATTAGCGTTCGTATCGGACAACAATTTCAAATTATCATTCGTATCAGACGATAATTTCAATGCATCGTTCGATAATTTGGATTTTAAAATTTTTTTTGAATTTTTTTCTTAGAAAAAATATAGTATGCATCATCCGATACATTGAACATTGTATCGGCGATACATTCACACGATACGCGTCGGTTTGAGGGCCGACTGATACGTACCGGATTTTCGAGATTTTAACCCATGGTATTACCACCATCATCATCAGTCACCGCTCATTTATGTCAAGGATTGAACTCTCTATCACTCTACAATCCTTTATATAACCTCTTAGTGCTTCTCTCTTTGTCCTCATCGGTCTTCCCCTTCTTTGCACTCGTTCCATCTACTGGTATTGCTGTGCATATATTATTTTATATAAATATAATGTTAGAGCACCGTTGCTCTGGACCTCAGGCCAACGGGTGATCTCCGGTCTAGAGCCAGTTGAGTGCCACGTGATACCAAACATGGGTTTGGGTGCCACGTGGACGTGCACAAGGTCAAGCCAAGACTATTTAAAAAGTCATTTTAATCATCGTGATCAACGGTGGTCAATGGCGTAGATCCCCACCTTACTGGTTCTTAGAGCTGCCCGCCAGAGCCTAAGTGGGCTTAATTTGCATGGCAGATTGCCCATTTTAGAGCTAGGGCGTTTCCCACATTTCGCTCAAAGGGTTGAAGGGAGATAGTGCGTCAAACTGTTAGCTTGGTCATCTTGCCTAGGATTCCTAGATGAGGGGACCCTAGGAGAGTCACCGATTTCAACTATCGTACATGTAGGATCCATGCTAATTGGTGAATTCATAGGGTCAATTCCTGCTGTTTGCAGACTGAATGTTCATGAAGTCCATTGGAATTTGTAACGGAAGATCTTACCACCAAAATAAGTACCTTTTTCAGGCTATTTGCTGAAAAGATACGAAACCGGGGGGGAATTTAAAAAGAGAGCCATAAGAAGCCATCACGATCTGATAACTATATGGCCTCATAATATGCAGGCAATAAACTGCAAATTCTAGGATGTGATGACTGAATCAACAGTTGACTAGGGTATTGCCAGAAAACAAACTGCTGCAACACTAACCAGAGAGATAAATCTTTGAACAAAAATGGTAATCTTGCTGTAGAAAGACAGTAATTTCAGAGCTCCAAATGCGATACTGACTCATTAGTGGAAGAGGGTGCTGTTGTAAATTGAAACACTATCTTGGGTTCAAGTAGTTTGACCTGTAGCGTGGTGACCCCTGTGCCACAGTTTGAATTTAAAAATATAGTATGTTTTTGACCTTTCACTGGTTTGACGCACAAAAGCATCCATGCATCTCCCAACGTTGGCAGATTGAGATTGATCGGAACTCTGCTGGCAGTGCTCGGGTCAGGTAAACTTTCCAATATAAGTCCTACAGATATGATCTAACTCTGAAACTTGCATGAAAAGGAAAATTTGATTATCTAGGACTCTTTGGTCTACAGTGTCATTTTAGATATCATCTATTAGTTCGTAGTAAAAGGGCCAAAAATCAACATTTTAAAGATTGGTTCTGCACGACCAAATGCAGTTCCGTAGTTCCTCTTTATTCTGATTCTGTATATCTTGTATGGTTTGTGCAGGTTGCTTTCAGAACAAAGGTTTTCCATCCAAACATCAACAGCAATGGCAGTATTTGCCTCGATATCCTAAAGGAGCAGTGGAGCCCTGCGTTGACTATTTCCAAGGTGAAATTAATGAAATCTTTTGACTTTTGGTCATTTTAAAATAATAAATAATATTTGTATAAATACTATATATATATACTCCCCAAAATTTTCTGAGATATTTTCGAATATTTCCTGAAATTTATCCGAAATGACCCCCAACTGAAATATTACTGAAACGAAATTTGTCATACTATGCATGGACCTCACCCTTTTATATTCATTGGTAAAACCTTCAACACAAAGGAAATTGGTCTATTTCACGAAAATTTGAATTGCATTTTCCTAATCTGTAAAGGCTGTGTTCTAATGGGAATTTTTTTTTCCGCACTCGAGTTTGAATATGAAATTTAGCCACCAAGGGGATTATGAATACAGTGAAAAAGCTCAACCACGTAGGAATAAGTGAAGCACCAAAACACCTGGTTGTTGCTTGACTTGTTTGCATTATATTTTGTATTGGGATCCCGCATGAGTAGACCAATCTCTTGACGGCTGAATTCCTGCAAGCTTATGTGTGAGCATAGTTACCAAAGTCTCCTTTTCGTAAAAAAAAACCTTGTTTAAAACACTTTTCTTCATGAAACGTCAGAAACTTGTTTAAAACCCTTTTTTTTTATTTTTCAAAAATACTCATTTTTTTTTACGATTTATTTTCCACAAAATTATCCTTATTTTTGTCAACAATATTTGTTTTTTAATATTTTTAGATCTTTCCATTACTTTTCTCAAATGTTTCCCAATTTTTACCAAAATTTCACATTATTTTTATGTTTTTTTGCCTTGCCGATTTTTTACAAATTCTGACTCGGTAACTATGTGTGCGAGTGAGGATATAAATTTCTCTTTTCTTAAAACTGTTAAAGTTTTTTGTTGTTGTTGTCAATAAAGAAAATGGCAAGTGACACTCTAGTTTCCATATTTAGGTATTGCTTTCGATTTGTTCTCTGTTGACGGATCCGAACCCAGACGACCCTCTAGTGCCAGAGATTGCTCACATGTACAAAACAGATAGGTCCAAGTATGAGACCACTGCAAGGAGCTGGACCCAGAAGTATGCCATGGGTTGAAGAAGTATGCGTAGGGAGCTTGTCTCATATTCCCATTATTTGGTTACTCAATATATATTATAAAATATGTATGATTAAGAAGCAACCTCCTCTCCCGAAAAAGACCACAAGAGAGGTTTTAGTTATGCTCTCCTGATAAAAAAAAAAAAAACATTGCTTGCTGTTCTCTATTGTTTTCATGGGGATTTGACCTTGTAAGCCGCTCCCACTTGCTCTTCAAAAGAGAAGCGCTCGCACATACTTACGTAGCATTTAAACGTTTTAAGGCTTGCAGCATATGAATTTAGGGAATCATGTGGTTTGGTTGAATAAATAAGCTTCAGGTGATATCTATCTCTGTTTGGGCGTATGAGTTAATTTGCTTTTTGATCGTTTGGAGCCTCGAAGCTGATATAGAAAGTGTGTTCTTTATTCTGCTGCTGTGAATCATATATAGGCTTCGGTTGGTTTCAAAATCCTTAGGATATCTAGGAAAGACTTTGAAAACACTTCTGGTTCTTTGACATTAGATTGAGTATTTATGTTTAGGATCTGACGGCCAAGATTGAGTTTCAGCATACGGCCACAAATATTAGACTACGCAATAGTTTTTATGTTAGGGTATTTATGTTTAGGATCTGAAGGCCAAAATTTAGACTACGCCATAGTTTTTTATCTAGTTTCCATTGTCTCCCAGGGTTTTAAAAGCAGGTGAACCCGTCTGATATAGAGTAGGACTTGAACCATTTGGGCACCTTGCCGAGACCAAGTGTTTGATAAATCAATCGAACCTGTTAAGTGTGTGCGTATGTGTAGGGCTCTCAATGGGCCGGATTAGGGTCAGGCTGGGGTTTAACCTGGCCCTAACCTACCCGGGTCGGGTTCCCAAACTTTTCAGTCCGGCTCGGATTAGGGCCAGGCTGGGGTTCAACTTGGCCCTAACCTATTCGGGCTGGGTTCCCAATTTTTTCAGCCCGGTCTTAACTCGGGCTGCGAGGTACTCACAGCCCAGGCCCGTCTAGGCTTAGGCATTTTTTCGCGCTTTTTCGGCTTATTTCTTTCTAACAAAGTTTGGTTGGGCTGTTTTTTTGAACTATTTTTTCTAATAAAAGTTGGTTGGGCTTGACTGTTTTTTTTCTAATAAAAGTTTGAAGAAGGTTAAAAGTTTAATTAGCATTATAGAAGCTCAAGTATATATTTTTATCAACAATGGTTATAATGGACATCGGTTGCACAATAGTTATAACGAACAACGATTAATCTCAGGGCATTTAAACAAATTATATTTAATGAAAAGATATTTTTTTTCTTATTTAAAAAAGATAAGTATATATATATAAAGGGAGCCGGTTAGGTCCTCCAATGGAGGACGATGACCGTCCTCCAAGATTCATGTGGAGCTCCACGTGGCATCCAAAACACTTTTTAAGTTTCACGTGGAGCACAAGTGGACAGTTTAGATCAATATTAAAAAAATAAATAAAATTTAACCCACAGGTCAAAGTTTGACGATTTTCATTGGTCCACATTTCACGGTTCAAAATATATATAGTGGAGATGAGTTTTAATTTTTTTTTTTTTTCAAAGATGATCTAAGCAATACACCCAAGGTTCACGTGGCACCCAAAAAGTGTTTTGGGTGTCACGTGGAGATCTACGTGAAAGGTTGGAGGACGGTGACCGTCCTCCCATGGAGGACGGAGGCCTTTTCCATATTATATATATATATATTCGAACACTCATCCCAAGTCCGTCCTGGATTTATCTGGGTCAAGTTTGACCCGGATTTATGTTGCAAGCTCGAGTATTGGCCCCGTCACATCCTCCACCACTTCATAAATGTCAACGTCCTCGTTGACGCATGATTGTAGTGAATTGACCCCGCCAACGAATTATTCGCAAAATTTTCAATTTTTTGCCCTAAATTTATTGATTTTTAATTTGACCCTTTTTTTTCCAAATTTGATGAATTTTTATGGAAATTTCCTGATTTTTCCAAGGCGCTTATTTTCGAACCCCGACTTGGTCACTATGGTCCACATGACACTTAAAACACTGATTTGGTGTTATGTGGGGGCTGAGTAGGTTATATTGATAAATTTTTTTAAACAAATTAAAATTGAATGCTGAATTTTAATTGTGATTGTGCAGTTCAATTTTAAGGTTAAATAGTTTCAACATGGAGACTTTTGTATAAATTTTAGTTACTTTGATCTGTTATTCAATTTAAAATGTTGGGGAAAGAATGCTATCTTGTTCCATATGGCACCCAAAATATATTTTAGGTGCTATGTGGAGCTCCCCCAGTGTGTGGTGAAGGTACTCCATTGGAGTACTTCTCAGCTCCCTTTCGAGTTAATGGGTGTCACATGCATCAATACTACACCACCCTCGACACCTTTTATGCCATATGGCACACATTTGGTCAATCCAAGCGGTTTATGTAGCAAGCACACCAACATGTTAACCTAAAACGCAGCTTCTCCCCTCAATACAAGCCTTTTACCATTGCACCAAGCAATGACTTCTAATAAAAAAGTTACAATCATAAGATTCAAATCATCTGATTGCATGTTTTTAATATGGACAGTTGCCCTTATCCATTGGAGGGTCTATACTAAAGTAGTACAATTGGATGGCATAGATCCTATAGTGATAGTGAATTTTTGGTCTCATTATATTCAAATGATGGCGTGTCATTTGTTAATTCTCATAGTTATATCCATAGTAACCAAACATGTGATTTTATTTATTTATTTATTTTTTTTTGTGATTAAAAAACGACAAAAAAATTGTTTTCTCAAATTTTTTCGGTTTTCTGAAAAATCTGTTTTAAACCTGTCTTTTTCGAAGAATACATTTAAACCCTGTTTTTCATTTAAAATCCGTGTTTGGTCATAATATATATATATATATATATATATATATATATATATATATATATATATATATATATATATATATATATATAACTATTCAAATTTTTTTTTATTTTTCCAATTGTTCCTCTTATTTCTCGAAATTACCGAAATTTACCATTTTTATTCATATATTTTCAGAGCCGTTTTATTTCCGTACGTACTTGGTCGCTATAGTTATATGCAAGGTATCAAAATTGGTATCGGTTTGCCCAAGTCCAATACGACTTAGCCTATCGGAAACTATACGTCTCGGTTGAAACTGAGATTTATCGACTGATACTGATGCGTATTGGATACCCGAGTTGGGATACCGATACGTGTCAGGCCAATATGTATCTATTTGTCGAAAAATCGATTAGTATTAGTATCGGCCGATTTTTGATACCTTAGTTATATGAATTGGTATAGGTTTAGGTTCACGGATTCGTCCATTTCGTACATGTGGGGCTATTTTTCATCAAGTAATACCACCCGATTTAAAATGGCAGGTGTTCAGATCAACAATGCCCTAAAAATTATCTTTATTGAGATTAAAGACGGCTCAAACATCATGAAAGTCAATAGTTACTAAGAAACCTGTTTTAACCGTCATTGAAGGCATTTGACTACTTTTTAGCATACTGTTGTTTTTATTTTCCGAGGATATCTTTGGGCACTATTGATCTAAGTGTTGACTACTTTGCATGAGGTGGTAATGTTTGGTATATACAAAATTTAGAGTGTCACAAGCAAGGTATAAATAATCAGCCCATACCTATTCGTATCGGCGATACATATCAGTTTTTGATTGGATATATTGGTCGATATGTATTGAGTTTCGGCCGATACGTCTCAATTTCAACAGAGATTTTATTTATTTAAAAAGATAAAAATAACCGATACATACTAGTATTAGCCTCGAGTAAACCGATACAGATTTTGATATACGTATCGGCCTCGATCAAACCGATATTGATTTTGATACCTTGGTCACAAGATCTCTATAGTTTAGATTATGGAGGGGTTCACTACCCTATATCAGCTATATTTATTTATATAGGCTAGGTACAAAGTCAGCTGTTGTAATATGGGAGAATGGGCCATAGAATAATCAAATCTCTATTGAATAACTCCCATGCAACAAAGCCACTTGGCAGGTTTGGTCACCTAAACTCGAATTGATTCTCATCAGAGGCACCATAAGCCCATCAAACTTACTGAATACGACTAAAGCCAATGGTTCCTGTTAAGGATTGACTTTTAATAGACTTTCAGGACCCCTTATAAATCAATTTCTAATTATTTATCAAAAAAATAAATAAAATAGAAGTCATCTTCCAATTAAGAGTTGACTTTCTTAGACTTTTAGGAGCCCTTAAAAGTCTCTTGGTAAGATTGATAATCTTTTGATGCCTGTGAAATCCCAGTAATTCATTTGTTTTGGAATAAGAAAATTTGAAAACAAAGCAATGCTGCTTCACTTATTAGGGAGCGATTGCTTTAAGACCTAAATAATATTTTAATTAAAGGTTTGTTTCTTAGAAATGATTATTTTCTCAATTTCTCATGTATTTTACTTTTGAACTTTTAACAAAGCTTTCCTAATAAAAGCATAATTTCTTAATGATATTAAGGCGAAGGGCAGATATGCCCAGGTGTAGAGATTTTTTTACACCCATATTTCTCTATGAATGACATGTGGCATGAGACTCACTGTACTAAACTAGGGTGAAAACTCTAAAAATATTTTAAAATTTATAATCCCTTTCAACTGTTTAGAAATACTTTTTTAGAAGTCTCTTTCTTCTCTCTCTTTTTTCAAGGAAGTCTTCTTCTTCCTTCAAAAATCAAATCCTAAGGCTATTAAAATTAGGATCAGGGTATTAAAACCATGAAATCAGGCTTTCAGCTCAAGGTATTAAAACCATCACATATTAGGGAGGGTCGTTTGAGCGTCTACTGCTTTGAATCCCATGAACGAAATCGATTTTCATCTTAATCTTCGACATGATTGATTTTGAGATAATGGGCGTACTATCAGATGATCCATTTTACTCAAAAACGTGGAGCTTATCTAGAGAAGCACTGACACCCCTCTAGAGAGGCGCTGACACTCCTCTAAAGGCATTAGAGCTCTTCTATAGAGGAGAGCTGGCACCCCTCTAGAAGGAGCACTGGAGCTCCTCTATAGATGAGCGTTGACACCTGTCTAGAAGAGCGCTGACACCCTACATGTTCAGCGAGGATCGCCAACTCTACTCTTTCTCAGTCTTGTATTGCTCGACTTAAATTTAGTCTTGTAGTAAATTTGGTGCTGGTAAATTACTTTAATTGATACTAAACCTTTTTGTAATGAATGACACCTTCGCCGAAACTACGACTTTAGCCCAACCAAAGGGCACTATTCGAAGCTCAGTTTGTGGAAGTCGTAGAGGGAATCTAGAGAGGCGCTGGCAATCTTCTAGAGGAGTGCTGACACCCTTCTAGAGGAGCGCTAACAACCTTATGAAGGGGCACCGATTCCTCTCTATAAGAGTGCCAATGCTCCTCTAGAGGAGCTTCACATTTTCGAGTAAAATAAATCATATGCTGGTACTCCCATGATCTCAAGATCAATCCTATGGAAAATCAGGACGAAAAATGATTTCCATCATGGGATTCATGTAATCAATGATGATAAGAAATAATTCTCAAAATTGTCGGAGCTTAGTCATAGTCGCTGGAGTACGTCTGATAGAGGTAGAAGGGGGGCCCCTCTACTTTTGCTAAGAGAGAGAGAGAGAGAGAGAGAGAGAGAGAGAGAGAGAGAGAGAGAGAGGAATAAAAGAATGGATAACTATCACTTAACCTAATTGGGGTTAAATGATGTAAGAGAGGGGAAAACTTATTTTTCCTCTATGCTACTTATACTTCCTTAATAAGGGTAGCTGAGATTTCTCGGAGACATAGTCTTGGACCTCTAACATTAATAAGGATACAAGTATTTGCAACCAAATATTTGATAAGGGCAACCAATATATGTTTTCCATCGTGAGAGTTGTTGATCTAACGTTCAATGGTTGGGCCTTTTATAGAGGCTGAACTCAATTGGTCAAACTTCCAATAATGGCTTCTTCAACTTAGGAACAGTAGCTCCTGCACCAAAATAACAAAAAATAGAACTTCAAAACTTGATCTGATGGATGCATTCAACAGATCCGCTCTTTGCCATGTGAATCTCAGTCGTGGTTCGCTTTGAGAAGATCGCCGTTCGCAGCTACACTACGTAGCTGGTATGTGTTGTTGCATAGTGGAGAAGATGGGAGAGATGTAACAGCCCGGATTTCTGCACCTAGAAATCCGTGCCATCAGGATTATACTCTGGATGATCCTCAGGACAAATCACGAAGTGTCTGCTCGTATAGCGGAAACCAAACAGACACTGTCCAGCAGTGGTAGATCGAGTTATCACAAGGCATTTAAAATAGAAAGAAGCAATAAAACAAACATGTATCTAAATATATAAAAATATACATTCCCAAAAAGGAACCAAGAAGAACCAATGGTGATAGACATCCATCACCCAAAACAATGGTTCCTAATAATGGTTCCAATAGAATGTATAGTAATACTATAAAAGGAAGAAAATATCTACAGAAAGTAAATACATGGTCCAAAGGTTTACAAAATCCCAAAATAGCGGACTCAGATACCCGACTAAGGATAAAAGTCGTCACGGACGCCGGGCCTCCTCGTCCTCGGCCTCAGCCTCTGGATCAGGCTGAAAATCTGGGTCACTCTCAGTGCCGGGAAGTACCGCTTCAGAACCTAAAAGTGATTTAGAAAGCAGGGTGAGCTACATCATAGCTCAATAGAAGAATTCCAACTAAATGAATTGAATATGCAGATCATGCTATCTCATAACAGAAATCAAATCAGAAACGTACAATCATGACGAATCAAATCAAATACTGAGCTTTTAGACAAGAAATCAGATGTTATGCAAGTATATTATCAGAGAGCTTAAATTGTGTATATTTAACTTAAGAAACTCCCGTGACTATATAGCACGGAGTAAACAGGAATGTCCGATAGGAAACCCCAACCAATCGTCGTTCACATGAACAATTTTGAAAGTGCAACAATGCCTCATCTATGGAGTGCAATTGCGCCGAGGATTACAAGCAGGTGCACAAGTGTGCCAGGCATCGGATATACCGGGTCGGTGGGGATCATCTGGTTTAAATCATCAAATCACATACATATATACCTCACGGATCAGATGGCGAAATCGAGCGATTTGGGATACGAATCGAAAGCAATCAAAGATAGCGAATTTATGATATGCATACATGCTTGTTAAAAACAGAAATCAGGGCACAGATATAAAATAAACATGAAATCATACTCAAAAGCAGTTTAGGTTGGTTTTCCCCTACCTCAGATCAGTTTATCTTCTAAGCAAATCCAAAGCTTTTTCGACGTGTCAGGGTTTATCCTATACCATAGGCACAGTACATTAAGTGTTAGGAGTGTCAGAGAATTACCCGGCACCACATCCGGGGTGTCTACTTTATAAAGCCAAGACAGACAAAAACAGGGTAAGTGATCGATCACCAATCTCATTGATCGATCACCACCCACTGTAGATCGATCACCACCTTGGTGATCGATCACCAACCTGCTTATCTCTCTCTCAACACAGTCAAGGTTGATCGATCACCACCTTGGTGATCGATCACCAACCCTCCTAGATCGATCACCACCTTGGTGATCGATCACCAATGTCTAATTTCAAAACTCCCCTTACATCACATCAATTTCTTATACAGATTGATCGATCACCACCTTGGTGATCGATCACCAACCTCATTGTAGATCGATCACCACATTGGTGATCGATCACCAACTCCCTTGTAGATCGATCACCACCTTGGTGATCGATCACCAACCCCCTTGTAGATCGATCACCACCTTGGTGATCGATCACCAACTCCCTTGTAGATCGATCACCACCTTGGTGATCGATCTACAACTCGGGCAAGAACTTCCTAGCGGGGTCTCGCTCCCCATAAGGCTTATAGATTGATCGATCACCGTCCTTGGTGATCGATCACAATCGATGATCGATCACCACCCTATGGTGATCGATCACCAATGACAGAAAAGCTGTCATTAATGGAGTTCACCTCCCATCCATTTTTGATCTCCCTCCACTAATGGTTGTTCAATCACCATTAATACTTCATAAATACACCCTCTAAACTATTAAAATCAAAGAAAAACTAACCTTTCTTCGATCGATTTCGCGCCTTTAAGGATCGTTGTCCAAAGGGGTTTCGAACGAATCTTCCAATTTCTCTGGCGATTTCACCTTGATTGATCACCACGAATTCAAGATGAAGTCGCCCATGATCCACGATGATCTTAACCTCTTCAACGCTTGGTTAGCGATCACGAGGTGGGCGTTTCTTGAAAACGCTTCTAAGAAAAAGGGGTTTGAATTGCTTGTAGTTCCGGATCTCTAACGGTTGAAATTTACCAACCATGACACTCAAGCGAGACCGTCATGTGCTTTGCAAAGGTTGCGAGATTATTGAAATCGAAATCTCACGGTTTCTCATGAGGGTTCCATGGGAAGAAGCTCTCTCTCTCTCTCTCTCTAGAACTCCCAAACTCTAAGGCTTGAACCAGTGAAGCTTCTTTGAGAAGCTTTGCCTTTAATTAGCTAAAGGGTTTGGTTTGGTCTTGAATGTGAAAAGTGTGTTAGGCTTATCCACTTGAAATAGAGTTTGGTTTCTGTTGAGCGGTACGATGCGTGCACGGCTTTCACACTAAAGGCCCAAACACACATTTAAATTTTAATCCGTCTGCATAAGGTTATTCTAATATTATTTAAATATTTATTATTATATAAAATCTATGATGACATCGATTTTGTCGAACCACACTTGAGGTCGATCGAGTTGGTCGATTTTTCGGGTTATTACATTCTTCTCACCTTAAAGAATTTTTCTCGAAAATCGACATGCCAGTTTCAATAAGGTATGAGTATAATTCAATATGCCCAAAAATTATGGTCATGACATTTTCCTCTCTTCAAGGAATTTTTGCTTTCGAAACTGCAAAACATACCTAAATAGGTCTACTATCCCCACAGGTTTAAACAAAGCAGTGATAATTATGTCACAAAATTTTATTATATTATAGTAATAGATCAAGATAGAATAACTAAGTTCTAAATTATTTTTGCCAATAATATTTTCATAAATTTTAATTTATTTTTATTTTTCGTGCCAGGCACGTATATCAAAGCAGTCGAGTTCTGTTTAGAATTTTAGGGTCATTACATTATCCCCCCCTTAGAAATTTTCGTCCCCGAAAATGTCTAACAGACACTAACAGTTTGAACCCTAGCAAACGTGCACAGAACATCAAAATGAATATTTGGTTACAGGGACAACAGATGCATCCCCCTCAAGTGCAACGTTAGGCTATGCCCCCCATCATCTAGTGCTTGCCCATCAGGCACCTCCTCAACTGGAGCTGGTGGTATAACCCCCTCCTCAGGTAACCTCTTGACCAATAGATTATAGCTCTTGGTCCAATCCTTGAGCTTGAAAACTTTAATGTTCTTGGTCAAGCGAGGCTCGCCAGGAGCCAGGCTATACTCCTCTCTCAATGCGATATCTTCCATTCTTGTTATCAATTGAGCCTATGATGTCTTTCTTTGAAGCAGTCTTCTGCTTCTCAAACAGTAAATCTCTATCATTGATCTCGCGAACTTGTGCAAAAATGGGGTTATGGCACACTTGATAAAAGTATCAAGCATCCATAGTCTATCAGGGAGTTGGGCTCAGTAAAGGCTTGACTTGAACTATACTGACCGCAAGTCTATCATGGTATGGGACATCTTTGACATATGGTGGCAACAACAAGTCTCCACATACCGAGAAGGACAAAGTAAAGCGGGCGACATCAAATTGGTTAAATTTATAGTCGCAACCGCCAATGTTGGTGACCAATTGGTGATGAGTGTCACCCCGGCAAAGATGTTGATAAAAGAGCCTCACTATATGAGGACAAAAATGGACGTAAAATGACTCATGCAATGTTCTCAACCCTAGCTTAGCAACATAGTCGATCGCCCATTCCATTTCGAGCCAATCCTCGAATAGTTTAGAGTCGAAAGCACATTCAGGCAACAATGTTTTAGAAGCCCACCACTCTTTTGGAAGTTCTTGTTGAATTAGTGGTGGCTGTGGGTTTTGAATGGGTGGCACATCTTGTTCGATTGGTGTCACGGGGTGCACAAAGGGTGTGACCGATGATTTAACGGTTGGCATCGATGTACGAGCCGAGATGCGAGGATTTTACATGACAGATTCACATTCAGGTCCCAGTTTAAAATGTACAAAATGCACAAAAAACCCCTAAACAAGGAAAAGATTAGAGTTTATCATAATAAGCAAAATGCGATCCAATGAATCAAAGCAAGAAGCTAGAAGCGAGTGAAAAATAAAACCCACAATATAACTTACATCGATAAAATTGACCGATCAATGCTCAATTTGATCGATCGAGCAATTTTTTGTCACGGGACATAGTATAAATGGTTTGATCGATCAACCTTCTTATTTGATCGATCGGATGTGTAGTTGATCGATCAATTCACCAAATTGCTCAATCAATCATTACAGTCAAACTGTTTCTTTAAACACACCTCATTAATTGAGACATTACCCAGTCCCTATTTCACCACGTATAGGGTATCAGTATATGCTATCTAGACAACTCCAACTTTATGGAATTGTACCACATATATAAAACAATAAAGGGTTAGAATTTAAAATCTTACCTTGGGTCGGCTGATTTCTCGGCCCACGAGCTTGACAAGCTCCAGGGTTCCAATGGTTTAACAATCTCAAAAACTAGTGGCGATCCTTGCTAGCTTCGACACAATCGCATGGCGTCCATGCTCCACATTCACGAGCAGTAACGCCCTCACCAAATCTCTTTCTCTTCGTCTTAAATTCCACCACTTAACATAATTGCAAGAGTTAAAGCAAAAGGAATAATCTCCATTCCTAGCCAAGCCTTAAACTTATAACCGCTAGTATGTAAAGCATACACACCCCCCATAGGTGTGCAAGATCACGTCAATGGTCCACACCGTACACACATGTGTACCGTACACCCATACGTAATCTAACGCACCTCATTACATTTGACTTCCACATAGTCGAACCAGTGACCAGACGGGCATGTCTCCCTAAGTAGCAACATGTGGGTAAAGAAGACACATCAAGAGTCCTTCCACCATCCACATGTACACACATCTATAATCCGTAGATTAGCAATCTATCTGCAGGAATCCATATAATTTAGAAGTCCCCATCATAATTTTAACGTCCTCCAAATTAGGGTTATCATAATCTCTCCATCTGGGAAGAATTTTCCTCCTCGAAAATACCCTAAAGATATCCCAGTAAAACTCAATTGTTCATAGCGTCAATGTACACACGGTATTATGTGTGAAATAGTCACAACCATACAATGCCAAATCATATATGCACAACCCCTCTCTAGTCCACACATCCACAATGGGCTCACCGCATCCAGTCGAAATAGTTTCCCCAAAATCGGTGTATCCACAACCCCTATAGATGAAATTATCGAGTTAATGTCTTTGGTCTAAGCTCATCCTAATCTCAAAAAGTGTGATGCTCGTCTCATTCACCGTAGCTTATATCACACCTCCATAAGTAATTATATATAGTATTATGTCACCATCACGTTAATCATTAGTCAAAAGAAAACGATCATAATGCCCACAAAATTCATACATAGGCAAAAACTAGCTGTTGAGCTTTTTATTAAGGATGTCCCCCTTAATTACTTGACTGGTGTTCATTCCACGAAGAATTGTATATTGATCATGAGATTAAGACTACTTAATCAGAATGTATCTATAAATAAGATCAACCAAACCTTGAAAGAAATATAATGTGTTGTCCATTCAGCAGATCTTCACTTCAACGATGTTGATCATTAGTGATCATATATCATTTCCATTGTACTAATCACAGTGACCCCTTACGATTGTAAAAATACTCATGGAGCACAGTAGACCAATTTTGAAACATACCATTCATCCGAAAATCCGATTCACCACATTGATGCTATCGTTATCAAAATAAATCAACTCATGACTTGAAATAGGTCTCATCTGTCTACGAACAAATGTTCACACTCATCCACTTTCTGATACGCAACGGTGGTAAGAGATATCACCAAAATGATATAAAGCCATCACCAAGATGAGATAAAGCCATCACCAACATGAGGTACAGCCATCACCAAAATGAGATAAAGCCATTACCAAAATGAGGTAAAGCCATCAGCAAAATGAGATAAAGCCATCGCCAACATGAGATAAAGCCATCAGCAAAATGAGATAAAGCTATCACCAATATGAGAACCTCTAAAATTTACCACAACGATCGTAAAATCTTCAAACTTTATGCCCTTAACTAATCTTATGATACGCGAATAGAGTTTCGATCATACAGGAAGGGCAAAAGAGTGTGACACATCCAGCCTTTCAAATCAAGGAGATGATTGCAAATGATTGCTCTCAATGTCATACATAAATACTTAGGCATGATTAATCGACCTTTCGTGTGCACAACTCTCAACACACTCCCTATACTAACTAAATCTCCATATATTCCTTAAAAATCTACAGTCGTTCATCATGGCTTAGGTGAAAACAGCGGAATCCACCATAGCGACATCCAATTATGCTCTCTCATGATATCCATAATTAAAATTTTCCTATCCTCTATCAATTACCGACATGATTGTCTTAGACTTTTCCAATTCTCAGAAAACTTCCAGAGTAAACTACAGCGATTAACAACTGAACTCACGTTTAGAAGGAACGTATTTAAATACACCATAATCATGACTCATTAGTTTGGAAGAAGAATACTAGGATTAAGTCTGCTAATTCAACTTCATTTCTCATAAGTATTAAGGAAATTTCAAATTCACTAAACAATTCTCCAAAAAATATTTATTGTAACTATCAAGATTTATTAAGTCTGCCAATATAACTATCACTTACATAGTTAATCTTCTAAAGTTAGAATTCGTTTATGTCATGCAAGTGATTTAAGTCGATACACAAGTGATAATGCTATGATATTTCGCACGTGTCAAAACCAATAAAATTTCTAAATCATCTGAACATTAAAACAAAATCTTGACAGTTGATATTGAACTTATACCTTGGGCATCTTGAGTCGCAGGAAGAATCGGCTTAGAAGTAGACGTCGAGGTCTCCTGCTTCTGTCGTTTATCTGGGCAGTTCTTAACTCGGTGTCCTTGCTGACCACATCTAAAACAAGCACCCGAGAGAAACCTACAAGCCTCCGTTCTATGAGATTTCCCACACCACGCACATGTTACAAATGGTGTAGATGAGGAAACAGGTAAGGCCTGCCGTACCGAAGTAACTCTAGTCGTCGCCGGATGTAAAGAGCGAGAACTATTTTGAGTGGTTGTCGAGGTCATTGCTTCCTTTTTCAAAGCAGGACAATGTCTTACCAAGTGTCCCATTCGTCCACACCTAAAACAAGTCCCAGTAGATCTTCTACAGTCTCTCGCTAGGTGTCGCCCGTCACACCTAGAACATAATTCATTTAATGTCGATGGAGAGGTGTGAGTCGTCCTTCTCAACATTGCCGTAAGTAATGCAGCCTGCTGAGTCATAGTGCTAAGCATCGCTTCAAGCAACTGCCTATTCGGCTCACCTCCTCCAGTGTGTACAATCTTAGCCTTCTTTCGTGGTGCCATTTCGATCTATTAGCATGACACAAAATTCCCATCAATAATTGTCATAGTCACAATGGCCCAAAGTTCCAACAACATCTTAAAACATATTTTATCTAATAGCCGTACATTTATCAAATCATCTAATATTTCCCTTAAAAGTGATTATGAGATCCACCATTTAAGTCTTAAATCGAATCCCAAGTTCTAAATCTCCACCATAGTCATGAAGTTCCCTATAGAAGCTAAAACCAAAACTCCACTAACTTTGCTAAAGTCCTAATTGAGTTATAGAAAACTCACTTCCCAATCATACCTACATCCATAGCCTAGTCTGAAGTCCTAACACGACCTAAAGCCCTAGGCTCACATACTAATCATAACTCAGACCTAGAAATCCGTGCCATCGTGGATCATACCTGGATGATCCCCGGGACAAATCACGGTCCGTCAGAGTATGAAAACCAAGCAACAAGGCATTTAAAATAGAAAGAAGCAATAAAACAAACATGTATCTAAATATATAAAAATATACATTCCCAAAAAGGAACCAAGAAGAACCAATGGTGATAGACATCCATCACCCAAAACAATGGTTCCTAATAATGGTTCCAATAGAATGTATAGTAATACTATAAAAGGAAGAAAATATCTCATGAGGCCACCAAAGCACAATAATCCAAAGGTTTACACAAAATCCCAAAATAGCGCTCAGATACCCAGACTAAGGATAAAAGTCGTCCGCCTGGACGTCAGTCTCCTCGTCCTCGGCCTCAGCCTCTGGATCAGGCTGAAAATCTGGGTCACTCTCAGTGCCGGGAAGTACCGCTTCAGAACCTAAAAGTGATTTAGAAAGCAGGGTGAGCTACATCATAGCTCAATAGAAGAATTCCAACTAAATGAATTGAATATGCATCATGCTATCTCATAACCGAAATCAAATCAAACGTACAATCATGACGAATCAAATCAAATACTGAGCTTTTAGACAAGAAATCAGATGTTATGCAAGTATATTATCAGAGAGCTTAAATTGTGTATATTTAACTTAAGAAACTCCGTGACTATATAGCACGAGTAAACAGAATGTCCGTTAGGATACCCCAACCAATTCCTCGTTCACATGAACAATTTTGAAAGTGCAACAATGCCTCATCTATGGAGTGCAATTGCGCCGAGGATTACAAGCAGGTGCACAAGTGTGCCAGGCATCGGATATACCGCCGGGTCGGTGGGGATCATCTGGTTTAAATCATCAAATCACATACATATATACCTCACAGATCAGATAGCAGAAATCAGAAGCAGATTTCAGGATACGAATCAGGAAACAGAAATCAAAGATAGCAGGAATTTATGATATGCATACATGCTTGTTAAAAACAGAAATCAGGGCACAGATATAAAATAAACATGAAATCATACTCAAAAGCAGTTTAGGTTGGTTTTCCCCTACCTCAGATCAGTTTATCTTCTAAGCAAATCCAAAGCTTTTTCGACGTGTCAGGGTTTATCCTATACCATAGGCACAGTACATTAAGTGTTAGGAGTGTCAGAGAATTACCCGGCACCACATCCGGGGTGTCTACTTTATAAAGCCAAGACAGACAAAAACAGGGTAAGTGATCGATCACCAACCTCATTGATCGATCACCACCCACTGTAGATCGATCACCACCTTGGTGATCGATCACCAACCTGCTTATCTCTCTCTCAACACAGTCAAGGTTGATCGATCACCACCTTGGTGATCGATCACCAACCCTCCTGTAGATCGATCACCACCTTGGTGATCGATCACCAATGCAATTTCAAAAACTCCCCCCTTCTGTCCACATCAATTTCTTATACAGATTGATCGATCACCACCTTGGTGATCGATCACCAACCTCATTGTAGATCGATCACCACATTGGTGATCGATCACCAACTCCCTTGTAGATCGATCACCACCTTGGTGATCGATCACCAACTCCCTTGTAGATCGATCACCACCTTGGTGATTCGATCACCACCTTGGTGATCGATCTACAACTCGGGCAAGAACTTCCTAGCTTCTGGGGTCTCTGTTCCCCATAAGGCTTATACAGATTGATCGATCACCAGTCCTTGGTGATCGATCACCAACCCTCAGTGATCGATCACCACCCTATGGTGATCGATCACCAATGACAGAAAAGCTGTCATTAATGGAGTTCACCTCCCATCCATTTTTGATCTCCCTCCACTAATGGTTGTTCAATCACCATTAATACTTCATAAATACACCCTCTAAACTATTAAAATCAAAGAAAAACTAACCTTTCTTCGATCGATTTCGCGCCTTTAAGGATCGTTGTCCAAAGGGGTTTCGAAACGAATCTTCCGAATTTCTACGGCGATTTCACCTTGATTGATCACCACGAATTCAAGATGAAGTCGTCCATGATCCACGCATTGATCTTAACCTCTTCAACGCTTGGTTAGCGATCACGAAGTGGAGCGTTTCTTGAAAAACGGGCTTCTAAGAAAAAAGGGGTTTGAATTGCTTGTAGTTCCCGGATCTCTAACGGTTGAAATTTACCAACGGCGGACACTCAAGCGAGACCGTCATGCTAAAGGTTATGAGATTATTGAAATCGAAATCTCACGGTTTCTCATGAGGGTTCCATGGGAAGAAGCTCTCTCTCTCTCTCTCTCTAGAACTCCCAAACTCTAAGGCTTTCGGGTGAAGCTTCTTTGAGAAGCTTTGCCTTTTAATTAGCTAAAGGGTTTGGTTTGGTCTTGACGATAACACTGCAAAAGTGTGTTAGGCTTATCCACTTGAAATAGAGTTTGGTTTCGGTGTTGAGCGGTACACGATGCGTCGGTGCACGGCTTTCACACTAAAGGCCCAAACACACATTTAAATTTTAATCCGTCCGTACAAGGTTATTCTAATATTATTTAAATATTTATTATTATATAAAAATCTATGATGACATCGATTTTCGTGTCGACCACACACTTGAGGTCAGTCGAGTTCGGGTCTGATTTTTCGGGTTATTACATTCTTCTCACCTTAAAGAATTTTCGTCCTCGAAAATCGACATGCCAGTTTCAATAAGGTATGAGTATAATTCAATATGCCCAAAAATTATGGTCATGACATTTTCCTCTCTTCAAGGAATTTTTGCTTTCGAAACTGCAAAACATACCTAAATAGGTCTACTATCCCCACAGGTTTAAACAAAGCAGTGATAATTATGTCACAAAATTTTATTATATTATAGTAATAGATCAAGATAGAATAACTAAGTTCTAAATTATTTTTGCCAATAATATTTTCATAAATTTTAATTTATTTTTATTTTTACTGTGCACGATATCAAAGCGAAGTTCTGTTTAGAATTTTAGGGTCATTACATTATCCCCCCCTTAGAAATTTTCGTCCTCGAAAATGTCTAACAGACACTAACAGTTTGAACCCTAGCAAACGTGCACAGAACATCAAAATGAATATTTGGTTACAGGGACAACAGATGCATCCCCCTCAAGTGCAACGTTAGGCTATGCCCCCCATCATCTAGTGCTTGCCCATCAGGCACCTCCTCAATCGAGTGGTGGTATAACCCCTCCTCAGGTAACCTCTTGACCAATAGATTATAGCTCTTGGTCCAATCCTTGAGCTTGAAAACTTTAATGTTCTTGGTCAAGCGAGGCTCGCCAGGAGCCAGGCTATACTCCTCTCTCAATGCGATATACTGCTCGACCATTCTTGTTATCAATTGAGCCTATGACAGCTCTTTCTTTGAAGCAGTCTTCTGCTTCTCAAACAGTAAATCTCTATCATTGATCTCGCGAACTTGTGCAAAAATGGGGTTATGGCACACTTGATAAAAGTATCAAGCATCCATAGTCTATCAGGGAGTTGGGCTCAGTAAAGGCTTGACTTGAACTATACTGACCGCAAGTCTATCATGGTATGGGACATCTTTGACATATGGTGGCAACAACAAGTCTCCACATACCGTGAAGAACATAGTAAAGCGGCGGCGACATCAAATTGGTTAAATTTATAGTCGCAACCGCCAATGTTGGTGACCAATTGGTGATGAGTGTCACCCCGGCAAAGATGTTGATAAAAGAGCCTCACTATATGAGGACAAAAATGGACGTAAAATGACTCATGCAATGTTCTCAACCCTAGCTTAGCAACATAGTCGATCGCCCATTCCATTTCGAGCCAATCCTCGAATAGTTTAGAGTCGAAAGCACATTCAGGCAACAATGTTTTAGAAGCCCACCACTCTTTTGGAAGTTCTTGTTGAATTAGTGGTGGCTGTGGGTTTTGAATGGGTGGCACATCTTGTTCGATTGGTGTCACGGGTTGCACAAAGGGTGTGCGACCGATTTAACGGTTGGCATCGATGTACGAGCCCGAGATGCAGGGATTTTACATGACAGATTCGTCATTCGCGGTCCCAGAGTTTAAAATGTACAAAAATGCACAAAAAAAACCCCCTAAACAAGGAAAAGATTAGAGTTTATCATAATAGCCGAGCAAAATGCGATCCAATGAATCAAAGCAAGAAGCTCCGATAGCGAGTGAAAAAATAAAAACCCACAATATAACTTACATCGATAAAATTGACCGATCAATGCTCAATTTGATCGATCAGGCAGCCTTTTTGTCACAGGACATAGTATAAACTGGTTTGATCGATCAACCTTCTTATTTGATCGATCAGATGTGTAGTTGATCGATCAATTCACCAAATTGCTCAATCAATCATTACAGTCAAACTGTTTCTTTAAACACACCTCATTAATTGAGACATTACCCAGTCCCTATTTCACCACGTATAGGGTATCAGTATATGCTATCTAGACAACTCCAACTTTATGGAATTGTACCACATATATAAAACAATAAAGGGTTAGAATTTAAAATCTTACCTTGGGTCTTGATTTCTACCACGAGCTTGACAAGCTCCGTGGTTCCAATGGTTTAACAATCTCAAAAACTAGTGGCGATCCTTGCTAGCTTACACAATCGCATGGCGTCCATGCTCCACATTCACACGATACGCCCTCACCAAATCTCTTTCTCTTCGTCTTAAATTCCACCACTTAACATAATTGCAAGAGTTAAAGCAAAAGGAATAATCTCCATTCCTAGCCAAGCCTTAAACTTATAACCGCTAGTATGTAAAGCATACACACCCCCCATAGGTGTGCAAGATCACGTCAATGGTCCACACCGTACACACATGTGTACCGTACACCCATACGTAATCTAACGCACCTCATTACATTTGACTTCCACATAGTCGAACCAGTGACCAGACGGGCATGTCTCCCTAAGTAGCAACATGTGGGTAAAGAAGACACATCAAGAGTCCTTCCACCATCCACATGTACACACATCTATAATCCGTAGATTAGCAATCTATCTGCAGGAATCCATATAATTTAGAAGTCCCCATCATAATTTTAACGTCCTCCAAATTAGGGTTATCATAATCTCTCCATCTGGGAAGAATTTTCCTCCTCGAAAATACCCTAAAGATATCCCGAGTAAAACTCAATTGTTCATAGCGTCAATGTACACACGCAGAGGTATTATGTGTGAAATAGTCACAACCATACAGTCGCCAGTCATATATGCACAACCCCTCTCTCTGAGTCCACACATCCACAATGGGCTCACACGCATCCAGAGTCGAAATAGTTTCCCCCAAAATCAGTGTATCCACACAACCCCTATAGATGAAATTATCAGGTTAATGTACTGGTCGCTAAGCTCATCCCTAATCTACTGAAAAAGTGTGACAGTCGTCTCATTCACCGGGTAGCTTATATCACACCTCCATAAGTAATTATATATAGTATTATGTCACCATCACGTTAATCATTAGTCAAAAGAAAACGATCATAATGCCCACAAAATTCATACATAGGCAAAAACTAGCTGTTGAGCTTTTTATTAAGGATGTCCCCCTTAATTACTTGACTGGTGTTCATTCCACGAAGAATTGTATATTGATCATGAGATTAAGACTACTTAATCAGAATGTATCTATAAATAAGATCAACCAAACCTTGAAAGAAATATAATGTGTTGTCCATTCAGCAGATCTTCACTTCAACGATGTTGATCATTAGTGATCATATATCATTTCCATTGTACTAATCACAGTGACCCCTTACGATTGTAAAAATACTCATGGAGCACAGTAGACCAATTTTGAAACATACCATTCATCCGAAAATCCGATTCACCACATTGATGCTATCGTTATCAAAATAAATCAACTCATGACTTGAAATAGGTCTCATCTGTCTACGAACAAATGTTCACACTCATCCACTTTCTGATACGCAACGGTGGTAAGAGATATCCCCAAAATGTTATAAAGCCAACACCAAGATGAGATAAAGCCATCACCAACATGAGGTACAGCCATCACCAAAATGAGATAAAGCCATTACCAAAATGAGGTAAAGCCATCAGCAAAATGAGATAAAGCCATCGCCAACATGAGATAAAGCCATCAGCAAAATGAGATAAAGCTATCACCAATATGAGAACCTCTAAAATTTACCACAACGATCGTAAAATCTTCAAACTTTATGCCCTTAACTAATCTTATGATACGGGAATAGAGTTACGATCATACAGGAAGGGCAAAAGAGTGTGACACACCCAGGCTTTCAAATCAAGGAGATGATTGCAAATGATTGCTCTCAATGTCATACATAAATACTTAGGCATGATTAATCGTCCGTTCGTGTGCACAACTCTCAACACACTCCTATACTAACTAAATCTCCATATATTCCTTAAAATCTACAATGCTCATCATGGCTTAGGTGAAAACAGCGGAATCCACCATAGCGACATCCAATTATGCTCTCTCATGATATCCATAATTAAAATTTTCCTATCCTCTATCAATTACCGACATGATTGTCTTAGACTTTTCCAATTCTCAGAAAACTTCCAGAGTAAACTACTGATTAACAACGAACTCACGTTTAGAAGGAACGATTTAAATACACCATAATCATGACTCATTAGTTTGGAAGAAGAATACTAGGATTAAGTCGCTAATTCAACTTCATTTCTCATAAGTATTAAGGAAATTTCAAATTCACTAAACAATTCTCCAAAAATATTTATTGTAACTATCAAGATTTATTAAGTCCAATATAACTATCACTTACATAGTTAATCTTCTAAAGTTAGAATTGCTTATGTCATGCAAGTGATTTAAGTCGATACACAAGTGATAATGCTATGATATTTAGCGTGTCAAAACCAATAAAATTTCTAAATCATCGAACATTAAAACAAAATCTTGATTGATATTGAACTTATACCTTGGGCATCTTGAGTCGCAGGAAGAATCGGCTTAGAAGTAGACGCCGAGGTCTCCTGCTTCGCTGCTTATCTGCAGTTCTTAACTCGGTGTCCTTGTCTTACATCTAAAACAAGCACCCGAGAAACCTACAAGCCTCCGTTCTATGAGATTTCCCACACCACGCACATGTTACAAATGGTGTAGATGAGGAACAGTAAGGCTGCGCTGCAAGTAACTCTAGTCGCCGGATGTAAAGAGCGAGAACTATTTTGAGTGGTTGTCGAGGTCATTGCTTCCTTTTTCAAAGCGGGACAATGTCTTACCAAGTGTCCCATTCGTCCACACCTAAAACAAGTCCCGAGATCTTCTATAGTCTCGCTAGGTGTCGCCTCACACCTAGAACATAATTCATTTAATGTCGATGGAGAGGTGTGAGTCGTCCTTCTCAACATTGTCAGTAAGTAATGCATTTGAGTCATAGTGCTAAGCATCGCTTCAAGCAATCGCCTATTCGCTCACCTCCTCCAAAGGTGTACAATCTTAGCCTTCTTTTCGTGGTGCCATTTCGATCTCATTAGCATGACACAAAATTCCCATCAATAATTGTCATAGTCATAATGGCCCAAAGTTCCAACAACATCTTAAAACATATTTTATCTAATAGCCGTACATTTATCAAATCATCTAATATTTCCCTTAAAAGTGATTATGAGATCCACCATTTAAGTCTTAAATCGAATCCCAAGTTCTAAATCTCCGACCATAGTCATGAAGTTCCCTATAGAAGCTAAAACCAAAACTCCACTAACTTTGCTAAAGTCCTAATTGAGTTATAGAAAACTCACTTCCCAATCATACCTACATCCATAGCCTAGTAAAGTCCTAACACGACCTAAAGCCTAGGCTCGACATACTAATCGTAATGATTTTACGCACCTAGAAATCCGTGCCATCGAGGATCATAACTGGATGATCCCGGGACAAATCACGAAGTGTCGCTCATTATAGCGAAACCAAGCGAACATGTTATCACAAGGCATTTAAAATAGAAAGAAGCAATAAAACAAACATGTATCTAAATATATAAAATATACATTCCCAAAAAAGGAAGAAGAACCAATGGTGATAGACATCCATCACCCAAAACAATGGTTCCTAATAATGGTTCCAATAGAATGTATAGTAATACTATAAAAGGAAGAAAATATCTACGTATGGCCACCAAAGCATAATAATCCAAAGGTTTACACAAAATCCCAAAATAGCGCACTCGTATACCCGCATTTAAGGATAAAAGTCGTCCGCCTCGACGCCGGGCCTCCTCGGCCTTAGCCTCCGGATCGCCGAAAATCTGGGTCACTCTCGCCGGAAGTACCGCTCGTAACCTAAAAGTGATTTAGAAAGCGGTGGTGAGCTACATCATAGCTCAATAGAAGAATTCAACTAAATGAATTGAATATGCGGATCATGCTATCTCATAACAGTAAATCAAATCGAACGCATAATCATGACGAATCAAATCAAATCGAGCTTTTAGACAAGAAATCGATGTTATGCAAGTATATTATCGAGAGCTTAAATTGTGTATATTTAACTTAAGAAACTCCCGTGACTATATAGCAGAGTAAAAGAATGTCCGATAGGAAACCCCAACCAATCGTCGTTCACATGAACAATTTTGAAAGTGCAACAATGCCTCATCTATGGAGTGCAATTGTAGGATTACAAGCGGTGCACAAGTGTGCTTGGCATCGGATATACCTGGTTTAAATCATCAAATCACATACATATATACCTCACGGATCGGATAGCGAAATCGAAGCATTTGGGATAATCGGAAAGAAATCAAAGATAGCGAGAATTTATGATATGCATACATGCTTGTTAAAAAGCAATCACAGATATAAAATAAACATGAAATCATACTCAAAAGCGGTTTAGGTTGGTTTTCCCTACCTCGCATCGGTTTATCTTCTAAGCAAATCCAAAGCTTTTTTCGACGTGTCGTGGTTTATCCTATACCATAGGCACAAGACATTAAGTGTTAGGAGTGTCGAGAATTACCACCACATCCGTGTCTACTTTATAAAGCCAAGACAGAAAAACAGGTAAGTGATCGATCACCAATCTCATTGATCGATCACCACCCATCGAGATCGATCACCACCTTGGTGATCGATCACCAACTTATCTCTCTCTCAACATCAAGGTTGATCGATCACCACCTTGGTGATCGATCACCAACCTCCTGTAGATCGATCACCACCTTGGTGATCGATCACCAATGCAATTTCAAAAACTCCCCTTACATACATCAATTTCTTATACATTGATCGATCACCACCTTGGTGATCGATCACCAACTCTCATTGTAGATCGATCACCACATTGGTGATCGATCACTCCTTGTAGATCGATCACCACCTTGGTGATCGATCACTAACCTAGATCGATCACCACCTTGGTGATCGATCACCAACTCCTTGTAGATCGATCACCACCTTGGTGATCGATCACTCTCAGATCGATCACCACCTTGGTGATCGATCTACAACTCTGCAAGAACTTCCTAGCTTCGGGTCTCTGCTCCCCATAAGGCTTATATGATTGATCGATCACAGTCCTTGGTGATCGATCATCAACTCGATCGATCACCACCCTATGGTGATCGATCACCAATGATGTAAAAGTCATTAATGGAGTTCACCTCCCATCCATTTTTGATCTCCCTCCACTAATGGTTGTTCAATCACCATTAATACTTCATAAATACACCCTCTAAACTATTAAAATCAAAGAAAAACTAACCTTTCTTCGATCGATTTCGCGCCTTTAAGGATCGTTGTCCAAAGGGGTTTCGAAACGAATCTTCCGAATTTCTACGGCGATTTCACCTTGATTGATCACCACGAATTCAAGATGAAGTCGTCCATGATCCACGCATTGATCTTAACCTCTTCAACGCTTGGTTAGCGATCACGAGGTGGAGCGTTTCTTGAAAAACGGGCTTCTAAGGAAAAAGGGGTTTGAATTGCTTGTAGTTCTCGGATCTCTAACGGTTGAAATTTATCAACGGCGGACACTCAAGCGAGACCGTCGTCATGTGCTTTGCAAAGGTTGCGGAGATTGCGGCGCAGTTGAAATCGAAATCTCACGGTTTCTCATGAGGGTTCCATGGGGAAGAAGCTCTCTCTCTCTCTCTCTCTCTAGAACTCCCAAACTCTAAGGCTTGCAACCGGGTGAAGCTTCTTTGAGAAGCTTTGCCTTTTAATTAGCTAAAGGGTTTGGTTTCAGTGCGAAGCGATAACACTGCAAAAGTGTGTTAGGCTTATCCACTTGAAATAGAGTTTGGTTTCGGTGTTGAGTGGCACACGATGCGTCGGTGCACGGCTTTCACACTAAAGGCCCAAACACACATTTAAATTTTAATCCGTCCGTACAAGGTTATTCTAATATTATTTAAATATTTATTATTATATAAAAATCTATGATGACATCGATTTTCGTGTCGACCACACACTCGAGGTCAGTCGAGTTCGGGTCTGATTTTTCGGGTTATTACAAGAGATCTGCGCCTTTCAATGGCAATCTGCGCCTTTCAATGGCAGCCTTCCAAGCACATTCGGTCCTTTGCTTTGCTGAAGAGAAGAGAGAAAACAGACTCCAAAGTTACCTTTAATAGCCGTTGGAGGAGATAAGCTCTAAAGTTTTTATATTGTGCATATATTTTGAGAAGTGTACTTCACTGGCACTCGGTTTCCGAGTTTTCCTGGGCAATTTGCTAGGAAATGCACAACATGACAAAACTCAGAAACGACTGCTTTTTCACTGGGTCCCACATGTTTTGCCGAACGCAAGAAAAGCCCCGAAACGGCTGCTTTTGCCCAATTTTTTAATACTGTTCACGGTTTCCTACCTTTGCTGGGTACTCGAATGAGGCTGGGAGAGACAGCGAGAGAAGAGAGAGAAAAGAAAAGACTTTAAAAAGACATCTAAAAAAGTCAAGAATGACGGCTTGAAAAGTAATATAACTTTTGAAATAATTTAAAAGCTTAACCATATCAATTCACAAAAAAGTGGGTCTCAATATAAGTGGGTCTCATGCCACCCATTACTTCACAAAAAAGACGTTACGTGTCGCACCCATATCAATTGAAAATTTGGCGGCGTAGATCCCTGGGTAGAGGAAAAGCTTAAAAGAAAAAAAAAAGAGGGTGGAAGAGAGAAAGATCAGCTTAGGGTGAACTCCCAAGTACCTTGTAGCAACACCGTTGATCCGTTGCTCTATGAGTACTCCAACACCGTTGATCCGATTGCAAAAATATGAGACGAAATATATGGTTTGAGTTTGGGTTTGGGTTAAAGGCTTTAGGGCTTACACATTTAGGAATTTAGAGTTATAGAAGAGATTTATTAGGGTTTCACTTCTCTAAGATTAGGGATCTCTAAATGAGGGGATAAGTGTCTCTATTTATAGAGAAATGAGTTATTAGTGGGCTCCTAATTGGGTTTAGAGGTCTAATGATGGCTTAGATTTAGGTAATGAGCTTATCTAAGGATTCAAAGATTTTGGAGGCTTGGGGAGAAGATGAAAATGAGTTTTAATGGTGGATGATGAGCGACTTAAATGACATAAAAGCAATTCAATAGGTGTTTGGGGGTATAATGAGGATGTTTAGAAACTGCCCTCAAGGCCCTGGATGGTCTCAAAGTCAACGAAGATCAATTAATGGAGATCTTAAAACTCCGAATTTGCAGGATTTAACACATGCGTGCAAGTTAATTCCCACTATTTTTTTTTAAGAAGTTAGAACCCGAGCCTATAGTTTTTGAGAAAAAAATAAGAACTTAAATCGTGCATGCATATTATGCCCGCATGAGTAAAAAATTTCAATTTATAACCCATTGGATGTATCGTATCGAGCTACCCTAAAACAATATATTATATTAATTAATTAGACTTTTTTGTCAAAAGTAATGACCATTAGAAGTTCGCTCACTGTCGAGGGTCGCAAAACATCATGAATCCGTAAAGTGTTATATTTTTGGGCCTCGAGCCTCCATTGGTCTGACTTTGGGATCATCTAGGAACTGGGAAACTTTCTCTAAAGTTTTTCTAAGCTTTCTAAGGGTATCTAGGGTTTCAAGAGTTATGGAGATGTTTTCGAAAGCCTCTGATTATCATGAACTAGAGTACTCAACTTTAAACAATATCGAAAGGATCAAGCCAAAATTAGGTGTCTACAATAATCAAGTTATATGTTATATATATAACAAATTGAAATTCTTGGGAATTCCTTTATCCTCTTCTAAACTTACTTATCATGTGTTTTCCCCTTTTTGAGAATATGCATCAAAATATAGAAACCTAGAAAAGCCATTTGCTATCTAATTTTGGAAGAGATGAATTCTTTAAGTTTTTTGTGTCGGCTACATTAAAAAATTGAAGGGATAATGGCTCCTGACTGCCATTTAAACACTTTAAATGATTTTACACCATTAAAATTACATTTTATTCTCAAACAGATGAAGAGTGATTTATCATTATGCCATGCCACAAATTTATAATTAATCTAAGTTGTCCAAGTGGCAATTTATCATTGGGACATATCTCAGCCCAGAGAAACATACTTATAAGTGGATGTGAACCATCTGATCGATAAACTTTAATATCAACCGTAAAACTAAAAACAATAGTTAAGATTTAGGCAACATATCGGATGGTCTAAATCTCCCTAAAACACTACTTTTGCGTCTGTTGCACTTCAATATATGATCTCACACTTTGATGGTACGGATCACTCACATCTTAAATCATTGATGGTATAAGATCATTTAAATACCATTTTGGTGTTTAAATGATGGTCAAGAGAGCCGGGTCCAAAATTGAATCCATCCTATGCATTAGATTTAGTGGAATAGGTAGGCTGCTAGAAGAGGATGGCTTGGGTATTAGAAAACTTAGCCATGAAAAATAAGTGACAACAATTTATGTGGCACCATGTGAGGATACCAAAGCATTAGCTAGAATTTCATGGGCGTAGCTAACTCAACCTCACAAAATTGGCTTGCGAGTGAACAAAAGGATTTTTGAAAATCAAATTAAAGATAAAAAGGTTGTTCTTAAGATGCATGATTGTGGAAGAGGTGGTTTAATTTTTCTGGTGGAGAATCAAAAATATATTGAGAGGATAGTGTGAAGACCCCAACCCACATGTTATAATATTGTCCGGTTCTAAGCTTAGACCTCCGCTCCGATTTTGTTTTTGACATGGGCTTAAGTATCCACCCCAAACGCATCATGTCATGTAGCGTCCACAATCACATATAGTCCAGAGTCGGGAGTTTTTCCTATCCGATATGAGACTATTACAGTTAGTGAAGTTCTGGTGACTTCCAGATGAGAGTTGACGGTTACTCAAAGTGCAAGAGAAAAAGATATCAGGTCCATATATATCGGATATGAATCAGATGTGCATCCGATATGTGTCGGATAAATATTTTATAATATTTGTATATTTAGTATTTTATAAAGAAAAAAAAGTTACTTCAATATCAGCTGGTTTGGCCGATATGCATCCATATCGGGCTTTAAATCCCTGCCCCCAACCTTAAGATTGCACAAAAAAAACAAAATCCATTGATCAGACAGCTGCTAGAGAGAGAAAATTAAGTGGTGCTAACCTTCCTTTTAATCCAATTTATTCCAATCCATAAGACACATTTATATTTACTTAGACAGGGAGAAGATAACTTGGCAGCAACAATACACTTAATTAATTGCCAATTATTTTACACTCATTGAGGACACTCCTGAGTAATATAATATGTAAGAAAATAAAGAAGAAAAAAAGTTTATTTATTGTTCAGATTCATCCATCTCACCATCTTTCTTACCATCCTCCCCTGAAATCTCCTCAAGTGATCTCCCTTTGGTCTCAGTCACCAAGAAGGTACAAAAGAAGCCCAGCATATTAGTAATAGATAAAGCAATCATAGCCTTCTTTATATCCTTTGTGTTACCATCCAACGTATAATTTTGCACCCCAAAGGCCCCGATCATTGCCCCTGCCTTGCCAGCTGCGGCACTCATAGCGTGACATGTCGACCTCACTCGCGTCGGGAACAATTCGGCCGGCAAAACGAACGTCGTACTATTTGGTCCGAAGTTGGCGAAGAAAAACGTCATCCCGTAGCACACCGCGAATAGATACTTGTTCTCGTTCTTGAAGTAATCGTATTCAATACCAAGTATCAGCATAAAAACCGACATCATGAAGAAGCCGACGAGTTGGATGAGGAATCTGCCGATTTTTTCGATGAAGAAGACGGTAAACCAGTAGCCCGGGAAGGTGCCGAACATGGCTACTACAAACATGGCGCGCGATGTCTCGAACACTTCCCTAATGGCATTCACCTCTTCAGCCTTTTTGGTGAGCCCAATTGCGGGGAAAATGTCCTTTTGAGTGAGATTTTGGCTGTAAAATGCAATGTCTAAAAGGAACCATGTACTCATTGTACCTATAAGGTGCCTCCCATGTCGTCGAATGAACTCCCTCGAGAGCAACTTGTACTCGTTAACCGATCTAAACTGTGCCACTTTCTCTTGTTCCGTTTGGATGTCGATGTCGAGCACTCTCCCCATATCCATCGCCGCCTGCTTCGCGTTCCCTTCAATGATCGCCGTGTACCGTCCCGTCTCGGGCATCTTCATTCGCCAATAATACGTTAGAATTGCCGGAAGCGCACCTAACATAAGGACAATTCTCCATAGGTAGTCACCAGCAGCCTGCGTAGAGACTATATGGTCTTTCTTGAAGGGGACGGCTGGGTTGTATTTTAGAAAGAGTGCGGAGAGTGTCATGGACACCAACCCGGCCGCGATTATGCCCACCCCTTGCATTGCAAACACCGCAGCTATAAACGCACCTCGTGTTGTCTTGTTTGCGTACTCCGACATGATTGTGGCGGAGAGGGGGTAATCACCCCCAATTCCGAACCCGAGCCAAAACCGGAAGAAGCAAAGGGATGTCATTACGGCTTTGTGAGACGCACCAAAGGAGAGACCGGAGCAGATGGCACATAAAACCATCAGTATAAGGGTCATGCCGTACACCTTTTTCCGCCCGAGCTTGTCTCCCAACCATCCGAAGACTAGTTGGCCCAAGAGAGTCCCGACTAGCGCTACCCCAACAACGGCATTGTTTACGTTTTGGGGGAGCTTCCCGGGTTTACCTGTGCGCGGGTCATAGTAATAAAGACGACCCAAGAGCTTGGAGACGGTAGAGATGCAGAAGAGATCGTAGGCATCTGTAAAGAAGCCCATACCGGCGATCACGATCGCAGTCACATGGTACCACTGTGTGCGGGCGTTGTCGAGGGCATTCAGCACAGCAAGGTTGGGGGTAGACATGTTTGCTATAGGTGAGGGGACTAAGGCATGGAAGGTGGGGGTTATATAGTGGTAGTGGATTAGTATTACAGAAAATAAAAGAGGGGGGCGTTTCTAACTAAGAAGCATTTCGCTGGTTTGGGAATTTTGAGTGTGGATATTCGTTCAAAGCTTTATTTTATTGTTGCCAATTTGTCATTGACGAAGAAGCAAAGGTAGAGAGTTTGTTCGATCAAAAATATGTGGAGGATGATTTGGTTGCTGTGGTTTGTCCAATAAAAATGGAGTTAGTCTACAATGGTATGATTGGACATTGCAGTCCATATGTCCATGTGATTGAGTGACTTGCACGGACTTTCAATACATAAAAATCCGTGTCACTCAGTCATAGGGACATCTCGACGCCCATTGTAGACTAACTCTGAAAAATAAATGTTTTAGCTGTAATAACTACTTACCGTTGATTCCTATTTCTTATATGCTTCTCCTTTCATTTTGGGAAGGGATTTTGATTTGCCTCAACTACATCATAAGGTCGTCAACCTTATGAGGAGGAGGCTTTGACTGGTCAAATAAGTCAAAAGCTGACTTTTGTGGATTTCATTGTTGAAGTTTAGTCTCACCTAGGGTATTTATAGTCTTAACTCTCTTCTTATAAGAACGTGGCTTTTCCACTCAGCCAATTAATTTTTATAGAAATTATGACAATAAAAAAATACACACAACAAGTAAAACACAAACACAAAATTTATGTTGTTTGATAATTTGTCAACGTCCACGAGTGATGCTAAGTCCTTTTACTAATCTGTGAAAATTAGGGTTACAAATCCCTCAAATCTCACTTGACTCAATACAGAAAATTGAGTTTCCTTCAATATAATTTTAATCTATAATTAGAGTTTATATATAATACAAAGTATAATCGCCCAATATAGCTTGACCTGCACAGTTGTGGTTGGGTGCACAATTCAACCTGTTGATCAGTACCGCCAATATAATTTAAGGCACAATCTCAACAGTTTTGAGATGGATGCTCTAATTTATTAGGGAAATTTACCTGACCGACCCTGTCAAATGTACCTTTTACTGTAGAGACCCTATAGTTTCACCTTTACCCAAATTGACCAGCTGGAAGCCTAGCCGACCCTAAGAACAGCAAAAAGTCCAAATTACCCCCTTTCTTTAACGCAAAAAAAACATCATCTTCTTCCTTATTTTAATCTGCTACAGTTTCTAAAAATCAGAGGTGATGAAGGTGACGACATTTTCTCCTCAATCTAATTTATTCCGATCTGTTATTTGGATCGACTCAGATACACCTTTATAAGGCGTATCGCCTCTTAAAAAAAAAAAAAAAAAAAAAAAAATTTAAACAGTCGATGCCGACTCTTAAAATAGTCGATGACGACTCTTAACACAGTCGGTGCTAATTGTTTTAACAGTCGATGCCGATTGTAAAAATAAAATAAAATTATATATATATATATATATTTTATATAAATATGGCATCAGATATATAAATATCGATTGTGTAAAACAAATGATGCCGATTGTAAAAAATAAAAAAAAAATAAAAATAAAAATTATACAGTCGATGGTGACTTTGACTGTGTATATAGTCGCCATCGACTGTATAATTTTTTTTTTTTTTTTTTTTTTACTGTTTATACAATCGATGGTGACTGTATAATTTTTTTATTTTTATTTATTTATTTATTTATTTTTTTTACAGTCGGCATCGACTGTTTACACAATCGATGGCGATTATATACACAGTCGCCATTAACTGTATATATATATATATATATATATATATATTTTTTTTTTTTTACAGTCAACATCGACTATTAAAACAGTCGGCACCGACTGTGTTAAGAGTCGCTATCGACTATTTTAAGAGTCGACATCGACTGTGTTAAGAGTCGGTATCGACTGTTTAAATTATTATTATTATTTTTTTATTTTTTAAGAGGTGATATCACCTTACAAAGGTGTATCTGGGTCGATCCAAATAACAGTTCGGAATAAATTGGATTGAGGAGAAGGCGTCATCACCTTCATCACCTCTGATTTTTAAAAACTGTAGCAGATTAAAATGAGGAAGAAGATGAAGTTTTTGTGCGTTAAAGAAAGGGGGTAATTTGAACTTTTTGCTATTCTTAGGGTCGGCTAAGCTTCCAGCTGATTGATTTGGGTAAAGGTGAAACTATAGGGTCTCTGTAGTAAAAGGTACATCTGACATGGTCGATTAGATAAATTTCCCAATTTATTATGATATCAGAGTAGACTTTTTTTCCACTTCATGTCACCCAATTCATTTATCCACGTGATTTGACTCAATCCAACCAGCTGATATTGAAATAGAAACAAGGAGGGACATGGATTAATGCGCGGGATGGCTAGGAGTGGGGCTCGGGGGTATGGGCCCACATGGGTCCACTTTGTTGAGCTTTTGGGCTCAACCCAAACGTCAAAACGAGGCAACAAACAAACGGTGGCCGCCTACCTTTTGTTTCATTCCACATTCTTCTCTTGGCTCTCTCCTCATTTTTCACATAGAGCCTACGTGTCAATCAATCATTGGTGGTGGATCCCTCGCATCAACGGTGGTTTACGGTTGGTGATTAGAGACTAATAAATTGAAATTTGGGGCATATTCTCACTTCTCGAAATCATTGGCCGCTTTGTTTCCTAGCCCTTTGGTCTATCTCCCATCACTTACTATCTTTCTAAACGCACCTGCACTTTATTTCTCGTCGCACATCAACTTTTTCAAACAACACATATTAGATCCAAAACATGTATTTATTAGCAAAAAGTGTGTCCTACATGGCTATAGTGACCAAGTCATGATTCGAGACTAAATGGACTTGGAAAAAGTTTGAAAAAATCTCGCAAAATTATGGGGAAAAAGGGTCAAAACATCATAAAAACAAAAAAGACAAAATGTAGAAATATAATACATAAAAATAAAAAATAATAATTTTTCAAAAAAAATATGGAGAAACTTTAGAAAATTTCAGAAATTTCACAAATAATTCATGAAATTCACGAATAATTCTCCTAATTTAAAATTTTTTTGAAAGAGTTGTGAAGAATAATAATTTTATTCTTTTTCTTTTTTAAATCGTGAATATTTCGGGAGTTTTTCAAAAAATCAAAGAATTTGGTAACCATAACATAGCTGCTTTTGGGTGCATATTAATTTTTTCGAATTTTTTTTTATGTGTGCGAGAAGAAAAAAAAAGTGTGGTGCACGTAGCAGCCCTCTCTGAATGATGTAAAGTGTGTGGTCCACATAACAACCTTCTTAGAATGATGTATCCTCCTTTCTAGTATGCTGCCTAGATGAAATCACCGTTGGTTGTGCTTGGGTCAATCTCCTCCTACCAAATTAGTCTATAAGAGCACAAATCAGTGAAAGTAAGCTTTTGACTTTTTACACCAATTTGGTGCTAAAATATATTTGGGACATTGACTCGACCACCGCTAACTCTCTCTCTCTCTCTCTCTCTCTCTCTCAACTGCATTGTAGCCACCAAATCTCTAATCCAATGGACTTTATGTGGGTTGATGCCAGCGACCGTAATGGCATTCCAAAAGTCGGTCATAAACAGACACTTGGAAATGCTTGATCGATGTGATTTCTAATCCATAACCCAATGTAAAACGGCCAGCCGGATGTACCGATTGGATCGATCAGATGTGTGAGTTAGAGGATGAACCATGTAGGATCAAATATGAAAGATTATAGACTATCATTCCTCATATTAATATAGATCCATATATGCTATACTAAAATATTTGTACGGTATCTAGAGATTAGTAAATGGAAAAATGTAAAATAATAAAAAAAATTTACTTCTACAATTCAACTTATGAACAGATGTGTATGTTTTAGATCTTACAAGAAAATAAAATGATATATATAATGAAAGGCATAAAGGTACTATGGAGACTTGCGAATGGCCTTAGTGATTAACAAACAAGAAGTGAGAAAGAACATTGGAATCGACAAATGAACTATGCATTGATTCAAATCACCCTCTTAAACTATAAAATGTCTTTTTGGGGTCTCAAACTCCCAAGTGGCCTAATACATCATATATATATATATATATATATATAATGTGTCTTTGTTTTTAATGTTATTTCTTTTAGCTTCATTAGGGATAAGTCAATTTAGCATCAAGCCTTAGATTAGATGTCCTTGAATCGCCACAGATTTACCTCTAAAATCTAACCCACAATCCTTAAACATATGCCCTTTCCCATATAAAGATAGAGCTGTCAATGGATCCCCCCTCCCCCACCACCTAAAACCTAGCCCAGCCTTAGGAGCCAAATTTAGGCCCTAGCCGGGGCGTAACTGAGGCAGGCTTCAATATGCCCACCTCATGCAAAGTAGTCAACACTCTAAAGTAATGCCTTCAATGACGGTTAAAACAGGTTTCTTGGTAACTATTGACTTTCATGATGTTTGAGCAGTCTTTAATCTCAATAAAGATATTTTTTAGGGCATTGTTGATCTGAACACCTGCCATTTTAAATAGGGTGGTATTACTTGATGAAAAATAGCCCCACATGTACGAAATGGACGAATCCGTGAACCTGAACCTACACCAATTCATATAACTAAGGTATCAAAAATCAGCTGATACTGATACGTATTTGTTTTTCGACAAATTGATACATATTGGCCTAACACGTATCGGTATCCCAACTCGGGTATCCAATACGCATCGGTATCGGTCGATCCATCTCAGTTTCGACCGAGACTTATAGTTTCCGATAGGCTAAGTCGTATTGGACTTGGGCAAACCGATACCCGAAACCGATACCAATTTTGATACCTTGCATATAAATATAGCGACCAAGTACGTACGGAAATAAAACGGCTCTAGAAATATATGAATTAAAAATGGTAAATTTCGGTAATTTCGGGAAATAAGAGGAATAGTTGGAAAAATTAAAAAAAATTGAATAATTATATATATATATATATTATGACCAAACACGGATTTTAAATGAAAAACAGGGTTTAAATGTATTCTTCGAAAAAGACAGGTTTAAAACAGATTTTTCAGAAAACCGAAAAAATTTGAGAAAACAATTTTTTTGTCGTTTTTTAACCACAAAAAAAAATAAAAAATAAAATAAAATCACATGTTTGGTTACTATGGATATAATTATGAGAGTTAACAAATGACACGCCATCATTTGAACATAATGAGACCAAAAATTCACTATCACTATAGGATCTATGCCATCCAATTGTACTACTTTAGTATAGACCCTCCAATGGATAAGGGCAACTGTCCATATTAAAAACATGCAATCAGATGGTTTGAATCTTATGATTGTAACTTTTTTATTAGAAGTCATTGCTTGGTGCAATGGTAAAAGGCTTGTATTGAGGGGAGAAGCTGCGTTTTAGGTTAACATGTTGGTGTGCTTGCTACATAAACCGCTTGGATTGACCAAATGTGTGCCATATGGCATAAAAGGTGTCCGGGGTGGTGTAGTGTTGATGCATGTGACACCCATTAACTCGAAAGGGAGCTGGGAAGTGCTCCAATGGAGTACCTTCACCACACACTGGGGGAGTTCCACATAGCACCTAAAATATATTTTGTGTGCCGTATGGAGCAAGATAGCATTGTTTCCCCAACATTTTAAATTGAATAACAGATCAAAGTAACTAAAATTTATACAAAAGTCTCCATGTTGAAACTATTTAGCCTTAAAATTGGACTGCACAATCACAATTAAAATTCAGCATTCAATTTTAATTTGTTTAAAAAAATTGATCAATATAACCTACTCAGCCCCCACATAGCACCAAATCAGTGTTTTAAGTGTCATGTGGACCATAGTGACCAAGTCGGGGTTCGAAAATAAGCGGCTTGGAAAAATCAGGAAATTTCCATAAAAATTCGTCAAATTTGGAAAAAAAAGGGTCAAATTAAAAATCAATAAATTTAGGGCAAAAAATTGAAAATAAAATTGAAAATTTTGCGAATAATTCGTTGGCGGGGTCAATTCACTACGATCATGCGTCAACGAGGACGTTGACATTTATGAAGTGGTGGAGGATGTGACGGGGCCAATACTCGAGCTTGCAACATGGTGCTTGTGGCACGACATGTGGTGCCAGGAGGGCACGCGACATAGGGCCAAATGAGCCTGTCGACGTGGTCGCGCTCCGAGGACGCGACACGGTCGCATAAGGGTAGGACGCGGAGCATCACGGTCGCGACACGATGAGATTTATGAGTTTGTGAAAAGTTACAACTACTTCATGAGATTTATGAGTTTGTGAAAACCCACGAATAATTATATTTATAATTTTGATTCACTTTTTGAAAAAAAAAAAAACAAATTATTCATGAGTTTTTCAAAAAGTCAGAGAATTTGGTCTACTACAATGTGGACTTCCAAATAAACTTAGAATATCAATTTTGTATGCTCCTTTGGAGCATATATATAATGCAAGCAGCTAATGTGGCATGATGCAATTGGTTGTAAGTGTGGTTGGGCTCAATTAATGCAAGTCGTTGCAACCAGGCGTCAGGACATCATTCACACACACGGGCTTTCAATGGGTTGAGCCAGATTTTGGTTAGCGCCAAGCTCGAAAAAAGTTATACTTTCTATCAATCAAACTCGGCTCGATATCCGAATCGGGCTAAACATATTGCAACCCAGATAAATCTGGGTCAAACTTGACCCAGATAAATCCAGGACGGACTTGGGATGAGTGTTCGAATATATATATATATATATATATATATATATATATATATATATATATATATATATATATATATATATACTTATCTTTTTTAAATAAGAAAAAAAATATCTTTTCATTAAATATAATTTGTTTAAATGCCCTGAGATTAATCGTTGTTCGTTATAACTATTGTGCAACCGATGTCCATTATAACCATTGTTGATAAAAATATATACTTGAGCTTCTATAATGCTAATTAAACTTTTAACCTTCTTCAAACTTTTATTAGAAAAAAAACAGTCAAGCCCAACCAACTTTTATTAGAAAAAATAGTTGAAAAAAACAGCCCAACCAAACTTTGTTAGAAAGAAAAAAGCCGAAAAAGCGCGAAAAAATGCCTAAGCCTGGACGGGCCTGGGCTGTGAGTACATCGCAGCCCGAGTTAAGACCGGGCTGAAAAAATTGGGAACCCAGCCCGAATAGGTTAGGGCCTAGCCCTAATCCGGGTCGGACTGAAAAATTTGGGAATCCGACCCGGGTAGGTTAGGGCCAGGTTAAACCCCAGCCTGACCCTAATCCGGCCCATTGAGAGCCCTACACATACGCACACACTTAACAGGTTCGATTGATTTATCAAACACTTGGTCTCGGCAAGGTGCCCAAATGGTTCAAGTCCTACTCTATATCAGACGGGTTCACCTGCTTTTAAAACCCTGGGAGACAATGGAAACTAGATAAAAAACTATGGCGTAGTCTAAATTTTGGCCTTCAGATCCTAAACATAAATACCCTAACATAAAAACTATTGCGTAGTCTAATATTTGTGGCCGTATGCTGAAACTCAATCTTGGCCGTCAGATCCTAAACATAAATACTCAATCTAATGTCAAAGAACCAGAAGTGTTTTCAAAGTCTTTCCTAGATATCCTAAGGATTTTGAAACCAACCGAAGCCTATATATGATTCACAGCAGCAGAATAAAGAACACACTTTCTATATCAGCTTCGAGGCTCCAAACGATCAAAAAGCAAATTAACTCATACGCCCAAACAGAGATAGATATCACCTGAAGCTTATTTATTCAACCAAACCACATGATTCCCTAAATTCATATGCTGCAAGCCTTAAAACGTTTAAATGCTACGTAAGTATGTGCGAGCGCTTCTCTTTTGAAGAGCAAGTGGGAGCGGCTTACAAGGTCAAATCCCCATGAAAACAATAGAGAACAGCAAGCAATGTTTTTTTTTTTTTTATCAGGAGAGCATAACTAAAACCTCTCTTGTGGTCTTTTTCGGGAGAGGAGGTTGCTTCTTAATCATACATATTTTATAATATATATTGAGTAACCAAATAATGGGAATATGAGACAAGCTCCCTACGCATACTTCTTCAACCCATGGCATACTTCTGGGTCCAGCTCCTTGCAGTGGTCTCATACTTGGACCTATCTGTTTTGTACATGTGAGCAATCTCTGGCACTAGAGGGTCGTCTGGGTTCGGATCCGTCAACAGAGAACAAATCGAAAGCAATACCTAAATATGGAAACTAGAGTGTCACTTGCCATTTTCTTTATTGACAACAACAACAAAAAACTTTAACAGTTTTAAGAAAAGAGAAATCTATATCCTCACTCGCACACATAGTTACCGAGTCAGAATTCGTAAAAAATCGGCAAGGCAAAAAAACATAAAAATAATGTGAAAATTTGGTAAAAATTGGGAAACATTTGAGAAAAGTAATGGAAAGATCTAAAAATATTAAAAAACAAATATTGTTGACAAAAATAAGGATAATTTTGTGGAAAATAAATCGTAAAAAAAAATGAGTATTTTTGAAAAATAAAAAAAAAGGGTTTTAAACAAGTTTCTGACGTTTCATGAAGAAAAGTGTTTTAAACAAGGTTTTTTTTTGACGAAAAGGAGACTTTGGTAACTATGCTCACACATAAGCTTGCAGGAATTCGGCCGTCAAGAGATTGGTCTACTCATGCGGGATCCCAATACAAAATATAATGCAAACAAGTCAAGCAACAACCAGGTGTTTTGGTGCTTCACTTATTCCTACGTGGTTGAGCTTTTTCACTGTATTCATAATCCCCTTGGTGGCTAAATTTCATATTCAAACTCGAGTGCGGAAAAAAAAATTCCCATTAGAACACAGCCTTTACAGATTAGGAAAATGCAATTCAAATTTTCGTGAAATAGACCAATTTCCTTTGTGTTGAAGGTTTTACCAATGAATATAAAAGGGTGAGGTCCATGCATAGTATGACAAATTTCGTTTCAGTAATATTTCAGTTGGGGGTCATTTCGGATAAATTTCAGGAAATATTCGAAAATATCTCGAGAAAATTTTGGGGAGTATATATATATAGTATTTATACAAATATTATTTATTATTTTTAAAATGACCAAAAGTCAAAAAGATTTCATTAATTTCACCTTGGAAATAGTCAACGCAGGGCTCCACTGCTCCTTTAGGATATCGAGGCAAATACTGCCATTGCTGTTGATGTTTGGATGGAAAACCTTTGTTCTGAAAGCAACCTGCACAAACCATACAAGATATACAGAATCAGAATAAAGAGGAACTACGGAACTGCATTTGGTCGTGCAGAACCAATCTTTAAAATGTTGATTTTTGGCCCTTTTACTACGAACTAATAGATGATATCTAAAATGACACTGTAGACCAAAGAGTCCTAGATAATCAAATTTTCCTTTTCATGCAAGTTTCAGAGTTAGATCACATCTGTAGGACTTATATTGGAAAGTTTACCTGACCCGAGCACTGCCAGCAGAGTTCCGATCAATCTCAATCTGCCAACGTTGGGAGATGCATGGATGCTTTTGTGCGTCAAACCAGTGAAAGGTCAAAAACATACTATATTTTTAAATTCAAACTGTGGCACAGGGGTCACCACGCTACAGGTCAAACTACTTGAACCCAAGATAGTGTTTCAATTTACAACAGCACCCTCTTCCACTAATGAGTCAGTATCGCATTTGGAGCTCTGAAATTACTGTCTTTCTACAGCAAGATTACCATTTTTGTTCAAAGATTTATCTCTCTGGTTAGTGTTGCAGCAGTTTGTTTTCTGGCAATACCCTAGTCAACTGTTGATTCAGTCATCACATCCTAGAATTTGCAGTTTATTGCCTGCATATTATGAGGCCATATAGTTATCAGATCGTGATGGCTTCTTATGGCTCTCTTTTTAAATTCCCCCCCGGTTTCGTATCTTTTCAGCAAATAGCCTGAAAAAGGTACTTATTTTGGTGGTAAGATCTTCCGTTACCAATTCCAATGGACTTCATGAACATTCAGTCTGCAAACAGCAGGAATTGACCCTATGAATTCACCAATTAGCATGGATCCTACATGTACGATAGTTGAAATCGGTGACTCTCCTAGGGTCCCCTCATCTAGGAATCCTAGGCAAGATGACCAAGCTAACAGTTTGACGCACTATCTCCCTTCAACCCTTTGAGCGAAATGTGGGAAACGCCCTAGCTCTAAAATGGGCAATCTGCCATGCAAATTAAGCCCACTTAGGCTCTGGCGGGCAGCTCTAAGAACCAGTAAGGTGGGGATCTACGCCATTGACCACCGTTGATCACGATGATTAAAATGACTTTTTAAATAGTCTTGGCTTGACCTTGTGCACGTCCACGTGGCACCCAAACCCATGTTTGGTATCACGTGACACTCAACTGGCTCTAGACCGGAGATCACCCGTTGGCCTGAGGTCCAGAGCAACGGTGCTCTAACATTATATTTATATAAAATAATATATGCACAGCAATACCAGTAGATGGAACGAGTGCAAAGAAGAAGGGGAAGACCGATGAGGACAAAGAGAGAAGCACTAAGAGGTTATATAAAGGATTGTAGAGTGATAGAGAGTTCAATCCTGGACATAAATGAGCGGTGACTGATGACGATGGTGGTAATACCATGGGTTAAAATCTCGAAAATCCGGTACGTATCAGTCGGCCCTCAAACCGACGCGTATCGTGTGAATGTATCGCCGATACAATGTTCAATGTATCGGATGATGCATACTATATTTTTTCTAAGAAAAAAATTCAAAAAAAAATTTAAAAATCCAAATTATCGAACGATGCATTGAAATTATCGTCTGATACGAATGATAATTTGAAATTGTCGTCCGATACGAACGATAATTTCAATGTATTGGCCGATACATTGAGGATTCGATACATTGCAATGATCGTACCAGAGACCCCCTAAAACGATACGTATCGATATCATTCGATATTTTGACCTATGGGTAATACTATATATTATATTATATGTATATATTTATATATAGGGAATGCTAACCTCGCCCTCTTCATTGTGAGGTTAGCATCGTCCCTAGACAATAATACCCCTGTTAAAGGGTATTTTCCTAAAATTACGAGTGAATTTAGTAAAGTTGAACTAAATAAGAAATGAAGTGTTTGTAATAAATGAGGTGCATGTAGTTGTAATAAATGGTGTGTCCTCATTTATTGCGAACACATTATTTATTAACTAATTTAATTTTACTAAAATGTTTCTCATAATTTTACGGAACTATGCTTTAATAAGGGTATTATTGTCTGGGGATGTTGCTAACCTCACAATGAAGAGGCTGAGGTTTAGCATTCCCATATATAAATGATGATGATCCTCATATATATATGATAATGATCCTATGTCTCAAGCCATAAGACATAAGCTCATTACTCAAGCTACCATTGACTACATGTCACATCAGTTGGCTTTTAAAGAAAATTGATGTGATATGGAGCTAACAATCCCATGGCTTGAGTTAGGATAATAGCAGGTTAAGTTATTGCAATTGTAACCCAAAAGGGATCACTTTGAATCAAACCGTAAATTGTAAGATTCAATCTGATAATTTAGAAATAAAAAATTTCTCTAATTTATCAAAATGAAATAAACATGCATTCTCATTTATATCCATCAAGACTATAGCAAGTAACAATTAATTTAGCCTAGCTTAAAAAAATAATTAATTAAATCACTTTCATACACAAGTCACAATACTAAACAAATCTTACGTAAATAGACCCGTAACATTGAATAATAGCTTTCACAAAAATCAAAAGTTGTTCACAAAATAATAATTTAAAGCTTCAATCATCATTCATTGAGAGTGACGATAAATTGCATGATGATAACTTAATTGTTTCACTAATCAGGTCTCCAACATAATATTATAACCAACTTTTATTTTTCTAAACTGCAGATTTAGAAAACATTTTCATGCAAATCTCGTTGTGGCATACACTCTCAAAAGATATTGAAGTTGTTGGGTCCTCTCGAATGATATATATATATATGATAAATATTTCATGATATATATATAAAATGTAAATCTCATGTAAAGATAAATTCATCTATTCCACTCTTATGTTATCAGAATTCCATAATGCTTATTGGGAGCATCTCTACTTGGCTCTTACTTTATGAGTCTTAGATGAAAGAGGGCTTTGATTGACTTGTAATGGGGCTTGGGTTAGGTTTCAAAGAAAGGGTAAAACTTAAGAGACTTTAAAGTTTTTGAGAATTTAGTTCAGCTATAGCTTATTCTTCTTCAAATTTTCTTTTTCTTTTGTGAGGATCCAAAAGGTTGGATCACTTCTTCCCAATTTCTCATATAAATCCTTTTTTTTTTTTTTTTTACTCTAACGATTTCTTTCTTTTTCACATATCTGAAGCATTTTTGCTTCTCTTTTTCTTCTTTTTATTTTCCCATACTTTCACTTTCATATTTTATGTTCTTTTTAGAAGTACCCTATTTTTGATCATTTCCCTTTTCATTTTTTTCATACACCTTCCACTCTCCTATTTTCTCTTTGTTCTAAATTCTCAGAAGTACAAGGGTAAAAGATCAAAAATTTTAGGATGCAAATTTAATTGGGGGTTATTAAAATTTGGTACAAAGAATTTTTCGATTTCAGGCTTCAAATATGGGTTCAAGAGGTAAAATATAAAGGGATTTTGGCTTTTTGGCTCAGACTTATCAAAAGATTGCCTCTTCTCATTTCTAAGTTCACTAGTAATGTTGCTATATTTTGTCAATACTTATAATAAACAGTTTTAGAACACCAAATAACACAATCGTAGACATGGATTCAAAATAGCAAATATGAGATTTCAGTTTAAGCAATCAAGAAGTTAAAAGAATAATTGAAAATATTAGGCACTGCATTCTTTCCATGGATCAAAATTTCATCTGATACTGATACCGATACGTATTGGACGATACGTATCGGTATCAGAGGTCACCGATACGGTACCTTAAATGTACCGTATCGATCATATATATGTGTTTACCCGAACGATAGATTCAATGTATCGTCCGGTATAGTCCTATACCGATACGTATCGTCCGATACGTATCCGTTTGGGGCTCGGACGATACGTATCGATTTTTCGATGCATTTTGATCAATGATTCTTTCTCAATGAAAGGGTAAGGCTCCAAAAGCTCACTAGATAAATTATTTTTGAAACTACAATCTAAATTTTGCAATTCAAAGCAATATATAGTTTCAACAACTCAATTTTGATACAAGTGTGCAATTGGACTAAACATAATATCGATTGCATCCTATCATTGATTTTGAACTCCTTTCAGGATGATGGTACTATGATTGGAATCAAATTCTATCTAAAAATTACTCACATATAATGGTAACTAAAACAAAAAGTTAAAATGTAAAACTAAACTTAAACGATTTTTTTTTTTTTTTTTTTTTTTAATTTTTTTTTTTTTTATATACATACATAGAAGTGTGCACCCCAAACTTAAATCGGACAATGTCCTCATTGTAAACAATCAAAATCAGGGCTAACGTGTACGGGCACAACAGTAAATAAAATATCTCTTCCAAACTTGGAGGAAATGGCGTCATGGGCAGGAGGCAAGAAACAAAAACGTCATAAGGAAAACTAACCAAAAATAACAAGGTCAAGAAAGTTAACAAAAGGAAATTATATATATATATGGAGGCCAATTACAATGAGACATTGTACAAGTAAAAAGAAAACCTAGGAAAAATCTAGACAAACCTAGGAAAAATCTGAGACGTGACGATGTGCACAGTAATATGGCCTAGGAGTCCTCCAAATTTATCCCGCAAAAAGATTGCCACCTCCAGACTCTGAGAAGTCCTCAACTTGACGCCTTGGAAGAGGATCTGCAAGTCAGGAGGGGAGAGGTGGATTAAGAAGATGGGGAGGGTGGAGAGTTAGGAGGGGTGTAGGATGGGGTAGCGAGGGTGGTGGTGTAGAGGTGGATGATTCAGCGTCGGGGAAGAGGGATAAGAGGAGGCACATTATCTTTTCTTTCTCCTCCAGAAGCTTGAGGACCTCCTCCTGCTTCCACCAATGAGACACTGAAAAGGCCTCGCTGATTTCGGGCCAACTAGGAAGAGTTTGTTGGTAGAGGAAGCCAAAGGGAATAGAATGAAATGGGTAGAGATGGGCAGTGTATTTATAACGGCAAAAGGCGAGGACGTGAAAGGTCGCAATATAATCCCGAAAGAGATAAGCATTAAAAATATGACTGGGGCAGGTGGCGGCAATAAATGCGAGGCGTGTTCAAGACCACAAAGAGTACAAACTGACTACAAGAAATCATAATTACGATTTGCTTGAAAAATGTATAAAAATAAAAGGCTATTGATTTTCGAGCGCGCGTAAGTTATTACGTGCGACCGTAAATCAGCAAAGATAATAAAACAGCAGAGAAGCCCTTACAAACGCACGTAATCCACTACGTGCGATCGTAAAGCACTTCTCACAAGATTTAACTACAGAAAGAAATAAATAAAACTAACTAATCAAATAATATATAAAATTTTGCTAGTGAAAGAAAATAAAAGCAATTGATGAGATATGGTACAAAAGTTTGTTATGGATGAGTCGGTAGCACGACAATGCCCATGAGTATATTAGACATACTCAGGGTTTTCCAGTGACATGGTGATCATTGTCCCTTGGCCCTCTAGTGCGACCACCCAATTTGAGTCTTTGCCAATTGACCTTAAAGGTACGCTTTCCTTGGTAGAGAGTTTGTTCGATCAAAAATATGTGAAGGATGATTTGGTTGCTGTGGTTTGTCCAATAAAAATAAAGTTATTCTACAATGGTATGGTTGGACATTGCAGTCCACATGTCCATGCGATTGAGTGACTTGCACGGACTTTTAATACATAAAAATCCATGCAAGTCACTCAGTCATAGGGACATCTAGACACCCATTGTAGACTAACTCTTAAAAATAAATGTTTTAGCTGTAATAACTATTACCGTTGATTCCTATTTCTTATACGTTTCTCCTTTCATTTTTGGGAAGGGATTTTGATTTGCCTCAACTGCATTAAGTTGTCAACCTTATGAGGAGGCTTTGACTGGTCAAATCAGTCAAAAATAAACTTTTGTGGATTTCAGTGTTGAAGTTTAGTCCCACATCGGGTATTTATAGTCTTGACTCTCCTCTTATAAGATTGTGGCCTTTCCACTCAGCCAATTAATTTTTGTAGAAATTATGACAGTAAAAAAATACACACAAGTAAAACACAACCACAAAATTACTGTGGTTTGACAATTTGCCAACGTCCACGAGTGATGATAAGCCTTTTTACTAATCTGTGAAAACTAGTGTTACAAATCCCTCATATCTCACTTAACTCAATACAGAAAATCGAGTTTCCTTCAATATAATTTTAATCTATAATTAGAGTTTATATCTAATATAAAGTATAATCTCCCAATATAGCTTAACCTGCATAGTTGTGGTTGGGTGCACAATTCAACCTATTGATCAATACCGTCAACATAATTTCAAACACAATCTCAACAGTTTTGAGATGGATGCTCTAATTTATTATGATATTAGCGTAGGCTTTTTTCCACTCTATGTCACCCAATTCATTTATCCACGTGATTTGACTCAGTCCAACCAACACGTAAGGCCACTCATAGCCAATTAATTTTGAGATTGATGCCCTAATTTATCATTCTGAGGTATAAAAAGTTGAGGTTCCTCTTTTAAGGGATCTGATAGCTTAGAATTGCTCCCAAGGATGATTGCTTTCTCGTGCTATAGTGCCCCATTAAACCTTCTCTAAGATGAGTGTCTTAGTCTCTTAGGCCTTGTTTGGGAATATGTAGGGGAAAGTGTATTTGTCGGGAAAATTGTTCATTTTCATTTATAGGAAAATCATATTTGTAGGACTTAAAGAAAATCTCTAGATGTTGTTTGGAAAAATAAATTTATGCTTATACAACATAGTTTGCGGAATAAAACTTTGGGACCCGAGCACATTTGTAGTGCATGTGTAAAATTGAAAGTTTATTTTATGCAAATGAGGAAAATTCCACTGTTCAAGTGGGCTCCACGTCAGTTGCCAAACACTGGAAAATGGTTGAAAATGATTTTTCAGCCCATTTTCCAATGAAATGAGCCATTTTACTTGTTATGAAACAAACCCTTAGGTGCGGGAAGGCACCTACCGTTTGAAATTTCAATTGCATATATAGTTGTTGATATGTGGATTATATTTATCAAAGTGGCTCATGTGATGCAAATAACTTGATGCGAAGATCGGATTGATCGAAGATTGCATCAAAAAGACATTTCCATAATGTGATTTAAAGACCGATAGAAATATAATAATGTGAAATGCCTTTTAAAATGAGGGTTCATTTAAAACATCTCCAAACCTATTTTTAGTTGTTCACTTTAAAGGTGTTTGTCACATCGGGTCCGTCACATCATGTTTGATGAAAAAACAAAAAAAACAAAAAATCGTTTTAAATGTATTTTTTCATAAAATGTTGGGAATGTTTAAAACGCAGTTTTTTCCCCTCAAGAACGTAATGACAAATTTCGTTTTCGGTAATTTTTCGGTGAGGGTTCCTTTTAGTACATTTCGGATTAATTTCGATACCTTCCGGAAAAAATTTAAGAAAGTTTTGGGAATTAAAAATATAAAAAAAATATATTTAATATTTTTTAAACAAATTACTAAAATATATACTAATTTACTAACCTATTTAAAATAAAAAATAAAAATTTTAAATTAAAAAATAAAGTTATCAAAAAGTACCGAAATTTTCTCAAAATTTTATTTAACCCCCTTTTCGTTCACGAAATTTCGGTGAAATTTGTCACTATGCTCATGAAACTTATTTCTTGAAAAAATCGTGATTTTTGCATTTTAAACATTCTTTTTACAAAATTTTCGTTATATTTGTTTAAAAAATTATTTTTAAATATTCTTAATATGATTATAATACCATGTGAGAAATCTGCGACTATTTCCTACCTAGGCTTTCTGTAGACGGTTGCACAGGAAACGCATAAGCCCTAAAAATTGGAAATCAATAGCTAAACATTATTCCCATATTAGCTGACCTTTTCAAACCCCACAATTTCCGACCTAAAATTCAAAGAATATGATGTTATAAAAAAATTAAAAGCAGGTGAACCCGTCTGATATAGAGTAGGACTTGAACCATTTGGGCACCTTGCCGAGACCAACTGTTTGATAAATCAATCGAACCTGTTAAGCGTGTGCGTGTGTGTAGGGCTCTCAATGGGCCGGATTAGGGTTAGGCTGGGGTTTAATCTGGCCCTAACCTACCCGGGTCGGATTCCCAAATTTTTCAGTCCGACCCGGATTAGGGCTAGGCCCTAACCTATCCGGGCTGGGTTCCCAATTTTTTCAGCCCGGCTTTAACTTGGGCTGCGATGTACTCACAGCCCAGGCCCGTCTAGGCTTAGGCATTTTTTTCTTGCTTTTTTCGGCTTTTTTCTTTCTAACAAAGTTTGGTTGGGCTGTTTTTTTGAACTATTTTTTCTAATAAAAGTTGGTTGGGCTTGACTATTTTTTTTCTAATAAAAGTTTGAAGAAGGTTAAAAGTTTAATTGACATTATAGAAGCTCAAGTATATATTTTTATCAATAATGGTTATAACGGACATCGGTTGCACAATGGTTATAACGAACAACGATTAATCTCAGGGCCTTTAAGCAAATTATATTTAATTAAAAGGAATTTTTTTTCTTATTTTAAAAAGATAAGTGTATATATATATATAAAGGGAGCCGGTTAGGTCCTCCAATGGAGGACGATGACCGTCCTCCAAGATTCACGTGGAGCTCCACGTGGCATCCAAAACACTTTTTGAGTTTCACGTGGAGCACAAGTGTACAATTTAGATCAATATTAAAATAAAATAAATTTTAAACCCACAGGTCAAAGTTTGACGATTTTCATTAGTCCACATTTCACGGTTCAAAATATATACGGTGGAAATGAGTAATTTTTTTTTTTTTTCAAAAATGATCTAAGCAATGCACACCCAAGGTCCACATGGCACTCAAAAATCACGTGGCACCCAAAAAGTGTTTTGGGTGCCACGTGGAGCTCCATGTGAAAGGTTGGAGGACGGTGACCGTCCTCCCATAGTGGACGGAGGCCTTTTCCATATATATATATATATATATATATATATATATATATTCGAACACTGATCCCAAGTCTGTCCTGGATTTATCTGGGTCAAGTCGGATTCGGATTTATCTGGGTTGCAATATGTTTAGACCGATTCGGATATCGAGCCGAGTTTGATTGATAGAAAGTATCACTTTTTTCGAGCCAGGCGCTAGCCAAAATCTGGCTCGACCCATTGAGAGCCCTACGCGTGTGTGTGAATGATGTCCTGACGCCTGGTTGCAACGACCTGCATTAATTGAGCTCAACCACACTTGGAACCAATTGCGTCACGCCACATTAGCTGCTTGCATTATATATATATATATATATGCTCCAAAGGAGTATGCAAGATTGATATACTAAATTTATTTGGAAATCCGCATTGTAGTAGACCAAATTCTGACTTTTTGAAAAAGTCATGAATAATTTGTTTTTTTTTTTTTTTCAAAAAGCGAATCCAAATTATAATTATAATTATTCGTGGGTTTTCACAAACTCATAAATCTCATGAATTATTCGCAAAATTTTTGATTTTATTTTCAATTTTTTGCCCTAAATTTATTGATTTTAAATTTGACCCTTTTTTCCCAAATTTGATGAATTTTTATGGAAATTTCCTGATTTTTCTAAGCCGATTATTCTCAAACCCCGACTTGGTCATTTTGGTCCACATGACACTTAAAACACTGATTCGGTGCTACGTGGGGCTGAGTAGGTTATGTTGATCAATTTTTTGAAACAAATTAAAATTGAATGCTGAATTTTAATTGTGATTGAGCAGTCCAAATTTTAAGGCTAAATAGTTTCAACACGGAGACTTTAGTTTAAATTTTAATTACTTTGATCTGTTATTCAATTTAAAATGTCGGAGAAACTATGCTATCTTGTTCCATATGGCACCCAAAATATATTTTAGGCACTACGTGGAGCTCCCTCAGTGTATGGTGAAAGTACTCCATTGGAGTACTTCCCAGCTCCCTTTCGAGTTAATTAATGGGTGTCACATGCATCAATACTACACCACCCTGGACACCTTTTATGCCATATGGCACACATTTGGCCAATCCAAGCTGTGTATGTAGCAAGCACACCAATATGTTAGCCTAAAATGCGGCTTCTCCCCTCAATATAAGCTTTTTACCATTGCACCAAGCAATGACTTCTAATAAAAAAGTTACAATCATAAGATTCAAACCATCTGATTGCATGTTTTTAACATAGACAGTTGCCCTTATCCATTGGAGGGTCTATACTAAAGTAGTACAATTGGATGGCATAGATCCTATAGTGATAGTGAATTTTTGGTCTCATTATGTTCAAATGATGACGCGTCATTTGTTAACTCTCAGAATTATATCCATAGTGACCAAACATGTGATTTTTTTTTTTTTGTGGGTAAAAAAAAGACAAAAAAACTGTTTTATCAAATTTTTTCGGTTTTCTGAAAAATCTGTTTTAAACCTGTCTTTTTTGAAAAATACATTTAAACCTTGTTTTCATTTAAAATCCATGTTTGGTCATAATATATATATATATATATATATATACAAAAATTTTTATAACTATTCAATTTTTTTTAATTTTTCCAATTGTTCCTATTATTTTCCGAAATTACCGAAATTTATCATTTTTTATTCATATATTTTCAGAGCCGTTTTATTCCCGTACATACTTGGTCGCTATAGTTATATGCAAGGTATCAAAATTGGTATCGGTTTCGGGTATCGGTTTGCCCAAGTCCAATACGACTTATTAGCCTATCGGAAACTCTACGTCTTGGTCGAAACTGAGATGTATCGATCGATACCAATGCGTATTGGATACCCGAGTTGGGATACCGATACGTGTCAGGCCAATATATATCAATTTGTCGAAAAATCGATACGTATCAGTATCGACCGATTTTTGATACCTTAGTTATATGAATTGGTGTAGGTTCAGGTTCATGGATTCGTCCATTTCGCACATATGGGGCTATTTTTCATCAAGTAATACCACCCGATTGAAAATGGCAGGTGTTCAGATCAACAATGCCCTAAAAAATATCTTTATTGAGATTAAAGACTGCTCAAACATAATGAAAGTCAATAGTTACTAAGAAACCTCTTTTAACCGTCATTCAAGGCATTTGACTACTTTTTAGCATACTGTCTTTTTTATTTTCCGAGGATATCTTTGGGCACTATTGATCTAAGTGTTGACTACTTTGCATGAGGTGGTAATGCTTGGTATATACAAAATTTAGAGTGTCACAAGCAAGGTATAAATAATCAGCCCATACCGATTCGTAGGCGATGTGTATCGATTTTCGGTTGGATATATTGGTCGATATGTATTAAGTTTCGTCCGATACGTCTCGATTTCAACCGAGATTTTATTTATTTAAGAAAAAACAAATGACCGATACATATTGGTATTGGCCTCGAGCAAACTGATACAGATTTTGATATACGTATCGGCCTCGATCAAACTGATAGTGATTTTGATACCTTGATCACAAGATCTCCATTGTTTAGATTATGGAGGGGTCCACTACCCTATATCAGCTATATTTATTTATATAGGCTAGGTACAAAGTCAGCTGTTGTAATATGGGAGAATGGGCCATAGAATAATCAAATCTCTATTGAATAACTCCCATGCAACAAAGCCACTTGGCAGGTTTGGTCACCTAAAATCGAATTGATTCTCATCAGAGGCACCATAAGCTCATCAAACCTAATGAATACGACTAAAGCCAATGGTTCCTGTTAAGAATTGACTTTTAATAGACTTTCAGGACCCCTTATAAATCAATTTCCAATTATTTATCAAAAAAATAAATAAAACAGAAGTCATCTTCCAATTAAGAGTTGACTTTCTTAGACTTTTAGGAGCCCTTAAAAGTCTCTTGGTAAGATTGATAATCTTTTGATGCCTGTGAAATCCCAGTAGTTCATTTGTTTTGGAATAAGAAAATTTGAAAACAAAGCAATGCTGCTTCACTTATTAGGGAGCGATTGCTTTAAGACCTAAATAATATTTTAACTAAAGGTTTGTTTCTTAGAAATGATTATTTTCTCAATTTCTCATGTATTTTAGTTTTGAACTTTTAACAAAGCTTTCCTAATAAAAGCACATTTTCTTAATAATATTAAGGCAAAGGGCATATATGCCCAGGTGTAGAGATTTTTCTACACCCAAATTTCTCTATGAACGACATGTGGCATGAGGCTCACTTTACTAAACTAGGGTGAAAACTCTAAAAATATTTTAAAATTTATAATCCCTTTCAACTATTTAGAAAAACTTTTTTAGAGGTCTCTTTCTTGTCTCTCTTTTTTCGAGGAAGTCTTCTTCTTCCTTCAAAAATCAAACCCTAAGGCTATTAAAATTAGGAACTCAAGGTATTAAAACCATGAAATCAGGCTTTCAGCTCAAGGTATTAAAACCATCACATATTAGGGAGGGTCGTTTGAGCGTCAACTGCTTTGAATCCCATGAACGAGATCGATTTTCATCTTGATCTTCTACATGATTGATTTTGAGATAATGGGCGTACCATCAGATGATCCATTTTACTCAAAAACGTGGAGCTCATCTAGAGAAGCACTGACACCCCTCTAGAGAGGCGCTGACACTCCTCTAGAGGCGTTAGAGCTCTTATATAGAGGAGAGCTGGCACCCCTCTAGAAGAGCACTGGAGCTCCTCTATAGAGGAGCGTTGACACCTGTCTAGAAGAGCGCTGACACCCTACATGTTCAGCGAGGATCGCCAACTCGACTCTTTCTCAGTCTTGTACTGCTAGACTTAAATTTAGTTTTGTAGTAAATTTGGTGTTGGTAAATTACTTTAATTGATACTAAACCTTTTTGTAATGAATGACACATTCACCGAAACTACGACTTTAGCCCAACCAAAGGGCACTATTCGAAGCTCAGTTTGTGAAAGTCGTAGAGGGAATCTAGAGAAGCGCTGGCAATCTTCTAGAGGAGTGCTGACACCCTTCTAGAGGAGCGCTAACACCCTTATAAAGGGGCACCGATTCCCCTCTATAAGAGTGCCAATGCTCATCTAGAGGAGCTTCACATTTTTGAGTAAAATAAATCATATGATGGTACTCCCATGATCTCAAGATCAATCCTATGGAAAATCAGGACGAAAAATGACTTCCATCATGGGATTCATGTAATCAATGATGATAAGAAATAATTCTCAAAATTGTCAGAGCTTAGCCATAGTCGCTGGAATACGCCTGATAGAGGTAGAAGGGAAGCCCTTCTACTTTTGCTGAGAGAGAGAGAGAGAGAGAGAGAGAGAGAGAGGAATAAAAGAATGGATAGATATCACTTAACCTAATTGGGAATTAAGTGATGTAAGAGAGAGAAAAACTTATTTTTCCTCTATGCTATGCATTGCTTCCTTAATAAGGGTAGCAGAGATTTCTCGGAAACATAGTCTTGGACCTCTAACATTAATAAGGATACAAGTATTTGCAACCAAATATTTGATAAGGGCAACCAATATATGTTTTCCATCGTGAGAGCTGTTGATTTCCTTGAATTAGATGATGAAGATCGTTTTTCATCCCAATCTTCCATACAAGAGATTTTGAGACCATGACTATTAGATTGTCATATGTTGATTCCAAGTGGCACATATCTCCAAAAGTGATCGTAATCATGGGCATACCATGAGAAGGGTCCTTGGATATATATATATTTTGATAACTTGGGTATCCGGGCCTTTTAGAGCACCTACCTAATCCCAGGGGCACATGCGCACCCTAAATTCAGCACATGTCGGGTCAGCACAAGATATAAATCCTTAGGGTAGGCTCAAGGGGGGGAGAGAATTTGAACTCAGGTCCTTAGATACTTTTGGGGATGTGTGCCACGTGAAATCAACATCATACCATATTATAGGTGTGCTATGACCTTGATATCAACATTTGATCATATTATATCAACTGTGTGGAAGAATGGGATGAAAAATGATCTCAACAGCTCTCAAGTGAGAAGACCTTGATTGCCCGTACCTAATATTGAAATGCATACACTGGCACTCACTTAATAATAGTGGTTCCCACGTGTAGCATTTTTTTTTTTCTTAATAGGGGGGCATTTCCTTGAATAAATATGGATATTTTTTAGAATATACAAATCCCAAAAAAAATTAGTTTGACCTTGATGCGTGTCATGTGGAATCTCGTTTGGTGTGAAAACAATTGCTCTTTATTTTTAGGATTTATATCACGTGAAATAAAAAACAGACCATCTAATGATATGTTCATACCGTGGAAAATAGGGGTAAAAAACAATCTCCATCATCTGATTCAAAGCAATCAACGGAATTTAAGAATTTAAAATGTAGGTGCTTCCAAAAATGATGGGGTCTCCAACAAAGTTACCCTTTTAATATTTAAGCTGGTACAAGTGGCAACACAAATTTTCATCATCATATGAGGTTTAAGATCATAGAACTGGGCGGTCAAAGCATCCACCAACAAATAGACCCGTTATTGAGATTGTCCCTCTACCAGAGAGAGTAGAGGGACAAAAAGGTGTCAACCTTTTCCATTCCAAGGTTCCCATTATTGAGATTGGGACCAAAGTCCACAATTCTCAACATGCATGATGGGCCCACTAATCCAATCAATATAATTCAGTTTCTGCTTCTCTCTTCTATCATCCATCACCATACATATTATTCTATCTTCCATATTCTATATATAAGCTCAAATCTTAATTAGTTAGAGCTATATATATATATATATTTTATATGGCTCAAATCTTAGTTAGAGCTATGATTCGTTTTGTCTATAAGTAGAACTAAGTCAAATTCCTACACAAAGATTTACTTGGTAAGGGAAGATTCTGTGGTTCCCAACTATTATTCACTGAGTAATAAAGTTAAAAATTAGGGATGCAAGCTTTGAACTCAAAACGAATCGAAAATCGATGATCCTGAATTGGACTGAATAGCACCAAAAATCGACTGAAATCGAATCAAACTAAATTGAACCTCAATTCGATTCAGTTTGGGGTTAGGGTGACAAAACCAAAAATTGTGGCGATAGGATGAGTAAACAAAAAAAATCGAAAAAATTGGAAAAATATATTAAAGTAGGTAAAATACCCACACCAAATCGAACAGACTCGGTTTCAAAAAGAAAAAAAATATATTGAACCAAACCAAACCTAATGGGTTTCAGTTCGGTTTCGGTTTGGGGTGTACCGACAAAATACAGAAAAAATTGGGTTTGATTCGGTTTGGTACACCGAACTTGTATCCCTAGTTAAGATGGATCATTTCACATTGTAACAATTCAATAACTCTAAATTAAAAAGTGATCATTTTCATCACCTTGTCCCATCTATTTACGATCGACATATAGCGGTAAATATTTTCAAATTGACTCCCTAGCTAGAAAACTCGTCTAATTTGAATGGCAACTACGCCGAGTCAACTCAACTTGGGACCCTTCGAGTCGCGTAAGTGACTGTATCTCGGAAATTTAAAGTAGTGATACTACCAAAGAGATTGATTGGAAAAACCAGTAATCACCTGCGACTACTCCTTAAGAAGCAGTGGTTCTGAGTTCGAATCTTGTGATGTACATGCGAGTGTTGCACGTATTTTTAACACTTTAATTGACCACATTTTGACAGGTAAAAGAGTTGTAAAAAGTTGTAAAAGTAATTTTTTTTAGATCACATGATGACTAATAATTGGTGTTTACTTTGGGATCATTTGACAGAGATCTCTGCGTTACACTCGTGATTTTAATAAGTTATTTTTTCAAAATTTCTAAATGGTTGATCTAAACCATCTACTCATGCTCCACGTGGACTGATCGTTAAATAATATAAACCTTGCAAGTGCACAAGTTCATGGAACTAGGGCAAGTACTAAGAGTATCGAACCACATGGACTAACTTTTTATCTTAACTAAAGTCTTGACTAGAAAAAGAGCTTTAAAAGTAAATCTAATTTTGACTGTTTAAGAAAAGCAATTAAAAATATATTTGGAAAGCAATAGAGAAAATAATTTAGGATCCCTCTTGGTCGCAGATTCGAAATATTTCGCAATTTTACTCTTAATCTAATTTGAATTATAGATCATAACCTTATTTTCGCTACAAGTTAAAGCTAAGTAAAATAATCAGATCCTATTCGTAGTCATGGACTAGTCGGAATGATATAATCCATCTAATCTCTAGTAATCTAATCTGTAAACACCATTGTACAAAACAAATTAAACTAGATAACAAGTACTAATTCGAAGGTAAATATTTTATTAAATATAATCCTAATCCCTAAAAGGCGATTATGAGTATCATAAACAAAAATAAAACGTTTTATAAAATCCATAATAAAAAAATTTGGATCCCAATCATACAATCATTATCACATAAATTCAAATTAGCTAGAAAAGAAAATAGAACTTTGAATTAAAACTTATCTTTAATTTATAAGAGATCTCAAACTTTGGAAACTAGTCACGCATCGTTATTATGATTTTCATCATCTCTTATTTGACCATATAACAAACTCTCAAAATCTAGAAAACTATAAAACTAAAACTAGAAAACTTGAAAACTAAAGGCTATTTAAATCTTTCATTTATTCTTAAATTTAGGGTCCTTATTTATAAATGCATAAAGCCCTAGTAAATTGAGAAAAAATTAGGAAAGAATTCCTATAACAACTCTAAATTAAATTGGGAAATAAGAGATTTTCGGACTTTCCAATTGTAGAACTATAAGCCTTGAATCTTGCTGAAATTCGTATTCTCAACTGGTTGAGATTCAATCTCGATCGGTCGAGATTGTCTGCTTCTTTAAATCTCGACTGGTCGAGTTCTGATTTTGACCAGTCAAATTCATATAAGACTTTTTCATTCTTTATTTGGTAATTTCGATCGGTCGAGTTTTATAGCTTCTGGACTTTCTTTTGGAATCTCGACCGGTCGAGATCCAGTTTCGACCAGTTGAGTTTTGTTGTTTCTTTAGGTTTCTTTTTGTAATCTTGAACAGTTGAAAACCCGTTTCGACTAGTTGAATTTGACAGATTCTTTCTTCTTTTCTTCCTTTCTTTCCTCTCATTGCGACACTTATTTCTACTTATCTCATTTATCGTTCTTTTAACTATTTTCTTTCTTTTGGCTCTTCAAAATCTCTTGTACATGAAAATACACTAAAGATAAACATTAGTGATCATACGAGGCCTAGCAACATCGAGATTAAGGTCTAAAATGTAAGATTTTGAAGGTTAATCATGGGCCTTGGAGAACAGTGGCAGTCCTCTAATGGAGGACGGTGTGGGTCTTGTAAGATCCTACACCGAGTTCCATATATGCACTTGTAACACTTTTTGATGCTCCATAAAGCACAGGTGTATTGCTTAGATTATCAATGAATTTTTTTTTTTGAAAACTCATGTTTACCATTTTTTTAGTAATAAAATTTAGACCGTTAAAACTAATTCAAATTTAACTTGTGCTTTAAAAATATATTTTTTGATTTTTTTATATAAATTGATCTAAATAACACACCCGTACTCAATGTGACACCCAAAACGTGTTTTGAATCTCAGGTGAAACTTCACGTGTATTTTAGAAGACGGTTCCCGTCCTCTATTAAATGACTTAACCGGCTATATATATATATAAGATATTATGAACTATCTTCATTCATTAAAATATATATATATATATATATATATATATATATATTATGAACTATCTTTCTAGGAATACAAGGTGGCATTACAAATACAAGTTCAATGAACATGAATAAATGTAAACTTTAATGTAAGCCTGAAAGTGAGGAAGTGAAGACATGTTTTGTTTCTCTAGTGGATTTGGTGTGTGTTTATTTTTAGTTCCCCATAAAAAATCAGCTCATTAAAACTTAGATTTCATGTATTAAATACGATTACATGGAAACCTAGCGACCCATGTCCTTTTTCCTTTTATAAAATGTAATCCCCTCATAGATATTTTTATTTTTTATATTATTAAACCCATTCCCTAGGTACAAAAGTTACACGTGTGCGTGGACGAATCTCAGTCTAAAGTCTAAAGTTTATGACTAATACTAGAAATTAAAAAAATAAAAAATAAAAAATTGAGTTGAGCAAAGGGTCGTGCACACGAGTGGGAAGATCTATACCCTGGAAATCAGGGTTTAATACCCTTTAAATAATATCTAAAATATAGACTCACAAGGTTTGTCACCCTTGTCTCTGTTGATGACAAGAACAAGAATCACAGCCTGACTTCAACTCAAAGAACCCATAGTGGATGATGACTTGGCACCATTTTTCAAGTTGACACGTGGACATCAGGCAGTTGCTGACTTGGACTCAGCTTATTTCACTAGTTCCGTTTGCGACATTTCGTAATGCACTTTTAAGTTGATCCTTGCACCAAATTTAAAAGAAAGACTTACAAATTTGACAACTTCTGATATATGAAAATACTTTCTAAATAAATCGTTTGATTTGAAGGCCATGATTTATAGATATTAAGAGCAAAAAATTAGAATAAAATATGATCTCCATCATGTGATTAAATATAGTAAAAATTATTATTTGATTCAACAATTGACTACAATTGATTATATGGTAAATATTCTGGTTTGCTCCAATCTTCAGGAGTGAGGATCTATATAGATCTTGAACTTCAAATCACACGACCCAAATTATATTTTCCCGTATCACATGTCTCTTAAAATACTATGTCTTTCTTTAAATTCAATTTAAGAGCCAAACTTTCTGAGTGGAATTAGTGGCTACCTTAAATAAATTTGTATGCTATAATCATTTGATGTAACAACTAAATAATACCATCAATAATTTTTTATATTATAATAATAATATGAACCCTACTTCAAGAAGAGATTTAAGAATTTGACCTCTTAAGCTGTGAAACAGAACAAGAAGGGAGACATTATTAATGACTTTAGATCCACTTAAATCTAAATTTAACTAGGAAGAGATGATGTGAGTTGGTTACCTAAAGCCCAAAACTCAAATCCCAAATTAGATTTTGGGACTCAGTTTCAACATGACTCAATGAAAATTCTAACAACTCGTATAGGCCTAAGCAAGGTATCAAACATTGGCTGATACCAATACGCATCAATTTTTCGATAAACACATGTCAATTTTCCGCCGATACGTATCGGTTTCTTGGAAAATCGATACGTATCGATATTCCAACTCAGGTATTCGATATTGGTTGATATAGACCCGTATCGACTGATACGTATCGGGCATTGACCGAGATGTAGACTTTTCTTCTTTTTTTTAATAAAAAAAAAGGCTGATATGTATCTATATCGGCCGAGTCATATCAGTCTTGGGCAAACCGATACCCGCGATCAATACCGATTTTGATACTTTGGGCCTAAGGGCCTACTCAAGAGCATAGTTACAAATTTTGTTGTTGGCAATATTTTTGTAGGATTGTTTCAATTTATTTCAAATTTTGGAAAATTTTGAAAATTTTAGGAATTATAAATAGTTAAAAAAAAATATTTAATATTAAAATAAGGCAGAAATTAATGAAATTTTTTCGACGAAAAATTTCATATGACCCCTATTTTCGTATATGCCAAAATTTGTCACTAAGATCAAGAGTGGCATTTAAGGCCAGGCTGTGTGACATGACTCACATATTTGAAAATCTATAATTTGTCCTAAGTAGAAAAAACTTTTCCTCCATCAGAGGGTAGAGATGGATGGTAACATGATGTGATTTCTTACTCAAATCTTCATTTAAATGGTTACCAAATTTGCAATGTTTACTACAATAAAGTTTAGAACATTTTATTTAATAATATCAAACTTTAAAGAGTTTTTTTTTACTTAAGAGAGTCTCCAACCATTCCATATTTATGTGACATGGTCTAATGTTTCACTTATTACTCACCATTTTTTTTAAACTCTGCAAATAAGGTCCAATATTTCACATATGCTAAAATTCAATTTAAGTAAAAGAATGAGTTATACAAAAATTCCCTTAGGTCTTATATGAGACCAACCAATCAATCCCTTATGAGCCTAATTGGTCGGACTCATATAAGATTGATCAGTCCACTATAAGACCGATTGGATGATCTATTATAAGAGCGACCAACCCTTTATGAGACCAAGTCATTAGTCTTGTAGCGTACTAATCAATCTTATATGAAGCCGAGTGATTGGGTCTCACATAGGTTCGATGGGGTTTCATATGAGTTTGATTGACATGTCTCATAATGGGACCCAAGTCCTAAGGGAATTTTTGTTTAATTTTTCACTTGAATTGAATTTCAGCACATGTCAAATATTAAATCTTATTTACAAAAAAAAAAAAAAAAAAAAAAGTTAATAGTATGAGAACTTATAGGGTAATAAGTGAAACGGACTTGTCACATAAAAAGTAAACTCGTTGGGTAATCGGTAAACCCTCATTTACAAAACACTCTCGTATTTTAAAGTACTTTAAAGAATGCTTATATCCTGCTAGTTTAAAGACCGTTACAACCTTTTAAAAATCAAATTTATCTTTTATAGACTAAGGATCAAAATTTTAGTTTCAGGCATGACCAAAATAAAAAATTTGGGCTAAAATTTTGATTGAAAATTGATTATTTGACAGAAATTTTGTTCGATAATTTCGATCTCATACAAAATATGACTGAGATTTTGATCTTTATTATAGACCGAGTGAGATGAGTTCAACTTGAATTAATCTCTAAAAACTATTTCGATTCAGTCAAATATAGGGATGTATGACCGTTAATTAATGGTATTTTGTCATTTCATAAATTAGGTGGAAGCTAATAACAATTGACGTAATTGCATCGTGGATATAATAATTATAAATTTTAAGATCATGTCTTGGGTTTAATGCCATCTTGGATCCAGGAAATTTTCCTTGGTTCTCGACGATTCCCAAGTCCCTCAAAATCCGGCAATACCACGTCATAGTCAGATCCAACGGCGATGAATGCGACACCTGTTCATTGGAGGACGTGTACAGGAGGAGGCTATTAATGAAGAGAGACCAAACCAAAATGAAGTGGGGAAAGCGGGGCCCACCTGTTTAGCCGGTCACACTGTCTTCGAGTCTCGGGACAAAACCCGTACGGTCCGGTCAACATGTTTTGTGTGCGTCTATTTCACCAAAACCATTTAGTTCTCAATTTCTTGCTAATAATTGTTTATTAATTAGGGAAATAGAAACATGATATTAGGATATGGGGAAGGGGGGTGCGCCAAATTTTTATATTGAGATTTTAAATAATACTGCTTAGTCAGCACCATCTAAGATGAAAATTCTTTTTTATATTTTCTAGGGCTAAAAACTTTTATGGGAGGGGGACAATGTTTAAACCTCCGAAAAAGTCTCGATTTTAAAATTTTCATGAAAATAATATAAGTTTTGAAAATTTAGGCGAAACTACCAAAATTTTGATAAATTTTTCGTTAAACCCTCGTTTCGGAGAATTTCGACAAAATTTTTCATTATAAATAAAACATTGATGGATATTGGTATTGTTGCGCGAGCAGGCATGTATGAGTCTTTTGTTTGAGATAAAATTTGTATTTAATATATAGGAGATAATTTTTTTTTTTTTTTTTTTTTTTGTCAATTTGAATGAGTAATTCGAATCAACTTAATCGCCTTGCTTGGAACTCGCTTGAGTTACTGAACAAATTTGAAAATCTAATTCTTCTTTGGGTTTGATTGAAATTCTACCAAGTTGAGTTGACTTGGTCTAGGGTGTAGTGGATCGTGGAGGGCCATACTAATTGGGCTGAGAGCTAAGCCCGTGGCCCCATCTTAAATCTAAAAAAAAATTGAGTTGGTTTTGTATCAACCCCCCTTGCGTCCGTACCTGGGGCAATGATCAAGACCAACTGATTGACTAAGATATCACGTTCAACAATTTCACAATCATTGGACCGAAGTAAATGTTAACTATACATAATTCTATAATAATGAAAACCGTAAAAGTTAAGATTTTCTTCTAATCAATGGCTACAAATTTGGCTGAATACGAAATCAAGTTCAACGAGTTGGACTTGACTAATGCCCATTTCTAGGTGCGTCTGGGCACAGAATCAAGTGTCTAAAATTTCAACCATTTGATCAAAGAAAATCTAAAACTGCTAACCTTGGAAAATAAACTCATAATTTTGATGGCAAATCAATAAAAGATAAAATAAATTACGCACTAATTCTAGTTCTCATTATAATTATCATCATCGTCATCATTGCCTAGTAGCAGCTATATTTTTAATTTTTCAATTCATATATATGGGAGCCGATTCGGTCCTCTATGGGAGGACGGTCACCGTCCTCCAAGGCTCACGTGGAGGTAAAGGCACCAAAAACATTCTTTGGTTGTTAGGTAGAGTACGGGCGGATGGTTTAGATCAATTTTGAAAAAAAAAATTGAAAAAAACTTTTTAAAAGCATAAGTCAATGTTTGACTAATTTTAATGATTTATATTTCACGGCTCAAAAAATATATGGTGGGGATGAGTTAATTTTTTTTTTTTTTAAAATGATCTAGGGAATGCACCCAAGGTCCATATGACATTGAAACAATGCTTTAACTGCTATGTGAACCTCCACCTGAAATTTTGGAGGACGGACAATATTTCATATATATATATATATATATATATATATATATATATAGGAAAAGGCCTTCGTCCTCTCATGAAGGACGGTCACCGTCCTCCAACTTTTCACGTGGAGCTCCATGTGACACCCAAAACACTCTTTGGGTGCCACGTGGACCTTGGGTGCATTGCTTAGATCATCTTTGAAAAAAAAAAAATTAAAAACTCATCTCCACCGTGTATATTTTAAATCGTGAAATGTAGACCAATAAAAATTGTCAAACTTTGACTTATAGGTTTAAAATGTTTTTTTCGATTTTTTTATTTTTAATATTGATCTAAACTGTCCACCTGTGCTCCACGTGAATCTTGAAAGACAGTCACCGTCCTCAATTGGAGGACCTAACCGGCTCCTCCATATATATATATATATATATATATATATATATATATTATTGGGCGGTGCCACGGTGATGGGTCCAGGTATCGAAGTCGCAATCCTTTAAAGCACTCGACCACACGATGCCTGCACAAAATAAAAAATTAGTAATAATTAATGGGTTTGGTTCGAGTTTCTCGGAACCGAGAGAAAAGCACGTGCCTACACTTACTCGAGCCCTCCCTATATTTCAATAATTATGTATTTTATTAATATTAACGTGCATAATTTTTCACATAATAATAATAATAAGAGTATCATTATTTGCAATCCTGAAATTGTAATCTCACCCCGGCCAAAATATAATCTCGCCATTGACTGCTTTTAATCAGATGATGGAGAAAAATTTTCTCCTAAATCTTCAACAAAATATTCTTTGCGAACATGGGGTAGCATCATACGGTCAGTTTTAATTCCATCAAACACATATTTTAAAAAGTGACCCTAAAATAATGTTAGTGTCATGTGTGTGTTACATATGATTTTTGGGTAGTTGTTTTGGGATTTCTGGTATGATGAATAAGAAAATAACGGTATGATGGTATAATCATGATCTCAAGATCCATTGAATGATGTTTTGGCACAAAAAAAATCTCCATTGCCTGACTCAAAGGAGTCAATAATGAGATTTTTTATTTCCTGGGGTGAGATTAAAATTTACAATATAAAATATTGATAATCTAGTGAGAATACTTTTAGGACCCATACGTAGATATATAATTAATAAACTTTGACCAAAAGAACTTAGAAAAATTATAGGAAAGAGCTTGCATGACCAAATAGTGAGTGAAGTTTAGAAAATTTTTAAAAAATGTCAAACACTTGGCATATAAAAAATTCTTCGAAGGGCAAGGCTCAAGAGTTCAGGATTTGATAGCCACTCCACGTCTCAGCAACTCTTGAAAATATTGCGAGAAGGATGAATATGTCGCGAGATATTGAATGAGTGACCTAACATCAGTAACTCCAAAGACAGAAAGAGGGACTTGGGACTTGATTTTGAGTGAAGCTTTAGTTATTTTTAATCTATTTAATTTGTTTTTATTTAGTTATTAACTCCATTAAAGTCCGAGCTATTTTGTTTTGTTTCTGGCCCGTATGTAACATAATTTGAAAATTAAATGGCTCTCCTTTTCATAGCTAATTTTTTTTATTTTAATTTTTGGGATCAATTAAAGAAGCATAGGTAGTAATTCATGGCTTTAGGAAAATAAAAAAAAAAAGGAAGCAAGAAAATTCAGTATAAATATGCGATTCCCGTGAGTGCAACTCTCATCCAATTATTTAAAGTCCGATATATATATATCGGCTGGGTCCCAAGCCCATATGTCGGATAGGTATTGGCCAAACCAGCTGGTATTCAAGTACTTTTCTTTATTTTGAAAATAATTAAATATATAAAAAAATTATAGAAAATGTATTTTTAGTATTTTATCCGAGTCATATTTGATACATATCAGCTAATATGGTATGATATTTGACATGTTTGACTCGATATTTGACTTCCTATAAATTTAGGGTAGATATCAGTATCATATGGGACTTAACCCAATACATATCGACCAACATGTATCGGATATGACCGATATTTAAAACTTACTCTCATTCATAGGCATGAGACATCTCATTAAAATGGAAATATAATAGTTTTAAAGGCAATTACGTACATAGTGACAATTTTCGTTTTCGGCAACATTTCGGAATGGAGTCATTTCGGTTCATTTTGGATAAATTTCGGGGAGTGCAAAAAATATTAAATATAAATTATATTTAAACTTTATAAATTATTTATTTATTATTTAAAAAATGATAAAAATTAGAAAAGATTTATTAATTTTGGTGAAATTTTGTTAATTTTGTCGAAATTAATGAAATTTCAACGATTTCGGGGAAATCAATGAATTTCGTTGAAAGTTTCGCCTGACCCCTATTTTAGTAAATTTTGAAGAAATTTCGGAGAAATTGGTCACTATAATTGCATATGAAAAGCTGACATGTTATTGTTTAGTGATAGTGAGAAATACTTTCAATAGATGCAAATTGTTGATTTCATTTTATTTGGGAGTTAAAACTAGCACACAATATTTGTATCGTGGCATATAGTCTAAACATAGAGAATTGGGGTGCGTATGGCATAGCTCTATGCTAGCCCCTGCAATAGTAGAGTTCACTTGCTTTAGCAGGTTCCCATCCTTTCTGCTAACATTTTGCTATCTGCTTTAGCAGATACCCCTTGTCCTTAATAACTCCTTGCACAGTAAGATTTACCTGTTCAGCAGTTCTGCCCTCCTCTCTACTCACTCTTTGCTAGAATAGATTTTATTTGTTCTGGTAGGGACTTAGTATAGAGCAAGGAGTTAGAAAAGAGAATGGGAACCAACTTAAGCTTGTGAACTTTGTTGTGATAGTGGCTAGCAGAGAGCGTGACATTTGATCTTGATATTTTTGAGATATGTGTCATGTGAAACACCATCTAAGCCCTTTAAGATCTTTTCGGTCAAAGGTCGGCGTGACATTTGATCTCTATCATCTTCTTCAATACAGTTAAAGACCATCGATTCAATGTTGATTCAATGATTGACTGAGACAACTAAATGCTGTCAATAGATGCCTTGCACAAAATTTATAAAGCCCTGACAATCGTGGGAATCATATATTGATGGGATTGACATGGTAAACATTAGGGCTCTCAAAGGGCTGAGTTAGGGTCAGGTTGAGGTTCAGCCCGACCCGACCCTATTTGGGCCGGGTTCCCAATTTTTTAATTCCGGCCCTAACTTGGGATGCGATGTACTCAGCCCAAACCCCGGCCATAACAAGTCGGGCCGAGTTGGCTTTATAAAATATATCGCTTTTTTTGGATCGGGTGTGGGCCAAAATCCGGGCTAGCCCGACCCATTGAGAGCCCTACTAAACATCTCTTAATATTAAATAAGCTATGATGCTAACGGCTAAGTACCCCTTATTCCCCATTGTTCGATTGCACGTGTGCATCACATACAGGAATTTAGGTCCACACGTTTACATAATATAAGGAGAGGGTCGGGGATATACGCCCGGGCGTAGAGATATCTATACACCAATTGATATGGGCGTGACACATAGCCCCCTTTAGTGAAGTGATGGGTGGCATGGGGTCCACTTTACTATCTAGAGTTACACTTTTAAAATATTTTACAAGCTAAATTTCAGGCGTCATTTTTGACTTTTTAAAAGTCTCTTGTCTTTCTTTTTCTTCTCTCTATTTTTCTAATAAAGTGTTAGATTTACTTTTTCAGACATATTTTCCTCAAAAAATGTGGCGCCCCATAGCGAAACGCTTACATCTCGATTGCGAAGCGCCGACACCTCGGAAACTAGGCGCCGACCCTGAAAACTAAGCCACTTTTTTTTTGGTAATTTTTTTTTTATCGAAGCCCCGCCGCCTCGTTTTAGGGGCGTCGGTGCCTCGTTTTAGGGGCGTGGGCGCTTAGATAATTTTTATTTATTTATTTATTTATCATAGGGCCGACGCCCTGATGTGATTTTAAATTGTGATGTTTTACTCGCAAGCGCACGAATCAGATTGTAAATAGTGGGTGCGGAGTATGAAATCATTCCCACGAGGATCAATGTAGAAAATCAAAAAAGATAAAATAGTAATTCAAGAAATCTACCAAGATTTAATAGTACCCTACCAATATTATGATTTAGGCAGTTTTGTGAGATGATGATTATTGACTACAAAATAAAACTTAATTGATAATTTAACAATAAAGGTAAATATGAAGATACTAAATCCTCCCATTTTTGATTTGTTTTTCCTGTAATATAAATCTAAGGATTAAACTATGAGTATATTATTGAAAAATATTTTTTTATGGAAGATAAATGATCAAAATCCGGATAGGATCCACATTGCATCCCTGCAATCAGAACTTAATTTCAGAGATGATTTTCATATATAGATCTGGGATCAAGGGCATGACTCGGCACACTTGATTTCAGATACAAATAAAAATCATCCCCAAAGTGGGTAAAAAATTTTAATAAGAATACCACCATAGATATGAGATCAATGGCATGACTCGCCACACTTGATTTCAGATTAGAGAGTAATTAAGATAAAATTATCATTACAGATCCAAGATCCAGGGCATGACACGGCACACTCGATCCTAGATCGTAATCGTAAGTAGATCCATACGATAAAAATAAAAAGATCATATAACAATGATTGGGATAAAATTACCGTCACAGATCTGAGATTCAGGGCATGACTCGACACACTCGATCCCAGTTAGTGGTAGAGATTTCATCCGTTCATGATAGCATAACAACCATAAAATAAAATCTTAAAGTTTAATCCTAGATCTATACTATTAGAAGTACATATCTCAGATGGGAATCATTAGATCCCCATCCCTAAGAAGTTAGCTACACATATTGTAATTGAACAACATAACAAAGTAATAAATGAAAAATAACATTGATCTAATTAATTAAAAATACATCAACCTTCAATAACAATTCCTTGATCCAAGCTTAATCCACAAGTATAATGATCTTTAGAAATGAAATTAAAAATACTCTCCACTAATCTCTAAATTTAAACTATGAATTAATTGAGCAAAAATAAAATTCTTGAAGAAAGGAATGCTAAAATGGTAAAAGAAATAATGCTCTCTAAAAAAAATCTAGATCTCTACGTCTCTCTACGTCTATGAAAAAATAAAAATTATCCTCCCCCGTGTTGTTTTTTGTTGGCTTTTAAATAGTCTCCAAGTCTCGCGGCTTTCCTAACCCGAACTGCCAGGGTCGACCAATCGACTAAAGGAAGTCGATCGATTGACTCCCAATAAATCTATATTAGAAATCTTTTCCGTCTCAAACTCCATCATTTCGGTCAATCGATCGACTGAAAGGTCGATCAATCGACCTTCCCAGATTTTTGTGAACTTCAGCCCAACTCTCTATCAGATACTGCTTCGGTATTTTGGCCATAACGTTTTATTCCGAACCTAGGTTGAGGCGATTCTTGCGACGTTGAAAAGAAGACAGAAAGCTCTACAACTTTTGTGTTTTAACCATTTCGTGAATCTGACGTCTTGAAGGTCCAAATTGAGCTGTAAGTCGCACTAAGTTCTCAATGACCCAAGGTTGCAGTGTTTGTCATTATTTTCGGAATTCTTGGGCAGTTTTATGCATTTGGATTTTATTCACCTGAAACACTTCAAATCTAATAATTCTCATCAGATAGCCTTCATCGAACGGCTAAATGTAAATATTTAGGGGTAAAATATCATCATATTTCACTACTCATCACGCCCCTAAAATGAGGCGCCGACACTCCATTTTTTTTTTGGCGAAGCATCGACACCTCGGCGTTGGGGTGTCAGCGCTTCATTACCGATGTGCTAGCACTTCGCTACCGAATGCTCATATTTTTTGAGTAAAATATATTTGAAAAAATAAGTCTGACACTTTCTTAGGCCTTGTTTAGGTATTTCCCCAGTTATCTAAGAAAAACTCAGATTCTTGATAACTTAGTTTCCAGCAGATTCCTGGCCAACTCTGATTCCTGCCTTTCCCCAGGTGTGTTCTTTTAAGCCTCAGAAAGCTCTGATTCCTGGCATTTCACAGAAACGGAGGATTTCATGTGTTCTAATTATTCCAGAAAAGCATAGAATCGATCTCCTTTAGGGACATCGGATGACCATAGGAATGACGGTAGAACATCTGATACCGTGCCATAAATATTTGAAGGCTATTTTTGGCCGATGCATGATCATGAGAAGTTGAACACTTCTAGTGGTGCAATTGTGCAAAAAAATTCCTACAGCTACACTACCCGATCGCCTATCATACTAACACTATCATAGTCGCTTGTATGATTAAGAAAAGTACATAGTACATTACGCCATTACATTCAAAAGCCGGTTAATTGGAGATCCAATTACAAAATTAAAATAAATACAAGTTTGCAGGAAAGGCAACATATAACCCTCAAACAAGACTACAAGGTTACGTCGTTACCACCCCCCTAGTCGGAAGAGTAGGAGGTAGTAACCGTATAAATGTGGGAGCTACTCCCGTCGTCCGAGCTATCATCGCGATGATGCTGCATGGGAGGTACCCAATCGGAGTCCTCCTCCTCATCCTCTGACTCCATCAACTGCTTCACAGTATCGCCCTTTGAGTCCGAACTTAGAAGCACAAGGTTATTTGTAATACCTAGTCGTTGAATATTCTGAGGCATAGGTGGCATATGTGGTGCCCGATAAGGCGATCGGGCTAGTTGGACAGCGCGCAGGTTGGATGGGTTTTGGAAAGGGCGTCGAACTTCTGGTGCCTTTACTCGATGGCGATGTCCAAGAGGCGCAAGTGGAATTGGATGATGTTATTGTTGTGAATGCGTTTGTGCCCCCTGATATGGAGGATCTAGGTCTATTACTTCGATCCTTTGCCTGGATGGAGGCGCAGGCCGTGATGATGAAGACTCTGTGGGTGAGTGCTGATGAGTAGTGAAATATGATGATATTTCACCCCTAAATACCTATATTTAGCCGTCCGATGAAGGCTATCTGATGAGATTTACTAGATTTGAAGTGTTTCAGGTAAATACAGTCCAAGTTTCTAAAACAGCCCAAGAATCCCGAAAATAATGTCAAAACACTGCTATTTTGGGTCATTGAGAACTTAGTGCGACTTGCAGCTCAATTTGGACCTTCAAGACGTCAGATTCAGGAAATGGCTAAAACATAAAAGTTGTAGAGCTCGTCGTCAGCTTTCCAACACCTCAAGAATCACCTCAATCCGAGTTCGGTACAGAAAATTATGAGCAAAATACCGAGGCAGTATCTGATGCAAAGCTAGGCGGGAATTCACGAAAATTACTCTTAGATGTCAATCGAGAGGTATTAGGGTTAGGCTATTATAAAAAGGGAAGCCACGAGTTTCTTAGGATTATTTTTTGCAATTAGAATATTATTCATTCTTTCTTTTAGTTTTAGGCTCTTCACTTTGGGGAATATTTTCTTCATCTTTTCAAGTCTTCTCTCCTTCTTCTAGGGTTTATTCAGTAGATTGTACTAGGATTTGCATTATTTTTCTCTCGAGAAATTCATAGATTGTATTTAGGAAAACAATTGCAAATATCTTTTAAGAAATAAAAGAGGAATGACTTGAAAGAAAAGGAGATCAAACACCAAAGATGAGCTATTAAATCAAAGAGATCGTAAGATGCGATCCCTTTATAAGTAATTTATGATTAATACCACGATCTATTATTGTTATCATGGAATCGTTTTGCTCAAAGTTTGTGTGATTGAAAATATTTTAAATGCTTTGTTATGGACCGTTGATTACGTATCAATGGTAGTAATCGCTAGATCTGGACTGCAATTTGATCTAGGTAGAAGCGATTATGTCTTGATTATGTGATCTAAATATCATGAGATACGCTATGCTTTTTACATGACTCATACCGCAATGTTAATTTGAGTCATTGTTTTTAGATAGGGTATCTTGGGATTGATGATCATATTTTATTTCAAGTCATTTTCTAGATGAATGATGGTGTGAATGATGATTTAATGGCGTGGGTTTTAATGATAGAAAAGTGCGAATCTGGGGTAGCATATTCTTGATCTCATTTAATATTGTTAAGTAGATTTATCGGTAATTAATTGTTTAGATTAATTTATTTTACGCATTTAGGAAAAGTCGTTAAGTTTTTGGTAAAATTAGAATACGCCCTTTGGTACCTTAGGGACGTTTTAAAATCTCTAAAAATTAATTAAAATTCACGTTTCCTGTGGGTTCGACACTCGTTCTTGCCATCTTTGCAATAGATCTTGTGCACTTGCAAGGGTTACATTCTAAATCGATCAAGTTTTTGGCTATTCTTGGAAATCGGTGAAATTTTGATTAATTAGGATAGGATTTTTACATTTTGAGTGTTTAAAAAAATAAAAATAAAAAATAATAATTATTAAAATTTATTTCTTATTTTTCTCTTTGATAAGATTTTGTGAGTCTTTTAGGAAGTTTAGATTTTAGGATACCTTCCTTGGAAATTTGGAAGTAGAGATTTTTAGACTTCTTATTTTAGATTTGGTAGGACTTTTTCCTTATTTTCCTCTTTTAGATATTTTTAGGATTTTCTAAATTTAGTCATTAACTTTTGTGGGACTTTTGTTTTAGGATTTTTAGGAATCTTTCATTCTTCTCCTTATTTTTCTCTTTTAGGAAAGATTTTATAGGATTTTCAATTTTAATTTTTAATTTTCGAATTTAATTTAAAAAAATTAAAAAATTAAAAAATTAAAAAAAAAAAATTTAATTCGAATTTAAAAAAAAAAAAAAAAAAAAAAAAATTTAATTAATTTAAATTCGAATTTAAATTTTAATTTGAATTTAAAAAAAAAAAAAAAAAAAAAATATTTAATTAATTTAAATTCGAATTTTAATTTTAATTTGAATTTAAAAAAAAAAAAATTTAATTAATTAATTAATTAATTTTAATTTGAATATAAAAAAAAAAAAAATTAATTAATTTAAATTCGAATTTTAATTAAAAAAAAAAAAAAAAAAAAAAAAAAAAAAAAAGAAGAAATCTTTCCTGCTGATATTGGCTACTGTTTATCATCTTTGTTTAAATCGTTTGAAGCAGAATTTTGTGGGTTTGTTGTGGATTCTTCAACCCTGTTTGTGAGTGTTGGTGTATGAGCTTTACTCGTTCTCATCACCCACATCTGCTACCGTTTAAACTTGAGATCGAAAGAGCTTGTAGAGAGAATCGAAGAGTCCAGGAGGAATCAATATCAACAAATGAGACCATGGCGGACCAAAGGCAAGAGAGAGATGAGAATAACAACAATGGGAATGTCAATAATGGAAATAATAGGAACAATAATTTTGATGAGGGCCTAGAACATCGGAGTATTATAACGATCCTGGTTTTACGAGGATCGGGGAATGTATTATGCATGCTCCCATTCAGGGAACCACTATGAATTCAAATCAAGAATGATTCAAATGCTACCAATTTTCCATGGGTTAGCAAATGAAAATCCGCACGCTCACTTAAATGAATTCACTGGGTATGCAAAATGTTCAGAGTCCACAATGTATCCGATGAGATAGCGAAGCTCACTCTTTCCGTTCTCTTTAAGAGATAAGGCAAAACATGGTTCTATTCCTTAGAACCACAATCTATTCGAGTTAGGCGTAGTCAGATTCGCCTTAAAAATATTTTCCCATGACTAAGGCCATTGAATTGCGTCGAAGATCCAGCTTCTTTCCCAACAACCTCTGTAAACATTCCATGAATGTTGGGAACGCTTTATGAATTGATCAAGTTGCCCAAATCATCAAGTTCCAAGGTGGCAACAAGTCCAAAGTTTTTACAATGGGTGATTCACGAAGAGACGCATGGTTGATGCATCTTGTGGTGGATCTTGTGCCACGAAAGAAGTCAAATTGTGGGCATTGTTTGAAAAGTTATATCAAACTTGATACAAAGTGAGACATGGGCGAACCAACTTGAACTCGCACCTAAATCTCATGTGTTGACAAAAGGCGGATTGTACGATGTCAACAATAATGCCTCGATCTCTCAACAAAGGTTGACATCTTTGTCAAACAGATGAACATGTTGTTAGTGCTACCAAGCAAGCTAAAGCTCCTGCCACCCCACGGTGTGTTCAATTTGTGACCACCGGTCATATGGCTAATGAGTGCCCTACTACCTTGTCATTCTTCCCCGATGAACCTAATCCTCAAGAGCGGTAAATGTGACTCAATCTTATCGGTGGGTAGAAACATGTACTCAATACCTACAATCCGGAATGGAAAATTCACCCCAACGTAGGATGGGGTGAATCGAACCAAACTGGCCAGGTAAACCAGCAACATAGAGCCAACACAATGGGTGGACAACAACCTTTTCAACCAAATTTTCAACAAAATTTTCGTCCACAAAATTTCCAGAAATTCTAATTTCCAACAGAATTCCAATTTTCTACAGAATGCTCCGTATTATCATCCAAATTCTGACTACCGAAAAAATCAGAATTTCAATCAGAATCTTAATCAATCTCTTGCCAAGATTGAAAGATTCGATCCGGAAGAAAAGCTTATGAAGCATGCAATCTTCGCAGATGATAATGGACCAAGTCGATCAATTGGCCAATCAATGAGTCAATGAGAGGAAGGTAGGCTCCCAACCCATCAATAATCCTCGAGGCCAAGCACCATCCGGCAGACCATCGAATAGTCAACGGTTGAAAGTCACATTAGTCTTTGAGAAGTGGACGAGAGGTTGATAATCAAGTGGAAATGCGAAATGAAGAAAGAGAAGCGATGAGGAAAAGAATCGAGAAAAGAAAGGAGAAAGGAAAAGGAAAAGAAAGGAAAAGGAAAAGAGAAAGAAAGAGACAAAGAGCCAGAGATAAGAAAAGTGCAAGAGCAAGGAAGAGAGAAAGGAAAAGAAAAAGTAATAGAGGAAGAGTTTCCTTCAACCGTCCAACAAGGACGTGAAAAAGAATCGGAAATGGAATCTGCACCTTATGTCCCAAAGGCACCATTCCCTCAATGCCTAACTCCTCCATCTAGAATGGGACAGTGACCGGCAAAATGGAAGAAATTTTGAAACATTCAAGCAAGTAAAGATAAATCTTCCATTACTTGAAACAATCAAACAAGTCCACGAATCGCCAAGTTTTTCAAAGATTTGTGCACTCAAGAGAAAGGCACGTACTCACGTTTCAAAGAAAGTGTTCCTAACAAATCAAGTCAGTTCGATATTGCGATTGGAAACCCCACAGAAAGTGTATGACCTTGGAGTACCAACTGTTGGCTGTGTCATTGGTGGGCAACCAATTGGAAAGGCGTTATTGGATTTGGGAGCAAGTGTTAATCGATCCCATACTCAATGTCTGAAACTTCGGATTGGGTGAATTGAAACCCACGACGGTCACACTCCAATGGCGAGATAGATCGGAAAGAAGACCGAGGGTGTTATCGAGGATGTTTTGGTTGGAATAGACAAGTTTGTCTTTCCAGTGGACTTCGTTGTCTTAGACATGGAACCACCTGCGAAATCAATCAATCAAGTCCCAATTATTCTTGGACGTCCGTTTCTCGCCACTGCCAACGCTTGCATTAATTGTCGCACAGGAGTCATGGACGTTTCTTTTGGAAACATGAAAGTCAGGCTTAACATATTCCATGCGATGAACCATTTCCCTAATGAGGATGAGGTCGAATGTTTTTACATCGATCAGATGGATGAAGTGGTGGATGAAGCATTACCATCAATGCTCACCAAAGAGGAATTTGAAACTGCTTTGTTAGCCATCTATGAGGACAAAGGGCTTGAAAGGAAGCAGTCAGAAGAGAAAAAGTCAAATTCATCATGTCAAGATGATAACTTATGTGAAGTTGTGACTAAGGTAGAACCACTACCTACTGAGGTAAAGGATGTGCTGACTCCATCAATTGAGCAGCCACCAACTGTGGAATTGAAACAATTGCCTGAGTCCCTCAAATATGCTTTTCTGGGACCTCGAGAAACACTTCCAGTGATAATTTCATCCACATTATCGGAAGAACAAGAGAATGATTTGTTGAAGGTGCTGAAAGAGCACAAGGAGGCCATCGGATGGACCTTAGCTGATCTCAAGGGGATTGACCCATCAGTATGTATGCATAAAATACATCTGGAGGATGAGAGTAAACCATCGAGGGAACCACAGAGGCGACTTAATCCGAACATGCAAGAAGTCGTTTTAAAGGAAATCATTAAACTCCTCGATGCTGGAATCATCTATCCGATCTCTGATAGTGAATGGGTTAGTCCAGTACAAATCGTTCCGAAAAAGTCTGGAATTACAGTGAAAGAAACTACGGAGGGAGAATTGGTGCCCACTCGTGAAACTACTGGATGGCGTGTGTGCATTGATTATCGAAAATTGAACACAGCCACCAGAAAAGATCATTTTCCCCTTCCGTTCATTGATCAAATTCTTGAGAAGTTAGCTGGGCAAGAGTTTTATTCCATTCTTGATGGTTATTCGATACAATCAAGTGCCCGTTTTTCCAGCTGATCAAGAGAAGACAACATTCACGTGTCCATATGGTACGTTTGCATATCGAAGGATGCCATTCGGCTTATGTAATGCTCCGGCCACGTTTCAACGATGTATGTTGGCCATATTCTCGGACATGATCGACAAATTCATCGAAGTCTTCATGGACGACTTCTCGGTTTTTGGAAAAACATTTAATTCTTGTTTGAATCATCTTTCACAGGTGTTGCAACGTTGTGTAGATTCCAAACTTGTTCTCAGCTGGGAAAAGAGCCATTTTATGGTTCAACAAGGAATTGTGTTGGGGCATATTGTTTCAACGAAAGGAATTGAAGTTGATAAGGCGAAGGTCACTTAATTGCAAATTTACCACCTAAAAGTGTTCACAAATTCGATCATTTTTGGGGCATCTTTGGATTTTATAGAAGATTCATTAAGGATTTTAGCAAGGTGGCTAAACCATTGTGCACTTTGCTTGGCAAAGATGTTCCTTTTGATTTTGATGAGGATTGCATAAAGGCATTCCTAAAATTGCGTGAACTCTTATCAAATGCACCAATAATCCAACCACCGGATTATTCTTTACCATTCGAACTCATGTGTGATGCATCTGATTATGCGATCGGAGCTATCTTAGGGCAAAGGGTGAATAAATTACCTCACGTAATTTATTATGCTAGCAAGACATTAATTGATGCCCAACTGAATTACACCACCACCGAAGGAATTATTAGGCATGGTGTATGCTGGACAAATTCCGTTCCTATTTGCTTGGATCGAAAATAGTGGTCTTTTTCGGACCACTCGCTTTGAAATATCTTTTAGCAAAGAAGGATGCGAAACAAGGTCGATCCGTTGGATCCTCGCTTCTCGAATTCAACTTTGAGATTAAAGATAAAAAGGGGGTTGAGAACGTTGTGGCTGATCATCTGTCTAGAATTCTACCTGAAGAATCATCTATACCTGAGACCATCCGAGACACATTTCCGGATGAACATTTGATGGCAATTGATGGGTGCAAAAGTTCCGTGGTTTGCTAACATCGTGAATTATCCGTCATCGCGAATTCCCGAGTGGGGTAAGAATGATAAGAATCTCTTTTCTCCCAAATAAAATACTATTTCGGATGAACCATATTTGTTTAAATTCGCTCGGATCGGATCATTAGGAGATGCGCGTGTAAGACGAGCAACTAAGCGTCCTAAATTTTGCCATCTTTGGGCTGTGGAGGCCATTTGAGGACGAAGACCGCATGAAAATCCTTCAAAGCGGATTCTCGGCCCTCAATCTTTCGTGCTCAATCTGCAAGGAATGCCAACGGTGTCAATACTTGGCAATATTTCACGACGAAATATGATGCCTTAATCCAATTGATTGTTGAAATTTTCGATGTTTGGGGATTGACTTTATGGGTCCTTTTCCACCATCCTTTGGGTATTCATATATTCGTGGTCATTGACTATGTCTCCAAATGGATTGAAGCCGTGGCAACCCGATCAAATGATCACAAGGTTGTGGTCAAATTTACGAGAGAACATGTGTTTAACCGATTCGGATCCCAAGAGCAATCATCGGTGATGGCGGTTCGCATTTTGCAATAGCCATTTGCCACTTTAATGAAGAAGTACGGCGTCACTCACAAAGTCGCTACAGTACCATCCATGACTAGTGGTCGGTGGAAGTGTCTAACCGGAAATCGCGAATTCTAGAAAAGACGATGCAATGGATAGAAGAGATTGGTCAAACCGGCTATCGATGCTTTAGGGCCTATCGATGCATTCAAGACACCGATCGGAATGTCTCCTTGAATTGTCTACGGAAGGCATGTCATCTTCTGTCGAATTGGAGCATAAGGCATTACAGGCGATCAAACGATTTAATTTCGATATGCAAGCAGGTCGAATCGAAGGTTCTGATTGAGTGAATTAGAAGAGTTACGCTTACGATGCGTATGAAAATTCAAAGATGTACAAGGAAAGGTACAAAAGTTGCACGATCAATTAATTTCTGGAAGGAGTTTCATGTTGGCCAAAAGTTTGGTTATTCAATTCCGACTTAAGCTTCATCCCGGGAAATTGAAATCTAGATGGGAAGGCCGTTTGAGTTGTTTCCATTAGTGAGCACGGTCTGCAATTGAAATTCAAAGCCTTGAGGACAATCGAGTTTTCAAAGTGAATGGGCAAAGACTCAAACCGGTGTTTGAGCCGATATTGATTTAAGATTGAGGCAATGCAATGCACCTTAGTGATCCAGATTCTTGATCAATGAAGAGGTCGGTATCGACACTTAAACTTCGGCCGCTTCTGAGAGGCAACCCGGTGTGTTTATTTAGGAGTTGGACAGGTTTAGTTTAGGATTTAGGATTTATCTTTCTTTTCGTATGTTTAGTTCTAGAATATTAGTTTTAGTTTAGTTTAGGTTATTTTAATTTCCAAATTAGTGTAGCCACATTACCTTCAATCTATTTTTGGTCATGTTCTAATTTGATGCCTTTTGACCGATCTTTGTGTTGAGGTACTTTTCAACAGGTTTGGGGGTGCCTACTTATTGCAAACAATGAGGACATTGTCATTTTTAGGTTTGGGGGTATGTATGATTATCTATCTTTCATCACTTATTTTTGATTTTCTTTGAAAAAAAAAAAAAAAAAAAAAATTATTTATTTGGAACCATCATACATGATTTACTTTGCAATAGTTTTCAAACTTTAGTTGATGATGCATGTGAATTTAATTTTGAGAATATTGATGTCATATTTTGAATACTTGTATCTAGGATGATGAAGCTTAATGTGATAATTTGTGGATGACTCTGAAATTAGGCTTAGAATTTTGCACTTATACCAAGCTAAGACTTAGAAATCGATGAACTATTTTGAACGTTGAATCTTAGGTTCTTAGTGGAGACTAAACCCAGTAAGCTTTAGAGCTAATTTCCCGTCATTGATGAGTGAATATATAAACTCGGAGTTTTCTTTGAATACGAATTATCTTGCATAATCTCATACATTTTATTTTGGCTTGTGACTTTGCATGATATCAAATTCATATTATTGTGTTAGAGCGCGTGTATATCTACTCAAGACAAATAGGCAAGGTTACCATCTTTTAAGGAAATGATTGAAGGCCATCTTTGGCTCGTTTGTGCTTAAAATGCCCCACCTCATATAAATTTATCCTTTAGTACCTTTGAGCCTATAGAAAAATTTACCCTTATACATTCTTTGATAAGCCACGTTAACCTTTAACCCTTCACAATTTACAAAATTTAGCTTTACCCTTCTTATTTACGAGAAATTAGGAACGAGGGATAAAAATGAGCGAAAAGAGAGTAAGTGGAGAGATAATGAGTTATGGTGTTTACTGAGAGTGTATGGCAAATATAAAAAGAAAAAAAGGGGAGAGAAAAAGAAAAAAAGAAAAAAAAAAAAAAAAAAAAGGAATGAAAAATGAGGTGCTTCAAGAAAAGGAAATTCAAAAGAGAAGAAAGAATGAGAAAAGAAAAATATTGAAAAGAAAAAAAAAATGGTGAGAAATTAGAAAAGAAAAAAAAAAAGAAAAGAAGAGAAATAAAAAAAAAAAAAAAAAAATCAGAAGTTAGTTCCTTTTCCAATTTCTCAGAAATTTTGAATCACAATTTCTTTCTTACCCTTACCGAGCCCCATTACAACCCTACAAAAGACCTTCATGATCCGAGCGTCTTGTGGAGAGTCAATATATAATACTTATGACACTTGATATGACATGCTTAGGATATACAAGTATCTGTTCTTATGAGATTTATTTTTGTTCATTGATTGGCATCGTGTTTCATTTATCATGTGAGACTTTTTCATTTGCTTTGTATTGATCTCTCACATGTGTGCGAAAACTTACCCATCATCGGAGTGATTTTATTTTGAGAGTATACCTAAAGTGAGGATTGAGTCGAGACAACAGATCCGATGGTTTTCCGTTTGGACTAGTTCTGAGATGGATGAATCTTGGTTTTGGTATGCACACACTTCACGTTTAGGCAAGTGCGATGAGCCCGGAGTTCCAGACATGGTTGCCAAAAATTTATAATATTGCTATTATTTTATTTAAAATCTTCAGCTGTAGTAATTAATAAAAATAATGAGCGAAATGATACTATTGAACATTATTCTATGAAATGAACTCAATTAGATTGTGCGTGCCACATTCTATTTGCTATATCATCGCGAAAAGTATTCATCCACTGACGATTCGCAGGAGTTTGAGTGCTATGAATGTCCCGGTCTTCTACTTCCACAGACCTATCACTCGATCACACTGTTCAGTCTTCAGGCCATTCGTAAAAGAATGGATCCTCGCGATCGTAAGTCTTTATGTAATTGTGTAAGACACAACATAGAACAACTATCTTATTTTGCGTTTGTATAGGAAACTTCGTTTGCACTTGGAGAATTGGAAAGCGTTGTTTAAGTACCCCAAATGTCCATCTATGACATTTTGTAGTGATGCATGTCGCTTATTGAATAGTTCTTGGGAGTCGTTGGGGGGCTTGAGGTGTTAAATTCTTTAAAATGGTATCGCACGCCACGATAAGGACTCAGAAAGCTGCGCATATTCGAATATCCCCCATCGACAAGATAGTACTTTCCCATTGACACATGAACCCTGTTTTCTCTTCTTGATAGGGCACTAGCGAGGACTTTAGAGTTCGGAGAGGATCCCTCCCATCCTGACAGTACAAACTGACATAGCATGTCAAAGCTCACTACACACAACACGTTTTGTGATGTGTCTTGGTGGAGATTACAATATCTTTGTGATTCTACCTTTGGAACAGTTACAGATACATGTGTACCATCAAGGGCACCTATTGCATGTTGAAACCACGGATACACCCATGGCTTATTCAATACCTCAGGGGGAGTAGTACTAGTTGCTTGCTTAACCAACTCAGGAATAACTTCAAGATTGCTATGATTAATCCTGAACGTTGGAATCTATCTTGTATTGCCCGATTTTTTAAATTTTGGACGAGGGTATACAAAAATATTGGAACCTGTTCCTCACTCATCATTCTTTGTGAATCATTTAACAATCCTCTAACCCTGAGGGCATTGCACAAGCTTCAGAATGCAGCTGTGCGCATGCGGAAAAGCTCATAGGAAATGTCTGGATGCACGTTGAGGGTTTCTTCGACATACAAGGGACCTATGAGGATAGAGGTATGACGTATCCGCCTCTCGGTTTTACGTACCCTCCAATTATAAACTGTTGCTGCTAAAAGCGCACTGATTGCAAGCATTCATATGATTGCATCATCAGATAGGGGGGGAGCCATTCCTATAAAAAATAAGTGATAATGTCGATTGGACTAAGATTCATTACTATTAATATCTGAGTAACTTACAAGCAACCACAAAGGAACGACTACTATTAAGAAAATATGTAATTAACATTTACGATTATAAAACTATTGGTACAGAGGCCAGTGCCTCACAGTCAACCTGAACAGATACCCTTGGCGGGGTTCAGGGTGTATCGCCAATAGTGACTCCGCCACACGAGACGAACTGTCAGCAACTCTAACGATAACATCATAAAAGATATCATCGTCTATTAAGTTCATTGCCTTTATCTCCTCCAAGACCTTCATGAATATGTCAATTGGGTTTGTTTCGATTGCACGTTGACTTATAAGACCATCAATCGAAGAACGAAACCCTCTTAGCTCATCAAAAAGCCCATCTTTACTTTCGGGTGCCTTTCGTTTCGAGCCTGATCTAGTAGAACCTTCCCGACTAGGCCATGGTCGTAGGTTCGGGCTTGGACCACTTTCAGTAGTAAAGGGAGAGTTAGCATTGTGGGGCATCTCTCCTTGGGAGCCCGATTCATCCTCAAATTGGGGATGGTATGAGCCATCATCATTTGAGGCTCCCAAATCAACGATGGGCTCTTCATGATGGGGGTCTTGCGGGCGAAATTCTCGTGCACTAGTGTAGATCATATTGTCATATAGGATGCGCAGGAGGTCGTAATCTTGCACAACCCTATTTTTGTACTGACAAGCCTAACTGTACTCCTGAGAGTAGATAAGTACTCAAATAATTAGGTACGAGTCAATATTTTTTATCATCAGTAAATCTCTAAATTATGTAAAAATAGTGGTGTTTAGACATGGCTCATTGGTCGATTGCAAAAATTGGTCCATATATCATTCTCAGCCACCACCATCTTATTACCTTGGTGCCAGCCAAAGCCACTAGTATTAATGAGCGTGTGCATTTGGTTGTATTGGGTCCTTACAGTTCTTAGGTGGTTGTAACACTTGTCCTTCATTAGCTCATCTAGTTTATCCTCAAAGCACTTATAAGTCCTCAATTTTAAGGCCATTTTTTACCAGACATTTTTACACAAAGTACCGTTAGCCATTTTACGACCCACATTGTATTGGTCGAAAAGCTCATTTATGTAAGCTTTGTATATTTTTTCATCCCATACGAAATTTTTTCCTTTCTCTTGGGAAGTATTTACCTTCTTACCCTTTGCCTTGCGACTAGTCATTACTGTTGGAAAACATATACGACTTGTCGTTAGTGATTTGAAACCAACTGCATCGGCACTAGTAAGGGTGCTCAAAGAGTAAATATAGCATTATTTGTAATATTTTTTAAACTGCGAAAAGGGATTTCAATGGAGCGGCTCATCATAAAATGCATAGACTGTTGTGTGCATTAGTCCATAGATTTTCATGGAACCTCTCCACTTGATTGATTTCCAATTTGCACCCTTTGCTTATTCATGACCTTCCGTGTTCATAATTTTCCCATAGTCCACAGTAAAGTATAATAGATATTAGTGTTATAAGAGAAAAAAAATATTAAACAAACTCGAATATTAGAACACATTCCGCGGCCAGGTTCATTGAACCTGCCTGTTAAGGTGTCGAAACTTTCACAGATCGAAAATTAGTCTCCCGTAATCTGCACAAACGATGATTAGACATTGTATTAAAGTATAAATAAAAAAATTAGGAGTTACAACTCCATTTTTAATCATTGACTACCGTTACATAAATGGTGGTTAATGCTTCCATTCTTTTTTCATTATACTGGTTCAACCTTGTGCTCCAGGTCATGACACTCAAAACTGGTGTTAGGTATCATGTGGTGCCAATTTGATCTTGGATCAACATTCTTGGTTGGCCCAGCAGTGTCTGCTGCTCATAAACTAAGATAAATTAAGGTGTTGTTAGGCTATGATATATAGGAGAATTACCTATTGTTTCTATAACCTTCTCAGAAAAAATAAAAATAAAATAAAATATAGCTAACATTATGGTTAGCATGCAAATTGGTGTATTAATGGAGATATGCCATTAATCACAACGACAAAATGCTCTCCTTTAGGCAACAGAGGAGCAACATCAATAACATTGTCCTCTTTATCCCTCTTTTTCCTACATAAATGCTCAAGGGACACTATGAACACATACACCAAGTACAAACACATACCCGAATTCAATTCAAAATTTTGATTTTAATTTTTCAAAAATAAATACAAAAAAGGACAAGTAAGCATTTATAATTCCAATACTGCAATAAAAATCCAAAAATAACAGTAGTTGCGTAAAATGAATATCCTCACCTCAAATTTAATTTGCAAATAAATCAACCACCCAAATTTAAATCGCCACCTTGCCCATAATCCAGCTAAACATCGCCTTCAGTTAATTTCACAAAAAGAATCCACCCCAGATTCACAAAAATAATCCACCCAAAACGAGGAGAGAGAGAGAGAGAGAGAGAGAGAGAGTTGGAGTGTTTAAAATAGTGGAGAAGAGATGGGTGTCTAACGTTCAATGGTTGGGCCTTTTATAGAGGCTGAACTCAATCAGTCAAACCTCCAATAATGGTTTCTTCAACTTAGGAACAGTAGCTCTTGCGCCAAAATAACTAAAAAACAGAGCTTCAAAACTTGATCCGATGGATGCATTCAACAGATCCACTGTTCGCCATGTGAATCTCAGTCGTGGTTCGCTTCGGGAAGATCGCCGTTCGCAGCTACACCATGTAGCTGGTATGTGTTGTCGCATCGTGGAGAAGATGGGAAAGATCTGCACCTTTCAATGGAAATCAGCGCCTTTTAATGACAGCCTTCCAGCACTTTCGGTCCTTTAATAGCCGTTAGAGGAGATAAGCTCTAAAGTTTTTATATTGTGCATATATTTTGAGAAGTGTACTTCACTGGCACTCGGTTTCCGAGTTTTCCTAGGCAGTTTGCTAGGAAATGCACAACATGACAACTCAGAAACGACTGCTTTTTCACTGGGTCCCACATGTTCTGCCGAACGCAAGAAAAGCACCGAAACGGCTGCTTTTGCCCAATTTTTTAGTACTGTTCACGGTTTCCTACCTTTGCTGGGTACTCGAACGAGGCTAAAAGAGAGAGAGAGAGAGAGAGAGAGAGAGAGAGAGAGAAGAGAGAGAAAAGAAAAGAGTTTAAAAAGACATCTAAAAAAGCCAAGAATGACGGCTTGAAAAGTAATCTAACTTTTTAAATAATTTAAAAGCTTAACCATATCAATTCACAAAAAAGTGGGTCTCAATATAAGTGGGTCTCATGCCACCCATCACTTCACAAAAAGGACGCTACGTGTCGCACCCATATCAATTGGTGTAGAGATATCTCTACGCCCCGACACATTTTCCCCTTTCCCATATAAGTATTGTGTGAATGAACGTGTGCACCAACAACGCCACCGTCATCAATATTGTAGATTCTACTATACACACAGCTATACTCCCACGGATCACCCCACTTCGTGATCTCTACAATATGATCAAGTATCAACAAATGAATGGTTAAGTCATGTATTGACAATGTGATCAGATCTAACGGTCATGATGTTCCTGCAGGGTTCACTTGAAAACCACTTGTACATTATTGATGTCCCATAATGCACAACAAGCTGCCCGTTCACCTAAGACCAAATCTTTGTCAATAGGCAGGACTGGCTTGTCTGCCTGCCCAGCCCGAACCCAAAATCTTAGAGCTAGGGCTCAAAATGGGGAAAGCGAGCCAAGTTAGGGCTTCAAAACAAAAAGCCCGCTTTGCATCAAGCTAGGTAAGGACATAACAAGTAAAGTTCGTAAGCTCGGCCAGGTATGTACATCTCTTTTAATAATATATTAAATGTAATAATATAGGTATATATGATATATATTTTATAATATTTACAATCAAATTATTAAAATAATTGTTAATATTGTCATTGGATTTATCAACTGGACAATTGTAAGGATAATTTGAATATATATGAAGGGAGGTCTAAGGATCAAGGTATAAAAATTGGCCCATACCGATACGTATCGGTTTTCGGCTAAACCGACACGTATCGGTATCTCGTATCAATTTCGCTGATACGTATCGGGTATCGGCCGATACGTCTCGGTTTCGATTGAGAGTTTTTGTTTTCCATTTTTTTAAAAAAGTTGACCAATACGTATCGGTATCGGTCGATTCGTATCGGCCTCAAGCAAACCAATACCCGAGACCGATACCAATTTTAATAACTTGCTAAGGCGATTACCTTTTCCCTCATTTAAAAAATATATATCTTTTTCTTTTAATAATAAAAAAATATAATTTCTTTTTTTAAATGCCGATAACCAATAAAGCCCAACCCAAACCCACCCCGACCCACCTAACTTAAGGCTAGAGGTGGGCATATTGAAGCCTGCCTCAATTACGCCCGGGCTAGGGCCTAGATTTGGCCCCTAAGGCTGGGCTAGGTTTTAGGTGGTAGGGGAGGGGGGAACCCATTGACAGCTCTATCTTTATATGGGAAAGGGCATATGTTTAAGGATTGTGGGTTAGAACTTAGAGGTAAATCTGTGGCGATTCAAGGACATCTAATCTAGGGCTTGATGCTAAATTGACTTATCCCTAATAAAGCTAAAAGAAATAACATAAAAAACAAAGACACATAATATATATATCTGATGAATTAGGCCACTTGGGAGTTTGAGACCCCAAAAAGACATTTTATAGTTTATGAGGGTGACTTGAATCAATGCGTAATTCATTTGTCGATTCCAATGTTCTTCCTCACTTGTCGTTTGTTAATCTCTATGGCCATTCGCAAGTCTCCAAAGTACCTCTATGCCTTCCATTATATATTTTATTTTCTTATGGGATCTAAAACATACACATCTCTCCATAAGTTGAATTGTAGAAGTAGATTTTTTTATTATTTTACATTTTGCCATTTACTAATCTCTAGATACCATACATATATTTTAGTGTAGCATATATGGATCTATATTAATATGAGGAATGATAGTCTATAATCTTTCATATCTGAGCCTACATGGTTCATCCTCTAACTCACACATCTGATCGATCCAATTGGTACATCCAGCTGGCCGTTTTACATTGGGTTATGGATTAGAAATCACATCGATCGGACATTTCCAAGTGTCTATTTATGACCGACTTTTGGAATGCCATTACGCTCGCAGGCATCAACCCACATAAAGTCCATGGGATTAGAGATTTGGTGGCTACAATGCAGGAGAGAGAGAGAGAGAGAGAGAGAGAGAGAGAGAGAGAGAGAGAGAGAGTGCAAGATTAGTGTATTACTAAAAAGTAAAAAAAGTATTAGATTAGTTAGCAGTTTTCCCTAAAATATATCAAATATCGTAGTGGTATGCGGTCCTGTTGAGCCCCACATCGTTTTGAGCTAGCGGTGCTCGAGTCAATGTCCCATTAACCTTTTGCTCAAATTGTCAAATGCACAAATATATTTTAGCACCGAATTGGTGGAAAAAGTCAAAAGCTTACTTTCACTAATTTGTGCTCTCATAGACTAATTTGGTAGGAGGAGATTGACCCAAGCACAGCCAACGGTGATTTCATCTGGGCAGCATACTAGAAAGGAAGATACATCATTCTTAGAAGGCTGTTATGTGGACCACACACTTTACATCATCATTCTGAGAGGGCCGCTATGTGCACCACACTTTTTTTTTCTTCTTGTACACAAAAAAAAAAATTTCGGAAAAATTAATGTGCACCCAAAAGCAGCTATGTTATAGTTACCAAATTCTTTGATCTTTTGAAAAACTCTCGAAATATTCACTATTTTTGAAAAAAAAAGAATAAGATTATTATTCTTTACAACTCTTTCAAAAAAATTTAAATTAGGAGAATTATTTGTGAATTTCATGAATTATTTGTGAAATTTCTGAAATTTTGTAAAGTTTCTCCATATTTTTTTTTGAAAAATTATTATTATTATTTTTATTAATTATATTTCTACATTTTGTCTTTTTCATTTTTCTGATGTTTTGACCCTTTTTCCCCATAATTTTGCCAGATTTTTTCAAACTTTTTCAAAGCCCATTTAATCCCGAATCCTGACTTGGTCACTATACTCATCCGGGACACACTTTTTGCTAATAAATACATGTTTTGGATCTAATATCAGCCGCACCAAATCTTATTTATTTATTATTATTAGTTTTTTATGTGTTGATGTGTTGTTTGAAAAAGTTGGCGTGCGACGAGAAATAAAGTGCAGGTGCGTTTAGAAGGATAGTAAGTGATGGGAGATAGACCAAAGGGCTAGGAAACAAAGCGGCCAATGATTTCGAGAAGTGAGAATATGCCCCAAATTTCAATTTATTAGTCTCTAATCACCAACCGTAAACCACCGTTGATGTGAGGGATCCACCACCAATGATTGATTGACACGTAGGCTCTATGTGAAAAATGAGGAGAGAGCCAAGAGAAGAACGTGGAATGAAACAAAAGGTGGGCGGCCACCGTTTGTTTGTTGCCTCGTTTTGACGTTTGGGTTGAGCCCAAAAGCTCAACAAAGTGGACCCATTTGGGCCCATACCCCCGAGCCCCACTCCTAGCCGTCCCACGCATTAATCCATGTCCCTCCCTGTTTCTATTTCAACCATGTGGTTGCTAATTTTTTAAATTCCAACACATAATGAGATTTACAGCACGTGGTTGCCAATTTTTAAAATTTCAATACCTAATTTTTGGGTGGGGGTCCTTTCCGTACATTTTTGATTAATTTCAATTCCATTTCGAAAAAATTTGGGAAAGTTTCCAAGATTAAAAATATATGAAAATTATTTTAAATATTAAAAAAAAAATTACTACAATAGATATTAAATTATTAAAAAAAAATTTTGAAAAATTTAAAATTTCACTGAAAAATACCGAAATTTTCATTTGGCCCCCTTTTCAATGAATTTCATGAAAATTTTCTGAATTTCGACGAAATTTGTCACTATGATTTAGAGTTGGTCTCAAATACTGAGAATTTATGTTTAAATATTTATTCCCATCCATTTCTTAATGATCTAATGGCGTTGAATGTGGGTTAGCTCTTTCAGGGCAAAGAGCAGCTCTCTCGTTCTTTAGTACCAACGGAAAATTGCTTTTACATTTGCTCAAGGTGTCAATGCGGGGATCATGATCAGGAGGACTGATACGTATTTACTCAGATTAAAAAAAAAAAAAGTTAAGGTGAGTGGAATTCGCCGATACCTGTTCCGTATTAGCCGATATAAGCCCTTATCGGCCGATACGAATACCGATATCTAAGCAGTTACAGATACAATATCGGGGTCGACACATATCGGTTGGCCAAAAAATCGATACGTATCGCTGATACGTATTGGTATCGGCCGATACTTGACACCTTGGATTAGGTAACACAACTTTTCACTCCACTTGCTTTGGCAAAGAGTTGGTTTAAGTGATAAAATTGCCCTGTCTGCTTTCAGCCAGAGCATATTTGATCTGCTTCTGCTTTGTTAGAGAGTAGGTAAAGAGGTGCATTTGCGCTTATAAGAGCTAACCCAAACGAGCTCGTTTATGAAATTGACCGACCCATTCAAAATCGAGAATCAGAATAGGTTATTGGCTGAAAGACCTATTATAAATATGTGGCGTGTCAAAGATTGCATTGAAAAATCATCTTCAGCATATGATTGGAAGTGGTCAAATGCTTTTAAAATGAATGGCTAGCATGTAAAGATCTAATGTAAGTCTTTTCCCTTCATTTTTAAAGCTTTGATTGCTGTGAATCACATTATAGATATATTGTTTTCGTTCCAATCTTGAAGATTATAAATCTTTAAATTATAATATTCAAATCACATGACACACTTAATAGAAAAAATGTTGTTATATATAAAACATGACTTATCGCAATTCTTCCTATATAAACTTGGTCAAATGAAGTGTTGCGCGTCCAGCCTCCCTCCGCGAAACCTACTGCAAAACAGATTGATGGTGTTCAATGCTCAAACACATTAGGGCAATGATCATGTCCAGCGGGTTCCATTCGATATGGGAGAATCTTGACTACATGCCATCCGTTAAAAAACGGTAGTCATAAAAGTCAAGATTCTCTGCTATCCAATGACTGTAAATCTAGTCAAATAGTAAATCAGGTTTGACCAACGCATCACCACAGGTAGAGACTAGGCAAAAGATATGGCCCATTGTGCCTAGCCCAAAACCCATAGAGACCAAGCCAGGGTTCCAAAATAAATCGGCCTCGAAAAAATTGAAAATATCCAAAAAAATTTGTCAAATTTGGGAAAAAGTGGTCAAATTTCCGAAAAACTAAAAACCTACAAAAACTGACAAAAAGAAGTTTTTTTACCAAAATCGAGAAAAATCCGAGAAACGTTGAAAAAATTGTGAATAATTGACAAAATTCAATGCACTAAAATAGGTTAGAACTCTCAATTTTTTGAATAATCGCAAATAATTATAATTTTATTTATTTATTTTTTATACCGTGAATTATTTGTAACTTTTTCAAAAAGTCGGAGAATTTGGTGGTCACTATAGGTGTGTATGGCATTGCTCTTTGGTAGCCCCTGCCATAGCAAAGCTCACCTGCTTTAGCAGGTTACCATTCTCTTTGTTAACATCCCGGTACCTGCTTTAGTAAGTACCCATTCTCCTTGATAACTCTTTGCATAGCAAGATTTATCTGTTTAGCGATTCTACCCTCCTCTCTACTCATTCCTTGTCAGAGCTGATTCTATTTGCTTTGATAGGGAGCTAATAGAGAGGAGGGTAAAACTGTTAGTGCAGGTAAATCATGCATAAAATCTTACTATGCAAGGAGTTTTCAAGGAGAAGGGGTACCTGCTAAAATAAGTACTGGGATGTTAACAAAGAGGATGTTAACTTGACTTGGATCACTTATATATATATATATATATATATATATATATATATATATATATATATATATATATATATATATATATATATATGTTTTTCCGAAAGTTTAGAAAGGCAGCTGCCCCGATTCCTCTACTTAACTCTACAAGTTCCTTCGTGACTTAAAAAGTCAAACTACTTATTTTTAAACATTTTTTAGGATGGTACCGGCATTTGCAACTGAAGACGCGACATTTGCAACCAAGGTTTTTCTAACTAAATAGTTTGACTACTATATTAGATAATGTATAATGTAATTTTTTCCTAGTTTTGACACATTAATCTTGAGATCGTGGCCCACTTATCAATCAGTCAAACGTTAGTCCCATATAAAACACGCCTAAAATTGATTCGAGAACCTTTCTTATGGTGCACATATGATCATGGTTACTTTTGGGTATGCGTACTACATGGAATCAATATCTCACTATTTGATCGGTAGCCATGATCTAAAGAACTATTGTGTGGAATATTGGGATAAAAAATAATTTCCATCGTTCGATTCAAGGTAGTTAATATTTTTAATAGGCAAAAACCTTAGTTGGGAAAGTATAAACTTTCTTTTTTCTTTGTAAATACAAATACTCTCTTTAAGAATAAGCTTTAGCCATGACATGCACTTAGTCACCCTGCCACAGTGCTCATAAATTGGTTCCCTTAGATGAACGCCCTTGGTGCTTATGGCTGCGTATAGCATAACTCTTTGTTAGTCTTTGCTATAACAGAGTTCATCTGTTTTAGTTGGTTCTTATTCTCTTTTCTAACTCCCTACAAAGGAGGATTTACCTCCTCTAGCAGTAACCTCTTTGCTCTCTACTAACTCCCTATCAGAGCTAATAAAATCTGCTCTGTCAAGAAGTGAGTAGAGAGCAAGGTAGAATTATTGAACATGTAAATCTTGCATAAAATCTTGTTATGCAAGGAGTTATAAAGGAAATGGGGTATCTGCTAAAGCACGTAGCAGGATATTAGCTAAGAGGATGGGAACCTACTAAAAAAGATGAACTTTGCTATGATAGGGGTTACCAAAGAGCTATGCTATACACAGCCTATGTCTTTGGCGTAGGCTCTAGCAATTATAGAACTGAAATAAGAGCCTCAAAGCAAGGTATAATCGTTTAGTCCTTTCTTTTGACAACAATAGTCACAAAAATCATCGTAATTTTGAAAAATTCACGAATTTAAGGTTTTGTGAATTATTCCCGAATAACTTCCAAGTTTTCATTTTAAAAAAATAAATTAATTAAAAAAAATAAAAATTGTCTCTTTGATTTTTCCTCCAAATATTTTCACGAACTTATCGAATTTTGCCAGATTCTTCGAATTTTAACCTCGCTGGATTATTGTCGAACCTTGACTTGATGACTATGCTGTTGGCAACCTTTTTATCAAAAACACTTTTTCGGTATTGTAAAGAGTCACGTACTGCTTCTCATAAAGGTCTATCACATGCTTAAAAAATGGTATTGTGTAAAAGCAAGATGGTGCAGCTTCTCAACACAACACTACTATCAATAAGAGGCGGCCATGTTCTTGGGTGAAATGAGTTTTTGGCCTGATATTTTCTCGTGAAAAGTGTTTTTTGGAATGGGGCTACCAATGCCAAAGACGGTGGCCTTAATAAAATAATATCATGTATGAACATGAAAGCTAGAGAGCAATGTCACCTAAAATATTAGTCACATACTCCACGCGTCTAACTCTAAATTCAAGCACATATCACGTATATGTTAGGTGACACATGATCTCAAGTTGCTCCATATACTCTAAGGGTTTATTATTTTAATTTTAAAAAAATTAACTTTTTCGTCTTTTAATTCAAAGTGAAAGCTACAAATTTTTCAACAAAAAATATGTCAATTGATCATAAAATTAACAGTGGAAGAACATTTTATTTTTAGTTTTTCAATGGGCGTTGCCAACCTTGAGTATGTTACACTGACCATATGATCCTTGAATTAGGTGCCATATAACATTGAAATAACTCCAGTTTAAAGTTTAACATCACAACTCAAGTGCAGCGTCTGTTGTTTCTCTCTCTCTATATATATTTTATCATAAGTCTCATTAGTAATAGATATTAATTAACAAACCAAGATTATATATGATTATTAAAAAAAGTTAGCTAGGGCAAAGTAGAGTTAGCCATTGTTCACTGTTGTACATCATTATTATTTAAAAATAATATTTTTTTATCCAAACAGATATATTTAATATCTAATAATTTATTAGTATTTTTTTTAACTTCAACGTTACTTTATATTATGACTATAGGAACTCCAGACCAAGGTTTAAACTCTAGTCTCGCACTATTTCATATTCACGTGCCACCCAAACACATATTAATCAATATTTTACCTGCTAGAATTTAAAAAATCTCAAATAAATGAGTCTCTCACGGAAAGAAAGATTTCAACATTTTAGATGAAATTCCTTATAATTCAACTCTATTTTTTCCTAACTAATGGAATCATGTTTCTCTTCTCATCTCTAAACTTATCTAGTAATACGTTAATATCTGATACAGTAAAATATTATTGAAAAAATTTTGCTTTATTTTATTATTTTATTTTATTTTATATTATGAGGGTAGGAAATGTAGACCAAGGTCCAGCGTTAAAGCTCTAGTTGTACGCCATTTTAGGTCCGCATGACACCCAAACACATGTTTGCGACATTTTATCTGATACCATTTAAAGGCCCCTAAAATCTTTTCTTGAATGAATACCTTGCTCACAAGTTTTGGCCGCCTAGTAGGATCTTGTTTCCCCTCTCATCTGAAAGGAAATTCTAATTTTATTATTATTGAAATGATTACATTCCCACTCCGTAAACTTTAGTTGTGTTGATTATTAATTAGGCTGCGGCTATTTGCTGTAGTAGGTACTTTTTCTCTTTGATAACTTCTTGCATAGAAAGATTTTATGAGAGTTTGTAGAGAGCAGAAAGTTTGCTGCTAGAGCAAATAAATCGTCCTTTGTAGGGAGTTAGAAAAGAGAATGAGAACCAATTAAAATAGACAAACTCTGCTGTGACAGGGGTAGCAAAGAACTATGCCATACACAGCCTTTATTTTCAAAGGAATACCAAAAACAATTATTTATTTATTTAGCTATTAATATTATTATTTTTAAATTTATTTAATTACTTTTAAATCTCAACATTATGATATATTATTCTTAGGTTAGAAATTTTAGACCAAGGTCTATCATTGAATCCTAGTCTGAGTGTCATTTCATGTCCACATGACACCCAAATAGAGGTTAGTCAACACTATAAAAAATAAGACTATTAGCGGCAGCAAAAAATTATTGCTATTAATAAAAAAAACTATTGATACTATTAACGATAACTTTTTGGTTAATAGCGGCAAGTTTTTTTTTTTTTTTTTGAGATGAAACTTCTATCATTTTTATTAGAAATTGAGAACGGTTATAAATTGGAAAATAAGTAATCTGATATGGACGGTTACAGAATAGAGGGTCACAATCCAATGAGTGGTAGTTACAATCACTAACATTAAAATAAATTGAATAACATCTAAGATTCATCTAATAATGTCACGACCTGAAATTCTACCCCATCCCGAGGGCCTAGAATTTCGAGTTATGACCCGCACATATCCCGGATATGCTAAGCAGACATACACTTAATCAGAGTTCTCGCGCAATAATGGTTCCACGAAATCCGTGAAATCCAACAATTTGGGTGGAATGTAAATGCAATCATAAATACAGAATAAATCTAATAAAATGTGATAGAATGCTATCAATCCACAACTAACAGGTAAGTCAAATCGGAGACAAATCCGATAAAAAATAAAATAAAAGGATAGAGTCAATGATAATAATATAAGACAAAATCCAATACCGAGTCTACTAAATCAATATCCGGCGCTCGGATCAAAACCAACACTGTAGTCCTCCTGATAATCGGCAACGCCACCCTCCAAAGGCCCCTGATAATCAGCATCCACTGGGTCGACGTTCTCAGCACCAATTAGATCAGAGATACCCACGTCCACACCGTCGGTATAGTCACCTGCAGCTGCTAATTTATCGTGGGATGAGTTTACTCAGTCATGTAAACTCAGTAGGATACACCACCAATCTACCCCATACTACTCAGGTGCATTGTGGGTGCATCTTGTGAGTGGTAAGTATAGTATCTCAAAGTATATAGCAAAAGAAAGGCAAAATCACATGCATATCGTAAAACTCATATCATATCATAAATGTAAGATCATGATTTAGATACTCATATCCTAACGTACCTTACCATATCTCATAACATATTATATCATGTCTTATTATCATTCTCGCACATACGTCTGTACATCGCATGAGCGTAACTAACATACTAGTGAAATCCTAAACGACATGTGCGAAAGTCGCTACTCGAGCTACTATGGGAGGGTCAACATAGTATCATACCACCATATTATAACGCCCTCGTGTCATACTCATACTCCACCATCCAGCCAATGGGGAGACATAATGGTCAAACTCACTCATAACACACTCATACTCATAATCTCTCCCAGAGATCAGTCTTAACTGAAAGACATTATTGCCCTTACGGTGGCTACGCAATGAACGACACATACAGAGACTTAAGTTCTCAACCCTTAGAGGTTGAGGTGAAGCTTGAGTAGGACAAACCTTCCACCCTTCGTAGCATTTGGGAATCCGCATCGTGTGCCTCATTTGAGAGAAATAGGTTGACTTAGCGCAGCGGGCGCTAAGTGCTGCATGGGCTGACACTGCTATAAGAGTGACCCCGTGACATTTGATATCAAAGCCACAGTGATGGCTGAGATGGAAGGGACCAGCGAGGATGCAAGACGACGGACAAGAGAACGATTAACAAGGGAACGACTAGATAGTTTGGAAGCTCAATCGGACCAACTCGAGTCAATGGTATCGGTAATGACACTATATGGGGAATGACTGAATAGACATGAAAGGATCAATGCCGATGTGGCTGAGACCGTAGAGTAATTGGCAGCAGAGGTACGAGAGATAAAAGTCACGTTGGAAGAGGTACGTGACGAGATGAGCGTACTGAAAAAGCTCATCCTGGCAATGCCAGTAGGGGTGCTAGCAAGGATGCCGACACCTCGATTTAAGTTCCTTGAGTTAGAGACGTTCAAGGGCTCTCGCGAGGCGAAGGACCTCGAGAACTTCATATGAGACATGGAGGAGTACCCCGAAACGCTGGGGGACCTCGATGCTAAAGTTAAGTTTAGAATTGCATCGAGATACTTGGTCGGTGATGCCAAGTTATGATGGAGGCACCGAATGTCAGAGGTGCGTATAGAAAATGGTGCAGTCGATTCTTGGGCCGATCTGAAGAAAGAGCTGCGGGCTCAATTTCTACCTACCAACGTCGAATGATCAGCACGAAAGGCATTATCGACGTTAAAGTATACGGGACCGTTGCACGAGTACATTAAGACTTTTACGAGCCTGATGTTAGACATTGACGAAATGAGTGAGAATGATCGGATCTTCTACTTTATAGATGGTTTGGCGCCATGGGCGTAGCGGGAGTTGACTTATAGAGGGTTAAAGACCTTAGATGAGAATTTGGATGTTGCGGAGCGGCTAATCGAACACTTCTTTGAGAAAGAGAAGACAGTCAAAGCATCCACTGACAATGCTGACAAGCAGGGAAATAAGCAGAATGATACATGACATGTGCGATTTAGTCAGGACAAAGGCAGTAGGTATGAAAAGAAGAGAGATGAAAGGTCGAGCAAGAAGGGCTGCTTCCTGTGTAATGGGCCACATCTGGTGCGAGATTGTCCAGAGAAGGCTGCCTTGAACGCGATGGTCGCGGAAAAAGAAAAGAAAAAGGTTGATGATGAGGAGCCCGTTGCTAGAGTAGGGGCGCTCCGGCTAATTGACTGCTGAGAAAGGACTACACCGCGGTCTTGTTGGTGTGGGCCGTGGGAAAACTTAGGCACCAACTCTGTACAGATTTTGAAGTGTGCAGTTTTGGGCATGTACAGTTTTGCTACTTAGAGTGAAGGCAGGGTGCTGTCGAGGAACCGTGGTAGGCGACATACAGGACTAAACTTCAGAATGTGTGCCTTCGCGTCAACGAGGACGTTGACGATTTTGAGTGGAGGAGGATGTAACGGGGGCACGCGGCGTGGCCATCCGGGTTAGCCGTAGGGCCACTTTTCCTCTCCAAGTTTTGAGTATGACTGGTGCGTCAAGGCTATGAGGGCAGCACCGTATGTACTGGGCTGAACCACGATGGCGGCGCGACACGTTGGGGTGGAGGGTGAAGACTTGGTCGCGACACGATAGTGACATGGACGCGATATGGTCAGTTGGGCTGGCGCTGCGGGGCGTTGCGTGGTGAATAGTAAAATATGACAAACCAAGGGGTTTGAGGTCCTCCCGCCATTTCGCCTGAATTACTGTTTTACACTTATATAGGGGGACATGAGTTGGGGTCCCCCGAACCTACACGTGTACTAGCCTCGTGGGCTTATGTGCGTGCATCCGTGTCACGCTTGGTGCGTGGTCATTCTAGTTACGTCGTGTACTAGGGCCATCACGTTGGTGGTTCCCAACCACCTTCGAGGTGCGAGTTCTAACCCAGAGGGGGCTCGGTATATGCTCGTCGCTGCCTATCGCTATATCTATCGTCGTTGCATGTTGCCTTACGATTATCGTTGCCTGTTGCTTTAACAATCGTCGTTGCCTGCTCTAACCTGCTGCGTGGCTTCGCAGGGCAAAGTTCGAACGTAGAGATTGAGGTGAAGCTTAAGTAGGATAAACCTTCCACCCTTCGTAGTATATGAGAATCCGCATCGCGTGCCTCATTTGAGAGAAATAGGTTGGCTTAGCGCAGCGGGCGTTAAGTGTCACATGGGCTGACATTGCTATAAGAGTGACCCCGTGATAGTATGCTCCCCATGGTCGCGGATTCAAATCGACTCCTTGTTAAATTAATTGGTTCGGTACACATGCCTAATTCGTGAAATATCCGTGACACGGGTGGGGCGATTAGACCAAGAATAAATTGGTATTATCGTACATAGGAGAAGTTAGCCCTTGCTCATTAGGGGATATTTGCCATATAAAAATTGAAAGCACCATCTTAGCCCTCTGATTTGAATGTCATAATCTAATGATTATCAAAAGATTGGCATGAAACAAGATTTCTATCATATAATTTAGTGCACTAAAATGGAATTAACGCTGATTTTGGTATAGAAATTGATGAGACATCATTTTATGTTCCTCAAATTAAGAAGGGAAATTACATCAGTGATCAAGTGATTAATGACTAGATTTTCTTGTTAGGTATACAGCCTTTGTGGAACAAGGACCAATTTGCACCCATATGCAAAAATAAACGAGTTCAAATATCTCTAAAATCCGTGTTGTTATACTTTTGGCCATCTAGAGATGACTTTGATTGGTCAGCGTACTTATGAAGGTACACGGCTATATACTTGATAAAAAGAAATCTCACTCACAAAAGTATCCTGACCATCCATTCTATTGGACCAAAAAGTTTTTTGATCATTCATCTTTCATCGCAGTCGATCTATTGATCAGTTTGTAAAGTAATTTTATCGAGTACAATAGCATGCAGATTTAATACCCGGCAAGAGGTTGTCACATCTATTTGACGACTTTAGTATGCTCCCTAATATCGTTTGATTTGAAGGTCATGATTTAAAAATCTTTTATTGAAAAGACCATCAAAAAATAAGATCTGGATCATATAATTCCGTTGACTAAAAGGGAATTAATGCTGATTTTGTTATAGAAATTGATGAGACTTCATTTTATGTTCTCAGATTAAGAAGGGAAATCACATCATTGATGACGTGATAAATGACTAGATTTTCTTCTTAGGTATACTGATCGGTGATTCAAATATCTCTAAAATCTGTGTTGTTACCCTTTTGACCATCTAGATAGGACTTTGATTGGTCAGTATACTTCAGAAAGTACACGGCCTATACACTAGATAAAAACTCAGAAACCGTAAAAGTTGAAGCGCATACAAACTACACAACTACACAGTAACTGGGGAAAGAGTGAGCAAACCGAGGCAGCCCGCCACGTAAGCCATTAGCTGTAAAAAATAAAAAAAAGTAAAAGTGGGTGAAAGAAAAAAGGCATATTTTAGGTAGAGGAATCGATGAATTCCCGAATATGACGGTATTGCCTATTAATACGTAAATGACTAATATGCCCCTTCTGACTACCTTAAGAATAGATTGGCCACGGCTCTTCATAGGTAGTTTGGCCGATATATTGTGTTGAACTTTATATACATAAACTATGTATGAATAGATCTCATCTTCTGACTATCTATGAAAAATGGATGGCGGGAAAGTCAATATTCTCTTGTATTTGAAGGGTTTAAGACCTTTAAAAAACTTGGAAAGTCAAGATCTTTTTCCATTCACGGGTTTAAGAACTACAACAACCTGGGAAAATCAGGTTCGTGATGTGTTCACCGGTTTTAAAACAAGTGAACCTCACATGAGATTTGTTTCATATAATTTGACCGTTTGGAGTCAAAATATAGACATTTGATGGCATCTCTATTAAATATTAAAGTGATTTTTCATGGAAAAGTTACTTAAGAAGTAATTATAATAAAATTTTTTTTTCTAGTTTAGATACTAAGAAGCATAAGTTTTGCACCATAAATGGGAATATGCATTTGAACCGATGGCAATGATTGTGTGTGGCACTTGATCGAGAGTTATATCCATCCTATAAGGGGTTCACCGGCCCCCTTAAGATTTTAAAAAATAAAAATTATTTTTTGAACCATTTTATCCTTCAAAACTTTGCTTAAAAATTTTCCCGCCACTGAACTTTGAGTATTGAAAATTTCACCTTTAACCAATATCAGACGGAAGTTAAGTTACATTTTTAATATTTTTATTTTGAGGATGGATTGAGATCAACCTTTAGCGAGTTGCCGTCATAGTCACCAAATTGGGGTTTGGAGAGGTTCAAATTCGGAAAAATCTGGCAAATTCGGGATGTTCGGGCAAATATTTAGAGGAAAAATCGATGAGAGATTTATAAAAAAAAAAAAAAAAAGATATTTCAAAAATTAGTTTGTCACATATTTTTTATTTTGAAAAATTTGGGAATAATTTGCGATTTTTATGTGAACGGGCGAATTTCAAAAAATTTACTAGTAATTCATGGGACCTTAAATTCATGAATTATTCGCGTATTTTTTAAAAATTCGGATTTTTTTGTGATTTTGGTTGCCCTAGCACCCAACTAAATAGACCATGTATTGGAACCTATACTACCAACTTTCACATTTTCCCATTTCTTTACAAAATTATAGTTTTGCAATGTTTATGGACATCCTCGCCATTTCCCTACCAGGTGATGGGGTCTTTGGTAATTTTACACAAAATTAAGAATTATTAGCAGGGGCTAAACACAGATTAATAATTTGAGATTAAGGTTACTAATCAGTCAAATCGCTCTGACGTGTTTGCTAAACCAATGATTTGACTGTCTTTTTTTAACGGCATCGCGTTCACCGGCTCACGTGATCTCGCAACCCGCAGCACGAGACCGAGCCATCTGAGTCATCACCGACGCGACTTCCCCATTGGATGGTCCCTGATTACGACCCTACAAGGACACGTGTCGAACATTGGACACGTCATCCTCCGGATGCGGAGGCTCGTGTGACATTTCATCACACGGCATCTGAGCCGCATACAAAGTATCTCCCTACGAAGCGGGATTCCCCGCCAAAAATTATTGGGGAAATTAGAGAAAATCGGCAAAAGAGAGAAAATAGAAAAAGAAAAACTATAAATATAGATATAAATATAGAAAAAGAAGCTAATATATTCCGGGTTTTACGATTTCGGCTGTTGGGATCCTATAAAACAGCGATTCCAGTATTTTGGTCTCCACAGCAACTCGAACACTTTAAACTTTTCTTTTGCCCCTTCTTCTTCTTCCTCTCTAAGAGAAACCAGTGAGAACAACTTTTCCAAGCCATTTGGCCGGAAAACCTTTTCATAGAAAGAATCTCTGTTTCGTTATTCGCCGATACTTACAGGTTTCCTTTTCCGGTTAAAGCTTCGCAGCCGTTCCTTTTTTTTCTCTCTAACTTTCGAGGAAATTTCTTCTTCTTTTCTCTGAGTTGTTCTTAGGTCTCAGAGAGATTCGCTTTAACTCCATTTTATCTGCCCCTTTAGATTCTTTTTTCCACAGATTTTTTTTTGCCGTTTTGGCCTTTATTCTCTGTTTTGTTTGAGGAATCTATCTTTTGTTGGTTTATTTATTCCTTTTACCACACTTCTACGCTCTATCACATTCTTTTTCGCTCTCCGAGTTTTGCCTTTTCTTGATTTTGGATTTCAGACTTTATCAGAGTGGAGAAAATCTGAAACTTAGTTTAGTTATGGATCGAGACGTTTTTCCGACTATAAAATATTCGGAACACCGGATGAAAACGAAGGCGAAGTCGTTAGAGAGAAGTAGAACCGTTTCCGGCCCACGAAATCTGACGGAAACAGCTACCGGCCCTCGAGTCGTTCGGATCTCTGTTACCGATGCTGATGCAACTGACTCATCCAGCGACGAGGACGAAGATTTTTCCGGCCGTCATCGCGTTAAGCGTTATATAAGTGAGATTAATATCGACGATTTGAGAGATAACGGCCCTTTGAGGAGTAGATCCGTGAGAAAGGGCCGGAAAAAGTTAGTTGGACGGTCTGATTTTGATTTCTCGACGGAACGAAGGACGGGGAAAAAGTTTCGCGGTGTACGACAACGGCCGTGGGGAAAATGGGCGGCTGAGATTCGAGACCCCTCTCGACGCGTGCGGTTGTGGCTTGGTACATATAACACCGCCGAGGAAGCAGCCAAAGTATACGACGATATGGCGATTCAGCTACGAGGACCCGACGCTATGACCAACTTTTCTACTACTCCGGCCAGAAAACGGCCGGAGGAAGTCCAGCTTACGACGTCTTCCGGCTACGAGTCTACCGAAGAGTCCCGGAACTTGTCATCTCCGACCTCCGTTCTCCGGTTTTCCGGTCCAACGAACGAAGAGGTGGAAAATGAGAACCGGTTACAGCCGGTTACAGAAGCCGCTTCTAAGGCTGTTAAATACGCCGAGTCCAGGGAAGAGTTAGTCGGATTTTCTGATAACTTCGCCGATTTTTTGCCGTTGGATAAGCCCTTATTCGACGATTTCTTTGATTTTGAAAATAGAGTGTTTTTAGAAGAAACTTCTTTACAAGAAAGTTTTTTCCAAGGCGATTTTGGCTATATCTGTCACGATTTTACATCACAAAGCTTGCAAATAGACGATTATTTTCAAGAAATCGGCGACTTATTTGCTACCGATCCTCTGACTGCTATCTAATGGTTGCGATTCCTTCTCGTATCCGGCTAGTCGATTTTCCGACAGATTTTCTAACGGACGGGATAAATTGCGGTTTTTGTTTCTGTTATATTTTTATATATATATATATATTTTTATTTAGGTAACTTTATTTGCAGCAAACAAATCTTTACACCAAAATGTAGCCTAAAGTTTTGTGGGCTGCATATAAATCAATCCATTTTATTATTTGTTTCTTTTTAGACTCTGTTAGCTAATGGTGAGCCTGAGAGAGTTATTTTTGTTTTTTTTTTTAGTTTAAATTTTTGGTTGTAAGTTGTAATTATATGCTGCTTTTTGGCTTATGTTAAAGGAGTAGCCGGAGTTTTGTTTAATGGCAAATATCAAAGATTTGCGGCTTATGGATGATTTCTCGGCCGTACATTTGAATCTTGGTTAATTTGTTTCGTATTACACTGAGTTGTGATCTGTCGTTTGCTTGGACACGTGTCGATTTCTCAAAAGGAGGTTGGGATTCCCACGTGAGTAGCTTTTTTGCATCCACGAGGAGCCGTAATTTACTGCTTGGGCGTTTGGTCTCTCATTTTTACCCAATGAGGAGCAGCTGATAGCCTGTTACTGCTTTTTAGAGAGACTCTCTTGACCATCGTTTGATCATACATCAGTGGTTGAAGATGATGTGGGTGATCTCTGATCCCTAACTTCAAAGTCATCATACACCATTAATGGTTTAAGATGATGTGTTTAATCTCTTATTGTTACCTTCAAATTGATAGATAAAGATTGAAATGGAATATGATGAAAAATATGACTTTAAATCATCCGATGTATGGGGTATATTATTAATTAGTATTTTAAATTTTAATGGCTAATATAAAATTCATCAATTCTATGGTTGATATCAATTATAGGCATGTTTGTTTAGAAAATTATAAATAGAGAAAAGATTTGTTGATAACAAAGTGCATACTAATGTGGTGCAATTTGATTGGCTGCACCGACTTACATTTGACATATTGCAATGATGGACTGTCATTTCAACGATTTAGATTAATAAGGGATGCATCACACATTGCATAATAATAAATCATGTATCAGCGGTTTGAATTAAAATATCTAATTTTAATGGTGTGAGATTTGGAGTATGCCATTTAAAGATATTAAGTGTAAAAGATTAACACGAAATATAAAACTTCATCATATGATTAAACATAGTCAAAGACTATTATTTGATTCAACGATTAATCACAATAGATCATATGATAAATATTTTGTTTTGCTTCAATCTTATCCACTAAGGATTTATAGATCATAAACTTTAAATTAGATGACTCAGATTGAATTTTTACATGTCACATGTCCCTAAGATTCAAAGTCTTTATTTATCAAGAAATATAATCTTCATCATGTGTCAAATTTTCGAGTGCAAGTAGTGGCTCTATGTCCCAAATTTCTTCTACTTAAAAATTTTTGGGAGGCATATATCGGTATCCGATAAATTAAGATACCATTTTTTGTATTTTATTAGTTTATAAAAAGTAAGTGGCGTACCTGAGGCCACTGCTAGTTTCTCATTTATTGTAAACGTCGGACACGGATACGAGATCCGACACGAGAATTCATAATGATCCACCCCGTCTTTGTCACAAATCGTTAACTTTTGCCGAATATAGTAAAAAATTTATAATAAATAAATGAGGTAAAACATAAAATAAGTAGATAACGGGGGAGACTTGAAGGGCTCTTTTTGTTGTGGTATTAGTGGGTGTCAGCTTGTGCGTGGGTGTCGGTTGGTAGAAAAATTTGGAAAATGTATAGGGCTTTCATACCTCTTGTTTGAAAGGGTACAAAGTCTTTCACACATTATAGTAGCATGTATTTATGAGTTTTATCTAAACAGTTATATTGATCGGATGATCGTCAAAATTTATAGATATTCAATCGATAATGTGTCAAAGATTTTTGTCGGACAAATTATGAAAAATCACTTCAAACGTAGGTATTTTTATACGATTGTTACTACGTTATGTGTATGTTAAAAACAAGCTCGGAGTAATATAGACTATTATTGTTTAAAAAGTCCCTCATCGACTTCATGGTGGCTTCAATGAAAAATTACCAATAGCACTTCTAAATGTCATTGGTGGATGCATGAAGTAAATGTCAGATTTACTCCTCATTTAAATCGCCAACCTCTATATTTAAAAGTTGTGTTTAAATGATAGTTGACTGTACATTTAACTGGGGGCGTTGGTTGGAGAAGAAAGGATTCAGTGAGACTCCTTATGTGTACTATAGTAGCCCAAGCTCAGAAGCTGAACTTTTCTAAGCTAAATCCTCTGAAAACAAAATGTCACTTTTCTCAGGAAAATGCTATGAAAACACATAGCTCAATAAAAACACCCGAACACAAGAAAACCTCAGAAAGTGTCAGGAAATGACATTTTTTCCAGAAAATGCTTGAAAATTGACACTTTCTTGGCTCTCGAACGAGGCCTTAGAGAATAAAAATAAAAAGTATTGACTGATTTGAATGAGACAATGAAGATTATTTTTTGTTCTAATCTTCCCTACGATTAGGGATGCAAGTTCGGTGCACATAATTTTTCGAATTTCGGTTCGGTACACCCCAAATCGAGACCCATTCAGTTCGGTATGGGTATTTAACCTAATTTTTCGAGTTTTTTTTTCCAGATTTTAAAGGTTTACTCATCCTACCCATATGGTTTTCGGTTTTTGCTACCCTTCGGTTTGGTTTCAATCAAATTTTGGTACGATTCCTTTTATTCAGCCGTGAGCCTCGATTTTCGGGCCTGCTCCTGTTCGGCCTTTCAAAGTTTGCATCCTTACTCAGAAGATCTAAGATCAAGACGAGCCAATCAACATTCATCGAAGAACTATGTGATACTTACGCAATAAACATGGGAGAATAACCATACCCCTATTGAAAAAGAAAATAAAATAATATTAAAGAAGTACATAAAATAGGTTTAATAACTTGTAAATAATTCCACGAGTGGAAGTAAACCGAAACCCCAATTCGGTTATGGTTTAGGGTGACAAAAACCGAAAACCATGAGGGTAGGATGAGTAAACCGAAAAAAAATCGAAAAAATTGAAAAAATAAATTAAAAATGAATAAAAGTAGGTACTGAAACGAAAACCAAAAAAATTAGACCAAATCGATTTCGGTGTTTGATTCAGTTTCCATTTGTCGTGTACTGAACCGAAAACCAAAAAAATTGGGTTCGATTCTGTTCAGTATATCGAACTTGTAGCCCTAGGTGGAAATGACTTATGTTCCTCATTTAACTGAACCGCTCTTTCTTTTCTACTTTACTAATATATTATTTCCCCGTAGTTTATGAAGGGCTCTTTCATCATTACCTCCTTAATTTTTAACTTTTATAGTACTGAAGTTTCTTAATAGGTTATGACATATTTAGATTTATTGTTTGGCCATAAATTTACGTTTCACTATTTCTCGGAGAAACTAATCAAACAGTGGAAATCAAATTTTTAGAACAAGGCATTTCTTGGACAATAAATTTAAATAGTATGAATGACATTTCCTTTTATTGTCAGATAATAATTTATACAGAAAAATAGAAACTATACCTTAGTCGTATCTGAAAATAAAATAGGTTGAGTGATTGATTTTTGATCGCTGCACTGATGTGATGAACAAACGAATTGAGGCATGGATTAGGTCGCATTCTTTAAGACGATTCGCGCACCCAGTGGCGGACGCAGGATTTTCCTAAAGGGGGGTCAGTCGGTTGTCGATAGTTTCGACGCAAAGTTTTTTCCCAAATTAGTGGCATACGATCATACAACCAATTTTGATTTCATGTGGCACACATCTAAAATCGCATGAAAGACCTCTTGCTCAAACATGATTTGGGGTTACTTTTTGGGATGCGTGCCACCTGGAAGAAAAAATTGACTGTCTGATGGTACGTCTACGATCTCAAGATCCATTGTATTGAAAATTGGGATGGAAAATGCTCTCCATCATCTAATTCAAAATAGTCAATGCATTATGCATGAATAGAGGAGATGGGGCGAGGTTACAATTTCACAATGTGTAAATAATGGTACTCAGCGGTAAAACTCTTTAGGTACCTCTGTTCGCTCCCACGCACTCTCTAATATCGCATACGTTCGAAACTCCCTAAAACTCTAACTACTTCAAATCAGACGATGGAGATTGTTTTTCGCCCCAATCTTTCACACGATGGATCTTGAGACCATGAACGTACAGTCAGACAGTCTATTTTTCATTCCACGTGGTACAAATCCCCAAAAAATACTACTTAAACGTGATGTATGCCATGTGAAATTTTGTCTCATGTGCAAGTAGTTGCTCTCTACTTTTGGGGATTTGTACCACGTGGAATAAAAAAAGACCGTCTGATGGTACGCTCATGGTCTCAAGATCCATCGTGTGGAAGATTGGAATGAAAAACAATTTAGATCGTCTAATTCTAAGCAACCAACAAGTTTAAGGGTGTTTCAAACATAGGAGCCCTAAGAGATTGCTTGGGGGCCAAAAGAGGTATCCAACTCTTTATAATAGGTGGGTTAAGAGAGAGATATTTTTTTGTAGGTATGAGAAGAGGGAGCGAGAAAAGATGCATAGCATTTTAAATGGGTACCTACAATTATTAGCAACTGTATGATGTTTAATTAAAACTATAGCTGCAAATAAGGGGAACCCTAATTTGCTCCCCCTTATGATTTTATTACGCCTAGTTTCTCTCTTCTAGCTTTATCATATTAAATTAAGGGAATGGATATTTGCAACCAAGATTCGGTCTCAACAACCAATGCTTCCAATCTTAGCATGTTGTCTGTCTTGAATCAGACGATAGAGATTATTTTTTATCCCAATCTTCCACAAAGTAGATCTAGAGATCATGGCCAACCTATCAAACGGTTAAAAGCTTGGGGGGTCCTTTGAATAGATATATGCATGGCCCTATTCCATGGCCCTTAAGGCCTTTTAACATTTCTTTAAAACTTTGGAGGGGCCGGTGACCCCCAACCATTGTACGTAGATACGCCCCTGCGCGCACCCGAGATTAATCTATCGGTGCACAGGTTAGTAACATGTTGCCTCCAGGATACAACAACTCACCATCGTCGGATCTCCCATTGAGCATAGAGGATAGATCTCACACCACACATTGTTTGGTTGCTCAAGAAATTATGAAATAAAATAGTGGAAGAAAGAAAAGGAAGAGAAAACTCTAGTTTTTGATGATATATTTTGGTTTTAAAAGAAGTGCACTTTTTTATAGGCCGAGAGCAATGGTTGGATTAATAAATAATATTTTTAATGAAAAAAATCAACAAAGTTTAATGCACATTGAACGTAGAATGCCAACTGTGAATTGAAAATTAAAATTGGCAAAAGTTTCCTTTGTCTAGTTGGGCACCAAATCCTGAAATTGCACCCCTCTATGCGATTAATTGATTTTCGAATCAGCCCTCCCTGATGGGCAGATTTGTGCACGCGTGTGAGCTATTTTCACTGATTACTCAAAATTAATAGATTCGATACTATATATAAGCACAACCAAGTGCTTGATGCTTTTCAATGTCGACTAAAATTAGTAGGTTACTCTTGTGTACTAGTAAAACATAAGGATAACCAAATTTTCAAATACAAATTAAAAAAAAACATCCATTTCCAAAGTAAGTAATTTCTCAGGAAATTGGCTAGGATTTACAACTTCATCTCCCAAATTTAATTTCTATAACAACATGAAAATTTCATCGTAGGCCACATGGTAATTATTATGGTGCACTAGCATGGGCTTAAAATTTTTATTGATCGAGCAATTTGAATTGCGCGAAAGCTCATAAACTAACCAATGATCTTACAATGAACGATCAAATAAGAACGCAAAACAGAAGAAAATCAACCACAAACACACAAGAGGCAATATTTACGTGCTTCGGCAATATGCCTACGTCCACGGGCAGCGATAATCAACTATATTGATAATCACACAAGAATACAAGAACACTCAAGCTTCACCAAAGCTCTCCTCAAAACCTTTAGATATGTTTTCCAAAGCTTTACAATGATATCTCTCCCTAAAAAAGGCTCTCTAATTTGTCCATGAGCCTTCCTTCATATAGAAGTCTCGAATCCTACTTTTAACCCAAGAGAAATTGTTTAAAAAATGAAATCTGCATATAACTTGACATCGCGTGTCATCGCAAGTCGCTGGAGGGAGAACCTAAGTTGTTCGAGCAACTTACACCCGTGAAATTGGTCTTATAAAGTGCGCACCTCACTCGAGCGAATTTGGTTCCCGCTCGAGTGACCTACAAAGTTAGAGCCTCAATTAATAAATCTCCACCTGACTCTAAGCTTCATCATGTATTTTTTCTTCTGATCATCGCTATACTCATATCATCGCTGCCACCAGCACCCCCAGGGCGCTCAAACCTGCTGAATATTAATCAACTCCAAACAATGTTAACCTTGACCACCGGTACCACTTTTGTTATCATATCCACAGGGTTGTCCTTCGTACTCACCTTCTTCAAAGATATCTCATCATCTTCGATTACTTCACATACAAAGTGATACCGTATATCAATGTGCTTGGTATGAGCATGATATACGTGATTCTTTACTAAGTAAATAATACTTTAGCTATTGCAGAACTCATTGACACTTTCACATGCGAATGCTAAATCACCAACTAAGCCCTAAAGCCACAATGCTTATTTCACTGCTTCTGTTACTGTCATATACTCTGCCTCTGTAGTAGACAAAGCCACTATATCTTTTAACATAGACCACCAGCTAATCGAACCACCTGATAGCGAAAATACATATCTCGTTGTTGACCGACACTTATCCAAATCACCCGTGTAATCTTAATCTATGGAACCGCATAACTGATGATCTATATCACTGCGAAAAATTAAACCGATAACCTTGGTATCACGTATGTACCTCATAATCCATTTCACTACCTACTAATGCTCCTTGTCTAGATTAACCATATACCTGTTGACCACGCTAACGACCTATGAAATATCTGGTCGAGTGCATACTATAACATACAATAAGCTACCAATTGCACTCGCATAGGAAACAAGAGTCATAGACTCACGCTCCTCATCTGTAGTAGGAGACATGCTAACCAAAACACAGAAGTGAGCTGCTAATGGAGTACTTACAACCTTTGAGTTCTCCATCCCAAATCGTGAGAGTATCTTCTCCAGATAACTCTTCTGTGTTAGACATAACTACCATTTTTTCTGTCTCTCTGAATCTCCATCCCAAGAGTTTTAGCTGTACCAAGATCCTTTATCTCAAACTCTATGCTAAGTTGAGATTTTAACTTGTTGATCTCTACCATACTCTTTGCAGCTATGAGCATGCCATCAACAAACAATAGAAGATAAACAAGTGAGCTATCTGCTAGCCTCTTTAAGTAAACATAATTGTCGTATTCACTTCGAATATAATTTTAGCCCACCATGAATGTGTCAAACCTCTTGTACCATTGTCTCGGTGACTGTTTTAACCCCTATAAGGACTTCTTCAATTTGCGTACTAACCTCTCTTCTCCATGAGACTTGGACCCTTCAGGTTGGTTCATATAAATCTCTTCCTCTAGATTATCGGGTAGAAACGTTATTTTCACATCGAGTTGCTCTAACTCTAAGTCTAACTGTGCTAGAATTGACAATAAAACTCGGATTGAAGTGTGTTTCACAATCGGTGAGAACACCTCATTGTAATCAATGCCTTCCTTTTGCGTATGATATTTTGCTACCAACCGTGCTTTATACCTTGTACCACTACTTTTCGGAGAACCCTCTTTCTTCTTATAAACCCACTTGCACCCAATCGCTCTTTTTCATTTAGGTAACTCTGTCAGTTCTCAAGTTTAATTCTTGTAGAGAGAATCCATCTCTTCACCCATTGCGATCTTTCAATCCTATGCACATCTATCGCTGATTGCATCCTTGAATGAAGACAACTCATTGCCATCCAACATCAACGCGTAGGTGATCATATCCTCGTAATCGTAGCGAATTAGTGCTCTAACATTTCTTCTGGGTCTTTCACATGTTAAGGATTGTTCTGGCTCTCTCTATACTGTTTCTATACATTCCATTGATGTAATAATTGTAGGAGTTTCTAACTCCACCTCAAACTAATCTTTCGCCACCTCTTCTCTAATTTTTATGATCTGTTTGCTAAAAGTTCTTATAGCAAATTTCATCAAAGGTCACATCTTTGCTGATCACAACCTTGTTATGTCCAGGACACCATAACTTGTATCCTTTAATACCATTTACATACCCTAAGAAAATCGCTTTCTTAGCCCTTGAGTCAATTTTACTATCTTGGATATAATAGTAAGTTGTGCAACAAAAAACCCTCAATGCACTGTAATCTGTAGGTTTCCCTGATCACATCTCAATCAGAGTCTTGCACTCTATTGCTGTAGACAATGATATGTTTACTAGATAGAACGCTATACTGACTACCTCGGCTCATAACACTCTACCTAATCTCGCATTAGATAACATACATTTTACCTTTTCAAGCAAAGTTCTATTCATACGTTCTGCTATTCTATTCTGTTGCGGTGTATTCTTCACTGCAAAGTTTCTAATAATACCGTTCTCCTCACAGAACTCCTGGAACTGTCTACTAGTGCACTCACTACCATTATCGATTCTCAATCACTTGACCTTCCTTCTAGTCTGGTTCTCAAACAGTATTTTCTACCGCTTGAAGATTTTTAACAACTCATCCTTACTCTTTATCATGTAGATTCATTTATACCAAGAGTAATCATTGATGAAGGAGATGAAGTACCTGATACCACCTTTAGAATGAACCTTTGAAGACCCCCATATATCTGAATGTATATAATCCAATGTGCCTTTTGTAGTGTGAACTATTGTGTTGAACTTAACCCTACACCGTTTCTCGAAGACACAATGCTCACAAAAGTTAACTTTTTCGACATTTACACCTTTCAACAAGCCCTGCTTGCTCAATTTTGTCATCCCTCTTTCAGACATGTACCCAAGACACATGTTCCATAACAGTGTAGAGGACAAAGTACTATTATCTGACGTAGATACTATTGCTTCACCTGTCACTGTACTCCCTGATAGAAAGTAAAGGTTCCTAACCTTCTTTACTTTCATCACAATCAGATATCTCTTTGTCACCTTCAAAACTTCACATTGAGCTGTAAACTTGAGCCCATCAGAGTCTAGTGTACCAAGCGATATAAGGTTCTTCTTCAGTTTCGAAATGTGGCGTACATCCGTCAATGTTCTCACAATCCCAGCGTGCATCTTTATTCTGATACTCCCCTTACCAACTGTTTTATAAGACACGAACTAGTCCCTATTTGGACACATATGGTAGGAGCACTCCAAATCAAATATCCATACAATTTGCGGGTGTTCTTTTGAAACCACTGACAACATGTTTTCATCATCATTCAGAGCTTGTTTGGCTATACCAGCCTCATCAACGACCTCTTTTAGCTTCTTATCCCGAGCATCACCCATCTTTGTTTGTAACTGTGAACAATGTCTTCTGATGTGAGCTTTTTCGTGACATTTGTAGCATTTTATCGTCTTTCTATTTTTAGATTTAGATATGGACTTTGATCTACCCCTTTTTAGATTTACGGTCCTCTGCTCTCTCTTGAACCAACAAGCATAGAGCAGCGTAGTAACCAGGTGCTCATAGGAATTGGGGAGGGAAAATAAAAGTAATAGTGCTTTGTCTTCATCCTTAACCTATTCTTCAATATTAAATAATTCAAATATTATTCTATTGAATTCATTAAGATGTTACTTGAGAGAAGTACCTGCCTTCATATACAACTTGTATAGTTGCTTCTTGAGATATAGATGACTCGTTAGAGATCTCGTTATATAGAGACTTTCCAATTTGGTCCACAGCGAGGCCCCCTAGTTCTCCCGCTTTATATTATATGTAATCTCCTTCTCTAGACATAATCAAATCGTACAACACACCTGCAGTTCGAATTCTTCCCAATCACCATCGGACATATCTGTCAGCTTACCCGAAAGCCCTTTCAATGCCTTGTGTAATAATCAATCACATAATTTATCATTTTATCACCCTTAATTTAGTGATGCTAGGACTTAATTTGCTACTAACGAGTTATTGATGTACAAATATTAAAGATAAATAATAAATTAGAGCTTAAGTGTTAATCCTTGTTGAAATAAACTTAAAAAGCAATAAGAAAAATGATTGAGCGAAAAAGACGATTTGCCGCTACTGAAAGTCAGAGAATCGTAATTTACGATTCTTTCAAAAGAGACAAAAAGAGAAAAAGTGATAAAGCGTAATTCAAATAATCGTCAACTATGAGGAAGCTATGAAAGATAGAAAATCGTAATTAACGATTTTCTAAGAGAGAAGAAAATAAGAAATTGTGATTTACGATTTCTCATAATAAAAGTTTTCCTACTATTGTTGTTATAGCTGATCACGTGAGAACTATCACTGTCATATCTAGAATTAGAAGACTCCTGTAATTAGAAGTCTGATAAATCACGGATCTGAGAAGATTGATAAAGATTTAATCCAAAGGACTCTGCTGCTGCTCGATAAAGAACACTCTAGAAGCGCATCAACTAAAGAAAGCAAGGAAAGATAAAATTAGAAATTAGAGTTATATTATGATACTTTTATTTTTAGTAGTTTCTTTTATTAGAACTAGATTTTGTAAATCGATCATTTATGATCTATAAATAAGAGGGCTCGACATAGGAATAGGCATCGAAGAATTTCATCATCAATTGATACCTGAGGCTAGATTTTCTTCCGATTAGTAGTATATACTAGTTATAGTAGTTTAGATATCAGAAGTTTCTCAAGAGCAATTGACGACTACAATTGAGTGCTGAAGATTAGTGTAGATATTTGTAATTTCTCAGGAGCAATTGATGACTGCTTCGGAGGGGTAAATGATATATTTTACTTTGCTTTCTAGTTTAGATTTTATTTGTTTTGTAAACATCTTTAAGTTTTGGTTTGAATGGACGACTCAAGTTATAGTTTGTAGATTAGTGTAATGATTTTTACTTTTCCATCTTCAGTTTTCTAGAGTTTGATTGACGCCCAAATTTCTGATTAATTGTTGATTGGATTGAATCTGTATTACTTGATAACGGTACAGTTTATTTTAATAAATATCTGATAGCTGAAGATTAAGATTAACGACCTTAATCTGAAAGAAGATTAGGATTTATTTTTATGCATTTAATTTAAATACCCATTCTTTTAAAGATAAATAAAAAAATTTAAAATAGGGATTTAGATAAAAGATAAAAAGAAAGGGAATTAATTAGATAATAAACTTTCTCGTGGGAATGATCCTAATGCTAGTACTATAATTTCGATTATACACTTAAAATAGGTTAAGACTTGAATTTAATATAATTATTATATATCATAAAAAGACAAGTCATGCAACCCTTGTTGAATCAAAATATCTCAGATTTGTACATGTCACAAACCGAAATTGATCTTCCCGTTGAATTTCTTAATCTCGAACCTTGAGTTTGAAACTTTTATGGACTTTGATATCATCTCTGATAGTAGAACAAAAAATCTTTCTCTGAAACAAATTTGTTGAGCAGAAGTTCACAAACTAACCAACGATCTCACGATGAACGATCAAATAAGAACGCAAGAATAGAATAAAATCAACCACAAACACACAAAAGATAATATTTACGTGGTTCGGCAATATGCCTACATCCATGGGCAGCGATAATCCATTATATTGATGATCATACAAGAATACAAGAACACTGAAGTCTCACCAAAGCTCTCCTCAAAACCCTTTGATACGTTTTCCAAAGCTTTACAATGATATCTCTCTCTCTCACAAAGGCTCTCTAATTCGTCCATGAGCTTTTCCTTATATAAAAGTCTCGAATCCTACTTCTAATCCAAGAGAAACTGCTCAAAAAATGGATTCTGCATGTAACTTGATGTCGTGGGTCATTCGAGCGAGAACCTAAGTCGCTCGAGCGACTTACACCCGAAACTTTTACCTTTGAACCGTGTCCCGATCGCTCGTGCAAGTATCAAACTCGCTCGAGCGACTTATACTTGTGAAATTGGTCTTATAGAGTGCGCTCCTCGCTTGAGCAAATTTGATTCTCGCCCGAGTGACCTACAAAGTTAGAGCCTCAATTAAGAATTTGAACCATTTGATCTACGAGAATTTGACTCTAGAAAGATCAGTCTTTATAGGAAAACAACATGCAAAACCTTTTATTTGCTTTGTTGTTTGGTTTAAAAGAATTGTTGCTTTTCTTTGTCGATTATTCATATTTTCTTTGTCCGTTATTTATATTAATTTCAAACTTCAACTATTATTCTTTGACCTAGTTATTCAAAGCCTTTCACTCTTAAAAAGCTCATTAAAATTGGGGTTTCTTTATTTTCACTTTTGAATTTTCATGTGAAAAAAGTATCCAATGCGGAAGCTGAGCCAAATTTTAAGAAGAGCAAACAAAGGTTAAAAGAAATGCAAAAGCCTTTTGTAAGTGGTGCGTACTCAAGAAATATAGGCCACCATCACTGATTTTCCAGAGATCTACACTGTGTTAGATACACTTGGTTTTGCTTTACTTCAATTTTATGGGACACAAAAGGTGATGCATACATAAAGTTTGGGCATCTAACTTCTCCACCCCCAAAATTGAGGGGTACCTGTTAGTTTCCCTAGGGTGGCCTCAAGGAGGGAATGGGATTCGGACTCAGGTCTCTTGCTATTGAGAGCCAATACCTGACCAGCACCACCAATCCGTTGAGGTTAGTTTTAACTTCTTTCTTAATATAATGAAACATTTTTTCTATGTATAAACTTCTAAGGAATATTACTTCATAAAATTTGCTATTCTAATTTTTTTTTTCACGGCTTTACTAGAATCGAAGGTTACAAAAAAGTTAGAAATCAAAACCCCTAAAAGAAAAGAATCTTGCCAATTTTTTTTTATCGGATTAATTAAAGGCGAATAATGAATGCCTATTTTCAGATTATGTCGTGACCATCTACTTATTATGTCACGTGGCACGCGTTTTTTTATCAATCAAGTCATCAAGATAATTGGTCATATATATATATATATATATATATATATATATATTTGATGAAATAATTATTTATATATTGATTTAAGGGCAACCCTCAAGTCCAACTGGTTGAACTGGATTTCATGTTCAATCAGATTTGCAGCCTTCATATAGAAGAGAATCTTAAATTCTAGTGTCTACTTCTATAGTATAACATGCAATCAAGATTCTCCTATATCCATTTCTTGAAAAACTGATTGAACACGATATCGGGTTCCACCAGTTTGACCTGACCATTACCCATTGAATTAAAGTGCGTAAAAAAATTCCATATTGGCGGGTTTGAAATGTAGGAGGATCCATGCACTCTACTATGGAGGGTTGTTCAATTTATTCTAATAGTCGAAATTAATGTGCACCAATTGGATGGTTTGAATCATTTAATAGATGAGAATATTTGGGTGAGACATGCAGATAATAATAGGGTTTAGGGTTTAGGGTTTAGGGTGAGACATGCTGATAATAATAGGCTACTAGTTGGACTACTTTAAATTATTAGAAAGTAAATTAGCTTCGGAAACTTGTTGAAAAAATTGGTAAATTTTTACAAACACAAACTGTTATAGAGACATTAAAAAAAAGTTATAGCAATTAGAGAGTAAACTATTGGAGGAAAAAATGAGAAAAGTTGGAAAAATCAAGTTTCATTCACCAAATCAATATTTTTTTCGAACAGAGTCTTGACTTTCTCAAAAGTCGTGATTAAAATGGGTTTTATTGTCTCCCAAAAAGGTCATGAGACTTTTAAAAAAAGTCAAAGTATTTGGTAACACTACAAAAAAATAGACTCCTACCGGCAGTTTTTTGGAGTAAAAAACTACCGCTATTAATAAAAAAATTATTGAGACTATTAGCAGCAGTTTTTTGTTAATAGCGGTAGTTTTTGGCTGCCGCTAATAATTTTGTTTTTTGTAGTGTCACACTGATCATGGCAAAGGAGCATTGTTTTGATTATTAGTTAGGTTACGATGGGTAGATGACCTACATGGACTTCCAACGTATGGAAGCCTATGCTATCAAACAGATGTGTGGACTGCTTTACAACGAATGATGGGCGGGTGGACACCCATTGTAACCCTTTCATTATACTCTTAACCAATGTTTTGATCATAGAACTGCTAAGATCTAGCGGTGTGGAGATATAAAATGATCCCTACCGCAGATGCAATCTAGGATAGTGCATCTACCACCTCCCGAACTATCAAAAATCAGGGCCGCCCCTGAGATTTTTGGGGTCCAAGGCGAGTTCCTAAAATGGGGACCCTCTTTCATATTAATCTTTAAAAAATAAAAAATTGTCTCAAATTTTATTTTTTTTGACAAATAAAACAAAATCATTGCTTTTAGATTACAAATATCTCCATAGTTCATTCTATTGTTTATAATTTGAAAATACAACTAACAAATTAACAAAAGTATATATTAAAGAAAGATGCAATACAAAAAGAGAAAAGATAAATAGTAGAAGGTACCCGGCGAATAGAATGACCCAACCGATAACATTTTAATATTATTTGTTACTTTAACTTTCATTAAATCTTTAACTGACATTTTTAGCACTTTAATAGTCTCAAAAATTTTAAAAAATAGGTTCATTGGATAAGTCTCGTCGAGTATATCAAAATTGAAATGTCATTAGTGAAAAATGGAACTATAACAAGCCTGAAATTGCGATTTTATGTTAGGGTCATTTAATAAGAAAATTTTGTATGTATATATATATACAAATATCTTTCACTCAATAGATCATGAGATCATGGTGTACCTATCAAATAGTCGGTTTGTGATTCAACGTGTCATAGATTCGAAAAAAATGCCCATAAAATAACATTTAAGAGTGATGTGTGTCATATGATCTAAGGGCATTTTGTGGGGATTTGTGACACATGGAATAAAAAAATTGTCGTCTAATAGGTGGACCATGATCTAAATATCTATTTTGTAAAATATAGGTATGAAATGCGATCTCCATCATCTCATTTAAAGGAATCAATGGTTTTCAAGGAGTCCGGGATGTGGCCACTTTCAAAGAATACCTTGCATATAAAGGATTTGGTCAAATAAATTTGGTCCTATCAAATTGATCCAGAGAATCTACTAGATCAATACATATGCCCGACTTGACCAAATTAGGTCAGTGACCTGACCAATGACCTGCACTTATCCGATCGAGACCTGATCCATTAAAAAATATATAAATATGAGATCCGAAAGAGTTGAACCTACAACCACTAGGATAAAAAGTAAAGTAACAATAATCACTTATCCAATTAAACAATAAAATTTGTTTTATATTTTTATACATTAAAAATTATATTAAGTAATCATATGATAGAGGCTGCTGCCTCTTGGTCCTTGGCACTGACCAAAATGAAGGGCTTTAGATTAAAAAGAGTGTAGAAGCCCTATTAGGGGAGTGCACCAAAGGTTGAGTCTAGCCTGCTAAGCCTCTACAATCCATTATGTTTTAACGGCCAACGTTGCTAATAAAGCAAATATATCGTACGGTGTAAAAAGGTTAACGGGTGCTGAGATGCTCTGTCGTTGACAGAAGCAAACTACCTCCGCCTGTTCTAAAACCGGTCTACAGTTACTTTTTCATTATCATTGAAAGTGACCAAAATGCCCTTAAAAAATGTGTTTTCTGTATCCTAGTTTTTTGTCCTCTCGCTCTCTTACAATTAACGCCTACAAGTAGTAGAGTAGGTCTGTGGCTTAGGTACTGTCGCTGATTAAAAAGTTTTATACATATCGGCATATTGGCTAGCTCCAATCCGATACGTCCACATATATCGACCCACCGAATCTTTGAGAGCGCCTAAATTAAAACCTAACCTATTAATTGCTTTGAATCAGATGATAAAGTTCAATTTTCGTTCTAAACATTTCCAAAATTAAATTGAAAAATAATCTCCAACATCTAATTTGACGCAATCAATGAGATTGAGTGAGATTCTCTGAGTGAATTTATTGGTACTCATTTGACTTTTGGGAACTAAAACTTGCACTTGTGATTTGCACCGTGACATGTTATTAAAAAGACTTATTTTTTTGGGATATGTACCATGTGGAACGCAATTGAAACCGTCTGATTTGAAGACTATTATGAAAAGATCTTTGGGGCTAAAGATTGGCACGAAAAGTAATCTCTATCATCTGATTTGATCCAGTCAAAGGCCATCATCTGATTCAATGGGCGACTCCAACAAATCAGATGATAGAGATATTGTTTCATGCTAGCTATTGGTCACAAAGATCATGACATCATGATCTTCAAATCTGACAACGTAGATTATGTTCTACGTGACACTAAGGATCAAAATGTCGGATTTTGTTTCGATTTCCGATATGACCAAAACCGAAATCCAAAATTTTGATCCCCATACAAAAAAACCCTGAAAATTTGGATTTCGGTTTCGGGCATACTTATACCTGACACCGAAACATTTCGGCCAAAATTATTACTTTTCGGCCAAAATTTTGATCCGTAAGTGACAAATTTAAAAAATAACAATTTTTTTTTCAATCATGTACCATAATATAAGTGGGAGTGTTTAGGGTAACGGAGGGGCACAATCCCGATATAATCGGTGGTTCCGGCACTGTGTCAGAATTTTTCGAGCAAATGCATACTTTTATTTATTTATATTATTATAGGTGTAGCGGAATTGGGTCAGTAATGGGTCAGAGGAGTGGCAAGTGGGTTTCCCTGGTTGCTTTCAGGGTACCTGGCTGCCTGTTTTATTAAGTCTTGCCCAATTTAATGCACAACGACAGCACCTTAGCCCTTGGTTTCTGCTTTTCTATTTGATTTGATTGCAGGCGAAATCATTGAGTATAGGGACTCTTTCTCCTCTCCTTGTTAATATAAAGGACACTTTAGAAAAACAACCTTGAAAAACAAACGATTTAGCAAAACAATCCCGAGCTTAAACGTTTTAAAAAAACATTGCTTCCATGATTTTCAGAACTTCAAAAACCTGTGAAAGCACCATTTTAAAAAAAAAGAAAATTAAAAATCGGTGTTTTCACAGATTTTTAAAGTTCCAAAAATTATGAAAGCACCGTTTTTTTAAAACGTTTAAGTTTGAGGTTATTTTGTTAAAACTTTTATTTTTCAAGGTTGTTTTTCTAATTATCCCTAATATATAAACCTTTTAATCCTCTCACTTCCAAGAATTACCAACAACTATTAAATCGGGAAAATTGAACCGAAAAATATCGACCCGAAACTGATCCAAAGCCGGAAAATTGAAACTGGTTTTCGATTGCTTTGGTTTTAGTTTTGAGTTCCGAAAACTGAAAAGCCGAAAAGAAATTAATTCTCATTGAATTTTATTTTCAGAAAAAGCATAAAACCAAACCGGCCGAAATTGAAACCGAACCTGAAACTGAAACTCGATCGGGTTGGTTAAGTTCATGGGGGTGAGGAATTCGGTTAACACATTGGCATGTTTGTTGTGTTAGATATATCTGGTCAACATATTAACTACTCAAATTGTTTTATTAAAAGTTGGGTTGGACCCTTTGGCCCCAACGTATAGGAGAGCATTACTAATTTATTTTGAGTTGGATGCCGAGATTTATCATGGTATAAGAGCATGTAACCACAGGGATGTAGAGAGATACATTACACGTGAGGGGTCGTGAATGATAGTCTCACATCACTTGAGTCAATGGCCTTGGGCTATATATAAACCTGATGAAATCCTCCCGTTATAAGCCGGCTTTGGGAGATTGAGTTAGGCCCATGAAATTCTACAGTAATATGAACTCAATTTCATCGCGAAAATTGTCGGCATCAAGCATCAATAAAAAGAAGATTAAGAACGATGAAAGCCTTGATAGGCAAGTACAAATTTCTTTATTTTTATTGTGTCGGATTCGAGCCTAGAACCCTAAGAATGCTAACAAGAAGTGCATGCGGACAGCGAGCTAACTAACGTGCTCTAAATATTTGTTTTTAGGCATTGTACTCTTAAAATAAAAACAAAGTGTTATATGGAGGACAGATTTTATGGAGACAAAGTGCAGGTGGATGATATGGCGCAATGCAATTGACTCCAAGTGTGATGGGGCTTAATTAATGCAGGTCGGTGCAGCCAGTAATGTCGTGCCACGTCAGCCGCCTGCACTTTGTCCTTAGCAAATCTGCCCTACGTTTATAATTTTCCAATCAAAACCCTCAGTATTAAACTCTAAATTACACACAGGATTCGATTCGGTTTTTCTTCAATTTCTATTTATTTTTTTCGATTTTTTCAAATTTTTATTTCTTTTCAGTTTTCTCACCCTACCCAATCAATTTTCGGTTTTTAGGTATCAAAATTGAAATTGAACAGGGCCAAATCGGTTTATTGTCAGTTTTTAATTGGTTTTGGTCTGGTTCAGACCGATTTGGAAGGGTCGGGTTTCGGTGTTTTTTTGCACCCCTAACTGTAGATATATAGTCATCAAGAAATTGGTATTTTTTACAAAGACTCCCAGTTTTTTAATAGGTAACTTAGTATGTACTCTTAGCACTTTCAGAGGACTTCACTTAGTTACAGAGCAGGCATGTGGAGTCTTATTAGCATAATTCAACATCAATTTACAAGTTGTCGTCTCTACGGAAGAAGCCCCACTCTCTACTTCATAAGCCCCTTTCAAATTTTGTCTTTTTATGTCGTTGATGCACTTTGAAGCAATGTGTTTATGATTCTCTCTCTCTCTCTCTCTCTCTCTCTCTCTCTATATATATATATATATATATATGGAATTCTCTTTTTCCAAATAAACACCATAAATTGGAAAAAAAAAACACATTAAATTATATATTTTTGATACAATATATTGTTATTATTATTATTTTATTTTTTTCCAGAAAAAAAACTGACTCGAATCTCTTAACCATTATTTTAACACTAAAATAGTTTTTAAATGATCTTACACCATTGATGGTATCGGAAGTAAGTGATTCGTACCATCAAAGTGATAGATTATAGATTAAAGAACAATAAGCCCAAAAATGGTGTTTTAGAGAGATTTAAACATCTGATTTGTTGATTATAATATCAACCATTGTTTTTAGTTTTAATGACTGATATTAAAGTTCATCAATTAGATGGTTCAAATTCACTTATGGGCATGTTTGGTCTTCAATAGGGATGTAAGTTTTGAATCGAACCGAAAACCGAGGTCTCGAACCGGACCGAATTGCACAGAAACCTGACACAAATGGAACCGAACCTCAATTTGGTTCGGTTTTGGTTTTGGTGGCTTGAAACCGGAAACCAAGGGGGTAAGTTGAGTAAACCGAAAAAACCGAAAAATACCCTAAATTTTTTTTAAAAAGTTGGTATTTTACCTACACCGAATCGAGCCGAACCGAATCGGTTTCAGAAAAAAGTGAATTGAACCGAACTGAATGGGTTTCGGTTTGGTGTGTACCAAATCGAACACTAAAAAATTCGGGTCTGGCTCGATTCAAAACGCCAAACTTGCATCCCTAGTCATCAATGCGCGCCCTTTGGAAACGTTTACATTTATTGTTAAACGACAAAGCTAAGGATAAAATGACCATTTCTACTCTGACACAGTAGTTAATGGATATTTTTTTCTCTTTAGTGAGGGAAATTATAAATACAAAATCCTAATGAGGGAAATCGTCATTTTAGAATCCCACATTAGGGATCTTGCAAAATGTTCCTTAGGACTTAGTCTCGCGTGTATTAGGATGTTGTCCTCTCTATATAAGGGCATTATTCTCTTTGAAATGAACAGTAAGTACAAAAATCATCAGCAGCATGTACTACTGATCCAAAAATATTAGCTTTAGGTGGAGGGCACATACCAATAATTTTGTACATCTTCCATCTTCATTATTGTTGTTCAGCTGCTATCTTTTAGTGGAGATTCAGCCGTACCCATCTGATCAACAACCTCCAAGCATCTACAAATCTGACCGTTAAACTCTGTATAGACAACCGTCCAAATTAAAACCAAAGTGCTCTCGCTGTGCGGTTTGAATTAGGGCTGTGCAGAAAACTGACGGTCTGACGGCTTTAGTGCTTATCGGTTCAGTTTTGGTGTGAAGTTTTAGGCAAATCCGGTTATCGGTTCCATTTAGGGTTTAGGGTTATTTTACCTGCAATTTAATAGACCTGAACCGATTAGAGGCGCAAACAGACAAAATTGGGGTGCAATTAGGAGTATGGTGGAAGGAAGGTTATTGTAGCTTTAAAAAAAAAAAAAATTATTTCTTATTTCTTCTTATTGTTATTATTTTATTATTTTCATTTATTTTATTTATTTATTTTTTTGATACGGTCATTTGAACTGAGGAGCAGGCACGCATACACATGTGACAGCTTGAAGCCACAAACTACTCCCTCACATTGGAGGGAGCTTACCTAATGGGTTAATGCCTCTTTGGTGGTTATTGTAGCATGATCTTGCTGCATTTCTACTTATTTAGTTGTTTATGCAGAGGTTTTGTTACCATGGTATTAAAGAAGATTTAAGGTTGTGTTTGGAATTGCTTTTTGGAGGCAAAGAGCAGCTCCCTGCTCTGACGTAGAGCACTTAAGTATGGGAGGGCGTTTGGTTATAAGTCCTCATAGCTCTTTCAGGAGTGAAAGAACAGATTTTCAGCAATTTAAACCGCTCTTTTAAGTGGGCTGCTCTTTGCCTACAAAGAGCAATCTCAAACACAACCTAAGAATATGTGGAAAAGAAAAAGCTCCCCTAGCATGCAGGTTTTCAATCAGGTTTAAAAGCCGAAAATTGACTGAACCAACCAAACTGATGGAGGTCAGTTTGAAACCGAAACATATCCGTTCGGTTTCGGTTTAGCTTGAAGATAGAAACTGACCCGATAACACCCCTAGAAGTTGAATCCTCTTGGTGTTTTTGTTGCCACTTGGATACCTGAGACTTGAATTGCCACGTGTACAACAGTCATTGACTCAGACAGTCAGACGGATTATAGAGGGAGAAAATCTAGCAATAGCGTAGGAAAGGGTTTGGTTTTGTCTTTTTTGGGCATTTGGTGATCTTTTAAGCAACCAAAGAACACAAATATCATACGTATAGAAAAGGACAGTGGACATAAATTCTGTAGCTTGGGGTCCAGCTCAGATTAGACACCACTACGTGACCACGTGGCAAGCGAGGACCCCATCACTGGTCCGTCGCCGGCTTGCCGCGTTCTGGCTAGTGGACCACTGATCGGGTGGTCCCCGAACCAAAAACCAAGCCACATGACAGGTAGAGCCATTTGTACGATACACTTTGAAAGAACCATTTATAAGACCAGATGCACTGTGAACAAGGTCACTCGGCGTTGGTGCCCTGAAAAGCTAATCTTAACAATTGGTCATTGGTGTAGTGACAAAAGTCTCCCAAAAAATCTCCCATTTTTTTCATCTGATTAAGTCTTTGATTATCCATCTGATTAAATCCCTGATTAATCAGTTGGGTACGTCCCTAATTTTTTTTATTAATTGTCGACTTTTTATGATTAACTAAAGAAGATAATGGTGAAGAAAACAATGACAAAGAAAACATAATTTGCACAATCTTAATCGTAATACTTTTATATTTTGAAAGGGATTCAAATTTTGACTCGAAACGGGAACCCTGAACCCGGCCCAAAAGGAGCCAACTGTATTGGTACGAAAACCAAACTGAATTCGATTTCGATTTTGGGTGATGAAAATCGGAAACAATTTAGGTAGGATGAGAAACCTGAAAATCAGTTTTGATTTTCGGTTCAAAGAAAAATAATAAAAGATGAACAGAAACCGAAACTTGCATCCATATATTTTAGCCATTGACTCACAGTTTAACTTTTACATCAGTAATGGTTATGGTTGATGTTCTTAAACATGTTGATGTTGAACTTTTAGACTTACAATGCGTGATCAAGGATTATAACTTTTATTAAATATGATTATGGTTTATTTCATTTCGTGATATATGATGATATTAATAGTGCTCAACATCTTATCATTCCCACTTCTAAATAACTATTCACTTACCATGTTCATTTCTATTTCTAGATAACCATCCACTTCCCACCATATATGCACTAACCTACATTCTCACTACTTGGTGTATTATAAAAAGTAAATTCTAGCTCTTTTGTGTCAATGGAAGAAAATAAAATAAAATTTATTTTTTCTATTTTGTCATTTTTATATTTTTTTATCTCTTTCTTTCTTCATTTTTATTGCCTAAATGCGCAAATATTAGTCTAAAATATTCTCATGTATTTTTATAATTATTCATTTTTTTTTTTTTTCAATTTCTTCCTGTTTTTGTTAGATTTTTCCGACTTTTCTCTTTGTTGATTCATTCTCCGATCTTGCTGACCTGTCGTATGATCATTGGGGCCTTAAAAACCAATCTTAACCATCTGATTAGTGGTATAGTTAGAGGGGGAGCACACGTGGCAGGTGTGTCTAAAGAGGTGCCCAATTACAGCATGGGAAGGACCGATGGCCATTTCTGTGTAGTCACGTTTTGAAGGTGGAAAGGGAAACATGTAGGGACCCTGGAGCTGCATTTACCTACCGACAAGAGAGCAAGAGATAAGAATGTGGAGATCTGGGCGTATCTAAAGAGTAAATAGGGACCCCCATATCCCATGAAACCTCTTACACCCATTTATGCTTCTTGTATCCAACAAGTGGCATCTGTTGTCCTCATTCATCTCACTCTATGATTCTATTACCTTTCTCCCTACCTCGACGCAGTAGACAAGTTATCGGTATATCGGGTATCAGTTGATCTTGGACTGATACGTATGGGTCGATACAGAGAGGGTATAAAAAATCGGCCGATTCCGATACGCAAGGTATCGTAAATCGGCCGATACCGATACGTCTTGGTTTCGACTAAGACTTTTACTTTTATTTTTTTTTTTAATTTTTATTTATTTATAAATTACCTGATACGTATCGGTATAGATCGAGACTTTTACTTCTTTTTTTGTTCTTTAAAAAAAAAATTAAAAATTGGCTGATACATAATCGGCCTTGGGCAAACCGATACTTGGGACTGATATCGCTTTTGATACCTTGCCAATATGTATCGGCGATACGTATCGGTATTTCGGCAAACTGATACGTATCGGTATCTCAACTCGGATACCCGATACGTATCAGCTTAAGCCTTCTATTATAGTTTTTTTTTTAAAAAGAAAAAATTAAATAAAATAGGTCGATACGTATTGGCCTTGGGCAAACCGATACCCGAGACCGATATCGATTTGATACCTTGGATTTAGATATGGTGTCGCCGATATCAAATTAGTGTTTTATTTCGTTTTTTGAAAAAAGGGAAAAATAATAATTTTTGAATTTGTATAGGCCAGTATTGATAGATACTGAGACAATACCAGCAGATACTGATCTGTATATTGATATTGATAGTGATACCACTCCTATACTTGACAAGATATTAAACAAGTTATTGGTATCAGGTATCATTTCATGAATTGATAGATATCAGCCGATACGGATATGGTGTCACCCATATCGAGTCAATTTTTTTTTTATTTTTTGAAAAAAAACTAAAAAATTAAATTTGTACCGGCCGATATTGGCCGATAACGGAAACAATATCAGCCAATACTGATACCGATACTTGATTTCCACGGATCCTCCTGTAGTGCTCAACCACGACCCCACTCATTTGAAAGTCAAATTTGAAGATCGACGCCCATGCATTGGTCAAGATAATGAGTAGGCTACTTGTGAATCATATGTTATATATAAAATAGATCTGATGGCTATGATTGTGTTCATACAAGATAAAACCAAATAAAAGAAAACGGTAGAGCCCATGCATCTTCTTTCCACATCATATCTCGTAAATCGAGTAGGGGACTCTGTTTGACTGAATGCCGCCCACTCCGCAGCGAGTCTATGAGTCGTCCGATTAGTTTCGGGCGTGCCACCAGAAAAAGACGGTCATCCAAAAAGTTAGAAATTCACACCTTAGCGCATGGTCTACAAGCACACACACTAAAATATAAAATTGGGGGTAGTTTTACTAACACTCACGGAATCTTGGTGGGCATCTATACCAAAAGCAATTGATTGCGCTGAATCCATTGATGGAGATTGCTTTTCGCCCCCAATCTTTCACTCTTGGGATCTTGAGACTACGAGCATACCATCAGATGGTAGGCGTGTTGAAATTTAGTATCACATAGCCTGGTCTCTCCCCATATATTAGCCTGCACCCCCTCTACTTAGTGTCAATTGATTTTGAGTTGGATACTTAAATTCATCAATGTGGGATCAAGATCCTTTGTGTAAGATTAGGACAAAAAATGATCCCTGTAGGCAAATTCAAAGCAATTTCGCGGGTTTAAATAAAACTACCCCATAAAAAATAGAACGAGAAAGGAACAACGCAGATTTTCCATTGGCTCATATGGCTATGGAATTAACCCCTGAAATGGGGTAGAATTTCATAAAAGGAATGGCGTCTTAACATCGGTAGACCGATTGATTAGTGAAGTAAGACTTTGACCATATTAGCATAGAAAGATGGATCCGTTCACACTCGATAGTGACGGGGTCGGTAATCCTATACAGAAATCAGATCTCTTAAAATGAAAAGTGCCTTAACGTCGGTGGTTTGATTGAATAGAGAGGATGCCAAATGCCTTGATGGACGGCGGGGTGGGGGGCTACTGACTAAAAGCACTGTAATCATTTTTAGATTTTCATATGGGATCTATTTGTTTTTCTTTAAAATAAAAATAAATAAATAATAAAATTAAAAGTCAACCAGTCTTATGGTGGTAAACAGTTGGGCGGCATGGAAATCTGATCTGGTGTTGTTTTTTTTTGTTAAGTCAAGTTTAATTTCCATGCTAAAACAATTTTTTATGAAGCAATTCTGAACGATTGATTGATCATTTAAGATTGGTGGATATAGCCCCAAATTGCTTTCCATAGTTGAGCTAATTGAGCACGTGGGATATACGTCCGGCTGTAGCCTTGGGAGGTTGCAACTTGATGCCCGATAACATGCAACTGAGTCTAAGACGAGTTCCTAAAATGGAGGTTCTCTTTTATATTAATCTTAAAAAATAAAAATTATCACAATTTTTTTTTTTTTTTTTGGACAAATAAAACAATACTAATTACTTTTAGATTAGAAATATCTTCATATTTCATTCTATTGATTATAATATGAAAATGCAACTAATAAATTAACAAAAGAATATATTATAGAAAAATGCAATACAAAAATAGAAAAGATAAATGCTAGAAGGTATCCGGCGAATACGCGAATCTAGTAACCCAACCAATAACATTTTATCATTTTTTTGTTACTTTAACTTCCATTGAATCTTTCACTGACATTTTTTAATACTTTAACCGTCTAAAAAACTTAAAAAATAGGTTCATTGGATAAGTCTTGTCGAGTAGATTAAAATTGACAGGTCATTTGTAAAAAATGGAATTGTAACAAGCCTGAAATTACTATTTTACATTAGGGTCATTTAATAAGAAAAATTTGTATGTATATATACAATTTTCTTTTATTCAATAGATCATGAGATCATGGTGCACCTATCAAACAGTCGGTTTATCATAGAACTTAAAAAAATGTTCATACAATCACATTTGAGGGTGATGTGTCATATGATTCAAGGGCATTTTTTGGAGATTTGTGACACATGAAATAAACAAATTGTCGTTTGATAGGTGGCCCATGATCTGAAGATCTATTTTGTAAAATATAGGTATGAAAAGCGATCTCCATCATCTCATTCGAAGGAATCAATGATTTTCAAGGGGTTCAGGACGTGGGAGCTTTCGAAGAACATGTGGGCGCATTTAGTCAAACAAATTTGGTCCGATCAAAATTAGGTCAGAGAATCTACTAGGTGAATATATATGCCCGGCCTAGCCCAGTTACGTCAATGAACTGACCAATGATCTACACTGATCTGATCGAGACCCGGTCCATTAAAAAATATGCAAATATGGGATCTGCGAAGAGTTGAACCCACAACCTCGTGGGTAAAAAGTAAAGCATCACTAGTTACTTATCCAACTAAACAATTAAATTTAATTTATACTTTGGTATATTAAAAATTATATTAAGCAAATAGATGATAAAGGCTTCAAAGATTTGGGGGCCCCAAAATTTGGGGGCCCGAGATTGCTGCCTCTTGGGCCTTGGCCCAAGGCCGGCCTTGCACGTCGCATGATTTAGAAGATAAATTTGATCTTCTTTTTTGCCTTGATTTGGTGGGTTAAAGATACGGTGACGCCCCACAATCTTGGTGTATTGATTTTTTTGGATATTTGATTATATTTTATAATGGATTTATCGCATTGTGCCCAAACTATTTGAATGGGACCTAATCAATTTCGTCCAAATTGCCATTGCACCTAATCATCATGATGGATGTCATATGGAGCCCAGTTGAACCGAGTGCACCGCTTTGAGTTCGCATATATAGTCCCGAGCCTCTAGTTACAATATACTATGCTGTTGCATGTGAAGTGGCTCTTGCAGTGCTCTCATGGCCCAATCATGGGATAAGACATCATGGTTATGGCCCAAGCCATTTCCTACCAATAAGGATTAAAAATTTGGATTTCATTTCGGTTTCAGTAGAGACCGAAACCAAAATTTTGGCCAAAATTTTAAATTTCAGCCAAAAACTATAAAAGGGACCCAAATGACTGAAATTTTGGGATTTTGTTTCGATTTTGGTGGGGACTGAAACTGAAATTTCAATCATTTCAGCCAAAATTTTGATCCTTGATTCGTACACATTAAGGTTGCGCTGACTTTGACTAAGCCCACCCTTGCTCTATTGGTGGAAATTAAAGGCATCAACTACCAGGCCCGCCAGCAGAGCCACTACACTCATAGTGATAAAGTTCTTTTTCGACGGGGTCATTTTCGATAAATTTTTGGGAAAATTTTATATATATATATATATATATATATATATATATATATATATATATATATATATAATATTTATAAAAATCTTATTCATTAATTAAAAATGATTAACTTTTAAAAAAATTATGATGAAATTTCGTTAGTTTCTTTTAATTTATTAAAATTTCGGCCATTTTGGAGAAATCAATGAACTTTTGTAAAAAGTTTAGTCTGGCCCTTATTTCGGTGAATTTCAAAGAAATTTATCACTCTGACATAGCTAAATTAAATGCCGTGACCCAGTAGGCACGACTTTTTAACAATTTTCATTTAGGTCTGGCTCGGCTTGAGCAAGTGAGGCCTGCCCTAGCTAATTTTGTAGGTGGGTTGCGCTTTTAGGCCTGGTTAGAAATTTGGGCTATTTCAGCCTGACCCGGCCCATTTTACAGCCCTATCAAGAATGACCTGAAGATAGAACATCCATCTTTTTTTTCTCTTCCCCTTTTAATAAGTTGAAAAATAGAAAGTTATAATTGGATGATATAAATCATAGGGCTGTCAACGGGTTGCGCCAGTCCGACCTAGTGGGCCCCCTTGGGTGCACCTAGACCTGATCCGGCGACTCAAAAGTATAGGCCCAACCCGATCTGATTAGTAATCGAGTCAGTATGGTCTAGCTTTAAGAGACCCAATTATAATTGGCTTGTTTTAAGGCCTAAAGCAACCCAATAAGCAGTTTTGTTTCAATTAGACAAAGGAGTAATTCTTAAGATTAGAAAGAATAAGATGGGCTTAGGTTTTATGTGGTCCAAAAGTGAGACCCAAACCTATCCCAGTTACTAATTATGAAAATCCTCAGCTGATATACTTTCCCATAAAATTTAGTATTTCCTTAAAAATCTTAAAACAATAAACTATATGTAACATGGAAAATGAATGTAGCTATGAAATTTAATACTTTGAACAATGATCAAACCAAACCGATCAAAAGTGAGACCCAAATCTATCCGTCTCTAGATAGACCTGTTAGGGCTGTGCATTTTTCGGGCCGAACCGACCAAACCGGACTGAATCGCCAGTTTTGGTCCGGTTTGGACGGATACCAATTTGGATTTGGTTTGGAAAATAAAAAAATTGAAAAGTTCAGTTTGGTTTCGGTTTCAAGAAAAAATCGATCGAACTGAACCGATTGTAAGTAGTTTTTTTTAATATATATATATAGTCAACTTGAGTCAAGCAGACGATTGGGCCTCGGATTTTCGGTCTAAAATTTGGGCCCAAAATTTGTGTTTCACAACTTTACTTAAGGCTCGATTCTCACAAGACGTTGAATTAGGGAGTAGAGAGTTGGAGTTCTAATTTCTAAAGGTTCAGTTACTCTCGTCACTCACTCCCTCTCTAGATGTTGATCAATTAGAGTTGATATTTGGGACTGCTTTGGTTGAGACCAACCGTATCCTAACCAAAAGCCTTCATTAGATAAATTCTAGTTAAATAGTGAACAATTTTGAAATGCTATTAATGTTTGGTTATTTGCCATATTTTTAGAGAGAGAGAAAGAGAGAGAGAGAGAGAGAGAGTCCATCATCATTTGTCTGTTGCTAAGGGCGAATAAATTATTAAAGTAAAACGACTCCGGAAAAAATGAAAATAGTGAAAGTGTAAAACTAGTTGAGAAATTGAAATTTTTTTGATGTGGAGGTAGAACTTATAGGGAAACCGAAACAGACGGAACCAAACCAAAATCGAATCGAACCAAAACCGACGGAATCGAAACCGAACCGAATCAAATCGGGGTTGTTTTCTAAATAAAATCGAAACTTAAATTCAATTGCAGTACAAAGTGATTGGGCTTCGTTGTATCCTCGAACGAGTACGTGTTGGAGATTTTAGATCTAGGCTAGAATCGTTTGATCAACATATCAAATAGAACAATTAATTAGTAAGATAAATCTTACTTACCTGATCGGATGGTCGCGAAGACGTGCTTGATCGGCAGATCCTCGGTACAAGATCACGACCCTTAGAACAAACCACCTCTCTTTCTTTCTATCTCTATTGATGAGAATAACATTGAAAATAAATAAAGAGGGGACGTTGTTCTCCTTAAATAGACCTTGATTAGTCTCCTAGCCCATCAAGGAGACTAAATCTAGAGGATGCGTCACAATATAAAAGGGATTACCACAACCCTATAAATTAGGAATTCCACGAGATTGCGTGGTGATTCCCATTGTACCACGTTTAGGAAGTCTCACCAATTCAAGTTTTAATAAATAAGTAAAGAGGCTAGTGTGTGGGTCACAAATACCCAACAATCTCCCACTTGATCCACACACTACCAAAATATTGTTTCAATAAATTCATGAATTGGTCATTTTGAAAAGCGGATGGCCATCCTTAGAATTTTATAAAATCATTGACTTTCAAGGAACTTGGTACAATACATCATCCCCTCAATTTCAAGAAACAACTATAATAATGGATCATGAATGCCTATAATGTATCATGCTTTACATTTGACAATAAGGCAGTTTCATGGTCACAAAAATTATTGCTGTTTAATGAACCCAAGAGTATTACTTGTAGTTTTGTGACACCAGTATATGCACACTTTAATGCAATCACTTGTGTGTATACCTGCATTCGTCCTGCTTCATACCCTAAGGTATGTTATTCTGATATCTTACGGCATACGTCACGTGAAAACTATCACCCAACTATCAGGATAAAGGCTATACAACCGTGGTGCCTAATCACGATAGCCCAAACTTCCTTATTTGAGCACTTATGCTCCCAGGCCAACATTGCATATGCTAATAATGATAATCATGATAAATATTGAGTAGAATGAAAAACATGCATAAACTGATAATCAAAGATATAAAGAGTGTCGACAATAAAATAGAATGGAGTAAAGATTGTGGAAGAAACTACCACTCAATTAATGTACTCGAGTGTTTCTAACACTCCCATCCGGATCACGTGCACTAAAAATCTTTTGGTTGAAGCCCCTTTGTGAGATAACTCCCATTCAAAAAGGAGACCATAAAAAACTCTAATATCATAATCTGATCACCTTAAGGAATATTATGATCATTAGTGAATTTGATGTTGTCTTTTATTCCTGACTCCCACTGATTGTCTCAATTGCAAGAAGGTTGATATAACTAGTCTCAACGGTTGTAATTAAAATAAATTATTTACTAAAGAACTATATCAAACACTAATAGAATCCAAAGTAATAGTTAAACTATCATCTAGAGGAGTAAAAAACTATAAACAACTCTAATTAAAAAAAAATTTGTCTAAAAGACTGAATAAAAGTCCAGAATTTCTCCTCATTGCTAAAGAATAGCTTTTCATTCAGTTTGTGGCTCCTCGTGCTGCTTCTGCTGATTAGCTTCTCCTTGTTGCTTCTTCTTCATAACATTTCTCCATAAATAACAATCTTTCTTAAAGTGACCTTTCTTTTTACAGAAGTGACAGCTATCGTCGGTATCATTCACAACAATTTTCTTTTTGAAGTCCTTCTTGTTCCCTTTATTTGTAAAGTGATTCTTTCTTTGATCATTTTTTTTAAAATTTCTCTTATGAGCAGGATTGTGGGCAAAATGAGCAGACTCAACCTTATTGCCCCGCAACCGTTGTTCTTCTGTTACACACATTAAGATAAGCTGGTTCAAGTCCCATGTTTCTTTTTGGGCATTGTAATTTACTTTAAAGGTATCAAACTGACTCGGAAGGAATGCAACAGCTAAATGTACTATAGCTGTTTCTTCAATGGGAATACCTTGCTCTTTGAGCTTCATTGCTAACATAGACATCTTAAGAATGAACTCCCTCACACAACCATTACCATCATAGCGCATGTTCACAAACTCCACAAGATAACCATATTGCAGAGATTTAGTAGACCCAACAAACTGATCCTCGATAATTTTCAACAACTCGCGTGCAGTGTCAGTGGTCTTAATACCACAACGGATGACCTCACTCATAGAAGCGCGGATAATCATGATGGACATACGATTTGCCTTCTCCCACTTGGCATGCAGAGCTTTTTCAAACTCTGAAGAGTTATCGGTAGGAGTCGCTGGTTTATTTTTCGATAGATAAAATCATAATCTAGATAATTAAGGGTCAAATCCAGACCCATTCGCCAAGTGGAATAATTAGTACTAGTGAGCTTTTCAATGCTCGTCATTTTTTGCTGCAACAGTGATCCGTCCATAGCTACAATGACATAGATCATTGTCAGCACATGTTCATTTAGAACTTTACATAATTTGAGTTCGTACCTGGGGTCAAGGTCGAATCAATCAGAGTGTATTAACCATGTGCAAAACCATCCACTCTGAGGGACAGACATGACTCATTGTCTCAGCATCACCTTAGGGCAGAAGCTTTGACCTATTGTATGTCTCCCTAGTTCGTGTCCGTAGACACGCATAGACCTAGTCATTTGTGTTTTAGTTTGATCGAAGCTAGTCATCAGCTTAGGCCAGAAGCGTCGCTCTTCTCTCACCTAGACACGCATAACTATTCTATCCATTCCCCTTTCGTGAGTTTTCTAAGTCAGCTTTGGCCAGAAGTAGTAGCTCACGAAAGTGAATGCTCTAGCAATCTTAATGAGAAGATTGTCTCAAAATTCAAGGATAACGTAACCTCCATAGGCCGGTCACCTTTGGGCAGACTACACACCTACTTTGGCAACGTTTCCCTGAACGATTGCTTTACCGGTATTCCTAAACTCCTTTATAGGAAGAACGTATCTCAAGGCATTCTATCATGTTAGTGGTTCAAGGTTTCATACCCTAAATACGTTCATTACTAAATTTTAGGGAAAGTAGAGTTATAAAGGGAAGGTGCACATGCATTAACTATGAACAATGACATGATAGTGTAAGAGTGTCCATACAAAATGTTCAAAAAACAGTTCAACTATGTATTTGGAACAAAATATATTTATTAACCTTTGACTGGAATTTTCATATCCAAAACAGTATTAAACAGTCTCATAGACTAGTCCAACGTGTAGATCTTGTCGAGTAGATCAAAATTGATAGGTCATATGCGCGAAACAGAGTTGTAAAACGCCAGATATCGCATTTTAAACTTTGAACCCAAAAAGTGTTCAGTCTGGTTGCGGAAACAAGTTCCGAGTTTAAAACTTTTGTCTGCAGCCGATAGAAGCAGTGCAGTATGGTGGCTACAGACAAAATATAAATGGTTTGGGTTGGGTCTTGGACCCGTATTCGATCAGTTGATGGGCCAAAGTGGGTCATGTTATGGAATTACCACAACCCTATTGGGTCAAACGAAATCAGGCCATCCAAGAGCTCTGATACCAATTGTTGGAGATTTTAGATCTAGGGTAGAATCCTTTGATCAACATATCAAATAGAACAATTAATTAGTAAGATAAATCTTACTTACCTGATCGGATGGTCGCGAAGACGTGCTTGATCGGCAGATCCTCGATACAAGATCACGACCCTTAGAACAAACCACCTCTCTTTCTTTTTATCTCTATTGATGGGAATAACATTGAGAATAAATAAAGAGGGGACGTTTTTCTCCTTAAATAGACCTTGATTAGTCTCCTAGCCCATCAAGGAGACTAAATCTAGAGGATGTGTCACAATATAAAAGGGATTATCACAACCCTATAAATTAGGAATTCTACGAGATTGTGTGGTGATTCCCATTGTACCACGTTTAGGAAGTCTCACCAATTCAAATTTTAATAAATAAGTAAAGAGGCTAGTGTATGGGTCACAAATACCCAACAGTACGTCCATAACCCATTTGGCGTTGGCACTTTTATACCGAAAGGGAGACGAAATTCATTTAAAAGAAATCGTGCTTGGAGTCCAAACTTGGTTCTTTGCCTCTGTATTTTTCCATATCCTCATATTATTTTTCTAACGTAGACCAACCTGTAACACTAGATTGCACGGACAAGTATCATCGTCCTCTTCCATAGAAGGCATCCAAAGGGCTGTTTGAGATGCAGAAACAATGCTCGCTACAACCAAAGCAAATTAACGTTGACACCATTCCAGCAGCTTTTTGCAATTTCCAAACTTTAGAGAAGGAGCCAAGGAAAACCATGATTCTATTTTTCTTTGGTTTCCTTGTATCAAAGGCCTGATTATTTTGTAGGCTATGCTCAACCTTCTTAGTATTTGGATTAGTTGTAATTTGATTGAAGATGCTACTTTCATCTTTGAAAATTTCGAGCATCTCTTTGATCACATCCCGTGGTGTTCTGCTAGCCTATTGGCACAATCAGAGAAACAGGACCGGGAAGAAAGCGTTTTGCGCTATTATACCCAAACGGAAATGTTTTGCATAATCAGGCTGCCCCTTATTTCACTGTCCTTGAAATCCGTGATACTTAAAATTTTGAACTCAGAAAATCCGTGCAGTATAATAGTGTGGAACTTTTATAACATGAATCCTCTTTTCGCTAAGTACCCTCTGGTATTCTTTCTACGAGGGAAAACTTGCTTTCTTCCGGTGGCGTAATAGCTGCAAGCTGTTCTGTTTGGTGCTGCTGTGACTGCAACCTCCTGGATGTGAAGAATAAACTTATAATAGGTTTGACTACGCATCATTTTTGTAAGTGGATTGTATAGGCATGCATATAAACCTATCACACACATACAAACAAACAAAAGAAAAGAAAAGAAGGATTTCTTCCTACTTTTTATTCTTCGATAACATATAATAAGAGGCTTGGGAATATGGGTTCGAATGCATGGTGAATCCATGCATTCGAATCAGGTGGGGGGTCCACATGGCACCCAACCAAAGGAACGGGTGCCACAACAACTTAGCCTAGGACGATCACATCTTTTTTCTAACAAAAAATTAATCAAAAAGGTTGGATATCGACAATCCAAAATATGGTCAAAGGGAAAAAAATTAAATGCACTAGGATGTATAAGGCAGAACCCAAACTTGAGTTTTGCCTACAAATTTTTTTTTTTTTTTTTTTTGGGGAGCCATTTTGATATTTTAGGGACATGTGATATGTAAAAATGCAATGAGTCGTTTGATTTGAAGTTCTTGATCAATAGATCTCTGGTACATAAAATTGGAGCAAAACATGATACTTTTCATATGATCTATTGAAGTCAATTGTTGAATTATATAATAACATTTTACTACATTTAATTAAAGGATGAAAATTATATTTTGTTCTAATCTTTTGCAATTGATCTTTAAATCATGACCCTCAAATCAAAAGGTTTAGATGGTATTTTTGCCCTTTTTTTTTTATAGATCACATGTCACATGACACGTGATATGGAGGGGTTCAAATGCATGAGTTTATCGATGCTTGGGAACCCATATGCCCTTTTCTCTATTAATAATGTAGTTTGATATTTTATTCTTGTCATTATTATCTTCAATAGATAGGTTACCATTTTGTTATATGGGCATTGATCCAGGTACATGTAAATGCATAAGTCTTTTAAATTTAATTTTTTCACAACATATTATCTCTTATTGCTACTCTATTACCCATCAAGGTTTCCTTCTCCTCCCCCTCCCTCCCTCCCTCCCTCCCTCCCTCCCTCCCTCCCTCTCTTCCCTTTTTTTATTTTTAATAACCTGGGTATCCGGGCCTCTTAGAGTACCCGCTTAATCCCAAGAGCACATAGCACCCTAAATTCAGCACATGTCGGGTCAGCACAGGATATAAATCCCTAGGGTGGCCTCAAGGGAGGGAGGGGATTTGAACTCAGGTCTCCTAATTTTAGAAGCAGGTACTTGGCCAGCTCACCTAACCCCTTCCCTTCCCTTAGCTAGAGGAAAAAAGGTTTTAAGTGATGAGGCTATCCCAATCGGATCCGAAGTCTCTATCAGATCATCCTTCTATTTAGGCAGCCCAGTCACTGACAGAATGGATTTGACACTCTTTTGGCTAAGCATAATCTAACTAAGAAGCCAATAATCCAAAACTTTCCAAGGATTTCACAGTTTGGGAAATTAAGAAATTCCAGTTTTCAGGGAGAAAGAGTTGCTTATTCAAAACTTTACGAAACTGAGTTGCACAAGTTTCCATTTTTTGTGGATTATTTGGAATTCTTAACTTCAAAATTTTCATCTTCAGCTCACACCATATTGGATATTGATGAGTTGACAGCGTCCTCTCGGCATTGAGTTTGCAAATTGAATAAGCATTTTTCTAATCATCATACACTATTAGCAAGCGGTAACTATGCATATAAATGGCGTTTTCCCTTGGAAAAACTATTTTTCTATAACTCACGTTAGGTAGGGCACATGCCATTTTCGCTATACTACTTAATTTCAAAGGTATGGTTGCTCAGAGAGTCGCAAGTCTAAGGGAACTTCAACATAAACTTGCACCATTAACACTTTTTACACACAAAGTAGAGAGAGAGAGTTTGGAAGTGCAATCTGTGATGAGGTTTCTGTTCATCCAGTGGTTAATAAATTTGTTACTACTATTTTCAGTAAGGAGTTGGAGGTTAAGGCAAGGGTTGTTTATAGCTGAAGAGCGTTACCTAGGTTCTTCTACTTTTGGGATTTTTGTCGTGTTGAAACTTGGTGACACTTGGACACTACTCAACACAATGCGATACTTAATTCTAGACAAGTAAGAAAATACTGCATAACGCCCTCAAAATGTTCCTCATTTTGACACGATAAAATGAGCCATCATTTTATAAAATTAAAAAAATAAAAAAAATTTGTGTAAAGTTTAGTAACTTTTAAAATAAAAAAGTTTGGGTCCTTGAAAACGATTTGTATAATATATTATACTTTTAGTTAGATTCATGATATACATTATGTATCTTTTCATTGCAGATATCAATTGGTTCTCTAAGATTTTCTTTCAATTTTTTTCTATATACGTTCTATTCTTTAAATTCTTTTTTTCTTTTTTACAGTTGTGCCGCTATATCGGAACTTTAGAAATTGGCATGGCAAACACCTATGACATCTTGATATATACTTGGCATTCGTGCCATGTGTCTAGGAAACACTAATGAAGGGATTCAAAAAGAAACATGAATCAACATTGTTTGTTTCTTATTTGCATTTTAAGAAAAATATGCCACACAAAAAGGGGAGACTAGAGCAAAAAGGATGAAACAAATGAGATAGATGTGGTTTTGCAACGAAGTTAACTAGCTAGTGGGAAAAATAAAAATAATAAAATCAGTTGTCAGAGTCATCTTCTTCCTACTTAATTAGCTAAAAAGTATGTAATCCTCTTTTCTGTCGGTAAACTTGAAAGGTTTCTAAAGTAAATCTCATGTGGTGGAGAAAAGACATTCTATTTTATTTCACCATATGTCCTTTTAGGAAAAGGTCAAAGTTGATCAATGTGTTTTTTCAAGTTAATTATATGCAATTATTCAAATTAAAGAGGAAATTTTAAGATCCTATGATTAGATCCAAAGGATTTTAGCATGCATCCCAATCTAAGTTTGAAATTCGGGGAGATTCTTGATCAATGATCTTAGTCTGTCTAAAACAACATAATTGAATAAAGGAAGTAAATTTTTGGTCAATGTAAATTTGTTTGGGAGCTGCTTCTTCCACATACAATTTTGCTGGGGGATGGACACATAAAATGGCCACAATGCTCTCCCGGTGCTCTTTTTTTTGAGTTTTTAGATTACCATCGATCTGCCAACCTTAGATTTATAGCAAATGAAAGAGACTTCTATATCAATACTATAAATGCATTACCAAGCGATTTCTACATCCAATATTAAAACTTTTAAAAGAATTTATGGTTGATTGTTAAAGTTATAAAATACAGAAGAAGATGAGTGAGAGAAGATGGAAAGATAAAATAGACAAATTTTCATAATCGATTACATTTTTTATTGTGCATTACAATACTTTGATAAGAAAGTGTGTAAATAAGATTACAAATATAACCGTGAGTGATTAGATAACTACAATTGGTTGAGATAACTATGTTGGAAATCGCCAAATAAGGTACACTATAATATTGATCGAATTGCTTTTACCAAAAATAACATTTTTCTGAATAGTAAATATCACAAATGACACAAAATTGGAGCATAATACAAACAATCACAATTGTGAAACCAAAACCCGTTCTTGCATAAGATTTTTACAGTAATAAAAAAAGATGTAAAATCAGACATATCTCTGCATCAGTTTTTTCTTTCCTTTGGGTTTGTCTCAAAGAAAATATGCATAAGATCCAATGTAACCCAGCTGCTTCAAAATGAATTACTACAAACCCGTTCTTGTTAATTCAATTGTACTCAATTACTAATGCAGCATCCATGATGGAACCCCTGTGGCATAATGGCTTTAGATAAGATGAGGAATTAGATATTAGAGAATCTCTAGGGTTTGTTTACAAATCGTATGCATTTAAATGAAGTTAAGATTAGGATCCTTATGATTATGGTTATATTTTTTTGTAGTATCAAAGTCATTCCAACTCGGATCTCTACCTTCATTGCTTCCGCTTTTAAAAACTTTGTTTTAGCGTACTTCTATGCCTAAACTTAATTTAGTTTAGGCATAGAACCAAACTAAATATTGAGAACAAAACAGGCAATTGAATCTAAAAGCATTAGATGGATTCACTAACGAAGCAAGGTCTATAAGCAAAGGATCTATGGTGAAATCTACCCGTTTAAGTCTTCGAGCATCAAAACATATCAAAAGAAACATTTTATCAATAAAATCATAAATATGACCAAACATGGTTTGGAATTATAAAGTTTACTCGATACCATCAAGAAGGGACGATGGAGATCATTTTTCATTCCAATTCTCCACATAATTGATCTTGAGATCATGGGAATTTCATCGAACCGTTATGTTTTAATTCCACTTGGCACACATTTCAAAATTTGACTTGTGAGCATTGTGTGACACATGATATTTAGGTCACCTTTTTGGGGTGCGTCACATGGAATAAAAAACTGACAGTCTGATGATAGGCCCATAATCTAAGATCAGTTGTATTAAAGATTGGAACAAAAAACAATCTCGATCATCCGATTCAAAGTAGTCAACGGTTCCCAGCTTTACTTAATGGGGGATATTCAGTATTTGGTGAGGTTAGTAGCAGCCCCCTTTCCTAAAAAATTACAACCAATAATAAGCTCAACAACAATGAAAAAACATTTTTTTTTTAAAATGAAAGGAAGAGTGTTACGACCCGAAATTCTACCCTATCTCGAGAGCCTAAAATTTCGATTTATGACCCGCACATATTCAGGATATACTAAGCGGACATACACCTAATCAGAGTTAACGCACAATAATGGTTTCACGAAATTCGTGAAATCTAACAAATATGGTAGAATATAAATGCAATCATAAATACTGAATAAGTGTGATAAAATCATAATCCACCAATAAAATGTAAATCCAGTCGGAGACAAATCCGGTAAAATAAACTATAAAATTCGCAATACTAGTATCAATAAAACTCAATATCAAGTCCACAATGATCAGTAACCGGCACTCAAATCAAGATCAGTACCGTAGTCCTCCTGATAACCGGCAGCGTCGCCCTCCAAAGGCTCCTAGTACTCAACACTCGCGGGATCAATGAAATCAGCATCAGCGGGATCTGGATAGCCGGCGTCTACTCTACTAGTGATATCACTTGTAGCTGTTAGATTAACGTGGGATGAGTTTACTCAGTCACGTAAACTTAGTGGGATACACCACCAATCCACCCCATACTACTCGGGTGCATCTTGTGAGCGATAAACATAATATCTTAAAGCGGATAGCAAAAGAAAGATAAAATTATGTGCATATCGTGAAACTCATATCATATCATAAGTGCAAGACCATTATCTAGACACTTATATCTTAACATACATTACCATATCTCATAACATATCATATCATCACTATAAAAAAGTTTGTTTTTACCGACATAATTATTGCCGGCGACATTAAACCGCTGGCAAAGGTATATTGAGAATAAGCACCGGCGGTTATAAACCGCCGACAAAACTGTCGCAATACATTCACCGACACCGACTTTCTCGGCAGTTTGAACATCCCGCAAGTGTTGGTACCGGCAGTTTTTAACCGCCGGTAAAGCTCCACAGATTTGTAGTGCATGTCTTATTATCATTCTCGCACATATATCTGTATATCACATGAGCGTAACTAACATACTCGTGAAATCCTAAACGACCTGTGCCAGAGTCGCTGCTCAAGCTACCATTGGAGGGTCAACATAGTATCATACCACCATATCATAATGCTCTCGTGTCATACTCATACTCCATCATCTAGCCAATGGGGAGACATAATGGCTAAACTGACTAATAAACATACTCATACTCATAATCTCTCTCAGAAATCCGTCTTGGCTGAAAGATGTTATTGCCCTTACGGTAGCTACGTAAGGAACGGCACGTACAGAGACTTAAGTTCTTTATTTTTTACTGGCCTACACAGCAATGTCTTATTATCGTACTCGTATAATAACTTATCTTATTTCATACTCATATTTTATCATACTCTTATACTTAATCCTAGGACAAACTATAGTGAGGCAACATTTCTAATTCACGCTTCCTAAGAAAAAGGATCTGTAGTAACCTGCATGTACTTCGTGTGGCAGCCCATACTATCATAGAGGGTTGCATCCGTACATGGATGTCAATATACCGAGTTTCATGTGACCGTAAAAGAAACTTCACTTCACCACAGCTAAGGCCTAAAGCCTAATTCTGGTATCATATCTCATATCTTATCCTCTCGTATTAAAACTCGAGGTGATAGGATCACCGTATATGCCACCGTATATGAAGTTACACTGAATTCACACTCACCCGACTCGTCATGGGTCCCATTCCACCATGAGTTGTAAGGCATGTGAATATGATGTATTTCTCACTTCGATACCATCTCAGTGAGTCACCATGCTCAAGCGTAGGCATGATCTCATATACTCTCGTACATATGTCCTAACTTACTCATAACTCATATAATATAATTCAGATGGAAATACAGAAAGTCAGACGTACAAAAAGATTTATATTAGATTATCTTATATATATATATATATTTCTTTACACACATTCTAATACAACATAGAATAGGATAATTATGAGTATATTCTCGATAACGGGAAAGTCGGGGTTCGATGTTTACGAGGTATTAAATTCCTAACACTTTATGTTATCGAGCAGGTCGCGTTGAAGCGATAAATTGATATATATATATATAATAATTAGATAATTAAATTAAATAGTATTTATAATTATTAAGTTATGATTTATCCTGACTATCGATCGAAAGACCTTACGATATAATATACACAGGAACTTTGGTCATGAGAATTGAAAAATAACACTAAATTCGAATAACCTTGAGTCATTCAAAATTAAACCCGACTTGTTACTCTATTTTGACCTCTAAAAGGTCAGATTCGTGAAATGACTATTTCACACAAAGTTGTAAAGCTCGCTGTCTTCTTTCCAATGCCATAAGAATGACATTAATTTGAGGTCGGAGTAAAACGATATGACCAAAATACCGGGACAGATGCATTAATGGTCGCGAGGTCGGGTTCGTGGACGCAAATTTGAATTTGTAGCCGTGAGTTCGGACCCAAAACTTTAAGATGGTACAATCTATTATTCTTTTAAATAAAATAAAAATATAATTTAATTTTTAGACTTAATTAATTTTAAATAAATAATAATATAGACTTGCAATAATAATATATATTATTATAGTCTTAGTAGAAGGATAAATTTCTAATTATATAGATTTAGAAATAAACAATATCAATATGATATTATGCCAATTAAGTCAATCTATCAAATTTATAAATATTAGAGTTTAATTAATTTTACAGATATAAAAGAAGAAGTAAACATATTAAATATGCAGACCTAATAGAAGGTAAAATATTAATGGCTCAAACAAAAGGGATTCTTGAAAAGAAAAGAGAAATAATATATAAACCCGATTTACAGTTCATGCAATTTTAATAGAAAAATGAAATACTAAACATGCAGATTTATTATACTTAAAGATATTCATGTTTAATTAGCATGTAGATTTAAAAAGAAGTAGACATATTAAATATACAGACCTAATAGAGGGTAAAATATTAATAGCCCAAACAAAAGGGTTCTTGAAAAGAAAAGAGAAATAATATATAAACCCGATTTACAGAATATACAACTTTCAAGGGAAAACATATATTAAACATATAGGTCTATTAATTTATGAGATATTTGGGTTTAAATAAGATTTTTAAACCCGTCGATGAGCGATCGAACGCATCCTACGTAACGGAATCTGAGAAGAACAAGATGGATTGATGGGTACCCACCTCTTGAAGCGTGAACGAAAGATCAACGACGATTCGGGTTGAAAAGGTCGATGCCCAGAGTGTCGGTTTGTCTGAGTCTTCAAAGAGAATGATTTTTTATTACAAAGAGTAGAGAGTTTTTTAAAGTTTTATTTATAATGATATAAAGTTTTAGGTCAACTCTAATTAACACTTTTCGTAAAAGAAGAGATTTTTCACGGAATAAGAATTCATACGTAATTTGGATAGATTGAGAAAAGGTTTCGTTCCAGTGATTTGTATAAGCACCGAAGCAATTGGTATTTCTCTCCCGAAATTACAGTTATACCCTTTGACTTGCTTGATCACTTAAAATGGGCATAACTTTTTATATTCTTGTCAGAAGTCGTCAAATTATGTATTGTTGGAATCGTATCGACGAGCACTTCGCAATGAGTCTAATTTTGATATAGAAAAAATTAGAACTTTTTTATTTTAAAGGGTAAGTTTCGATTCTGATGTGGAGCGTTAGCACAGTACAGAGTGTGATGGATCATCTAACACCGTTGAAATAAATTCTAAAAATTCGAGCTGTTACAAAGAGTCATCCCAATTCAAGAACAAGAAGAATGTGGCCACCAGGGCAATGGTCTGGTCCAACTGGTTAAACTTGATTTTGTGTTCAACCAGATCTCCCATTGGATATGAGGGAATCTAGACTACATGTTTCCTATAAATTTAGAAATTGTGGAAGTCAAAGATTCTCTAATATCCAATGCTTGCAGATAGTGGTGGAGCTATGGGGGATCCCGCGATCTCCCATCCTTTTAAAAAAAATCTTAAACCCTCTTTAAGGAGAGTTTTTTGGGGCAATCCGTCTTCATAAGGGATTCCCTGACCCTATATATATATATATATATTAAGTAACTAAAATTTTCTGAGTTTTTTCACCAAAAATAAAGGAAAATACTATTTTTTCTCTCTTTCTCGATTCCCCTAACTTTTCTCTTATCTTTATTTAGTCACGACATTTTTAATAAAAAAACTCTAATACTAATCATTCAAGTAACTTTATTTACAATCATAGTATAAAGAAAAAATTTCATATTGCAAATAACGTTACCTATTATTAAAAATTTTCGACCCCTCTTTTTTCGAACCCACAATATCTCTTTTCTAAGAATAAGGGCTGGTGTTACTACTACACCACTTTATATTATAGTCACCTCTCTTAAGACAAAGGAAAAATCAGTTGACTCTTTTGAATCTAATGATAGAGAATGGTTTCGTCCTAAGCTTTCATATAATAGATCTTGAGATGATGGGCCTATTATCAGACGGTACGATATTGAGTATACGTGTCACACATCCTAAAAAGTGAATATGAACCATGTTTGATGGTTCATCGCAAGAGGAATAAACATTTAACTACTTGATGGTAGACTCGTAATCTCAAGATCTATTGTAGGGAAGATTAGGGTGAAAAATAATCTCCGCGGCATCAGATTGAAAATAATCAATTAATCAACAAATTTTTCCTTTGCTTAAGTGAGGTGGTTGTAAAATAAAGTGTAAGGCTGACTTTGAGCAAAGGCAAGCAAAGAGGCCGCCATAATTGAACCCAAATGGGGCCCTCAATTCTTCAAAGACTTATAGCCTAAGAATTTTTATTTTTTTTTAATAAGCCCCATTTTGGTTTTAATTTATATTTAATTTGGCCTATAAAAATAAGCATGACAAAACTAATAATATTTAACGACTATCATGGACCCTATCAGAGAAATCCTGGCTCTACCATTGGCTGCAGATCTGGTTGAACACAAAATCAGGTTCAACCAGTTGGACCTGACCATTGCCCCGTTGGGTATTATTACAAAAAAAGGCACCAACCTGTAACACAAAAGCAGGTTCTCAAGCACCCCCAATGCATTCCTAATGGCACCCAATGGCTCCTCAGAAAACCCACCAACACCAATACAAGTGTATTGGATTTCATCACTGATTTGATCATACAAAACCCATGCTCTCTCAATGTGACTTTGCATGTTTTCCTCCATTACTTTGCAGGTTTTCATCACGCATCCAAGGCAGGTGCTGTGGATTTATCTTGTGATTTGCTTCTCTTTTCTTGGACTCATATCCAACTTTGTCTTGCTTTCTGGGTTTTCATTTTCCGGCCAATTGAAACCTTTTCTGGGCTTTGGTATTGGATAGGGTACCTCTATTAGCACTCACCAAAACTATGAAAGCACCCACCTGCACCCCACCTGTCAAATGAACTGCGGGTGATGCTAAGTGGGTGCTTTCAGAGTTTGGTGGGTGCTAAAAGACATATCTTATTTAATTGAATTTTTTAGTGAGTAAGAGTCCTCCATCAAACTAATCAGTGGTGGACGACTCTCCTGAAAATAACATAGTGCTCGAGAATTTTCTTTCCTAAACTCACAAAAATGATGAAAATACGCATAAGATATACTTTGACGTATACCAGACATATATCCAATTTATCGAACATAATATTCTCTCTCAAGTATATAATCTAATTTATTGAACATAATTTTCTCTCTCAAGTATATCAAACGGCCATCCAATTTACCAGACGTTTGTCGAGTATTTGACTTCCACCCAATATATATATATATTAGACGGCCATCTAATATACGTTCATTCATTTTATAAGGGTACTTTGGCGTTTTGAATATATAGAAAGATCTATATAGGAAAATGATTTAGAGTAGGGATACCTTTTCTTTATTGTCAAAGGGGCTTAGAAGAGCTTTTAATGATCGGGTTGGTCCAAATTCCAGCCCGAGTTAAACCGGACTGGGCCTATACTACGTACCCCAACACTCGGCTTAGCCAGACCCGAATTATACTATATCATACAATGCAACAAATTTACTATTACAAAGCGCAAAGGGCGGAAATGCGACCGGAGACGGGAAAAAATTAAAATTTTCGTCTGTTTGTCTCTTTGCATGAAGTTGCTTTTTAAAAATCTAATACATTATTAAAGGGTACCAATATTTGCAATTGTGATTGTAAAAAGAGAATTTATAATTGCAAATAGTGGTATCTATTATTATAAAAAAAATTATAAACCCCGGACGTTAACATTATTAAATCCCGGACAACAAGCTTGGAGGGTGAAATTATCATTTTATCCATGTGCCAGTGTCTAAGTTTTTTATTTGGGATTTAACATTTGGGATATAGCATTACTCCTGCTAAGCGATTCTATGAAAACACTTTTTTTTTTTTTTTCAAATTTAATTAAAAAAAAAAAAAAAGCCAATAACTCACCCCAGGCTCGGCCTGGCTTATTAGGTCTGGGTACTTCTAGGCCCGAGTTAAGGTTGGACTGAAAAATATCTAATCTAATTTGGGCAAAGCCAAGCCGAGTTGAATCGTAGCCTGGCCCGTTGAGAGCCGTAGATGCTTGATTAATTTGTTTGTTAGTTTTTACCTACTACCACTATTTATTATTTTGAAGCTCACAAAACTTAGTTAAGAGTTTAGACAACATTCTGGTCTTAACTACTTAGATGCAGACGCCAAAGAGGGGCAATGGCCAGGTCCAACTAGTTTTTTTTTTTTTTTTTTGATAACTTGGGTATTCGGGCCTCTTAGAGTACCCGCCTAATCTCAGGGGCACATGCGCACCCCAAATTCAGCACGGGATATAAATCCCTAGGTGGCCTCAAGGAAGGGAGGGAATTCGAACTCAGGTCTCTTTCTTTTGGAAGCAGGTACCTGGCCAGCTCACCAAACCCCTTGAGGTTAAAGGTCCAACTAGTTGAACCGGGTTTCGTGTTCAACCAACCAGATTTGCAACCAATGGATAGAGGCGAATCTTGAGCCCATGTCATCCTCTGAACATGAAAACTGTGGAAGTCAATATTAATTGAATACGAAATTCAATTCAACCAATTAGACCTCTGACCATTGCCCTACCAAACAGTACGATTTTGAGGATCTCAATGTTAAATGTACTATTGTATTATATAGCCTTTCAACTTTTGTTTCTTCTTTGTTCGATGTTAATGTGTACCTATGTTTGATCAGAAGCATCAGATCTCTCTCATCCAGGATAATTATAGGGTACCCAATAAATCTCTTACAATGCTATAATGGCTAAATTGTTAGGAGATTGACCCGTTCATAGGGTGGATCTGTTGTAGACGTGTCAAAATGTTAACGTGAATTGGGGCCGGGTATCTGTATAGTGGTTAAGCGTCCAGTGTGAAAAGGTCAACAATCTTCTATTGTTAGGGCAAGGGTAGGCTCGTACCAAGGGGGCGATAACTCCCGTGGTCACATTATTTAAGTGCCACGTGGCACCAATTACACTATGGGGTGCCACACAATTGCGTGAAAAATGAATGATAAAATCACATTTGTATTTTTTTTATTCATTTGGCCCGAATAATAATAGTTAGGAATGCTCATGGTCCAACCTGATCATTAAATGGGTGGGGCCGGGCTTGGTTTTTATGTCTGATTAAGAATCAGGCCATTCAAGCCTAGCTTGAATGCAATCCGACCTGGACAAACTCAACTACTTAAAGGATAAATGGACGGGTTGGCCTGTGGCAAGATGCAATCGAATTCGATCCAGGTTTGGACCAAGGCATTAGGCCCAATTCATAGTCGGGCCTCAGCCCGACCGGCTCTGATTATAAAATATTGAAGTGATCACTCAATCTACATATCATATATGCGAAACCTACGTGCCTAAGGCCTTAAGTCTGACTCGTTTAATTTCAGGTTTGAAGTGCTGGCCCAAGCCCAGCGCTCGGGTTTTAAGGTCTAATATAAGTTTGAGAACTGAACTGATAAGAGCACCCTGTTGATAGCTCTAACGAATGGGCACATTGGGCCTGAAAAATAAACCTTGACAAGCCTTATGATCTAGGAGAGAGGGCCCAGCTAGGCTGTTGTCATGTAGGGTCGCCATTTTTTCATCAGACCGAGGCGGGGCTTGACTAAAAGCAATCCTTTTCTAGTTGGACCCTGACCCAACCCGATTTAAACTGTGGGGCATTAAAACTGGCCCATTAGGTTGGGTTCAAAGCACCCAACTGGACCAACCGTCGGGACAGACCAACTGGAAAATTTGGTTGGGTCTGACCCGGGCAACTTGCATTTTGGTTCGAGTGATACCATGATGCTTGAATCATGTGCCATTGAAGACCCAATGGATCACCATTACCTTACAATGGTGCGCGTAACCATAAAATCATTACTCTGAGAAAAGCAAAAGGAAGCTTGATCAATCAAAAAAGAGCAAAATATTATGACTTTGAGAAACTAGAGTAGTAAAGAGAGTATTCCAGATTAGGGTCTGAAGGCAAAGAAATCTGTATTGGGAAAAAAGAAGCTTCCCTACCAGTAGAGCTGTCCCAGAGCTGAGCTACCTGAAAGATCGGCTGGAGAAAATAGAACTTTTAGGACCTTCAACTCTGCTTCGGGCATCGAGTAATATAGAACCGAGCCACCAAAATTCCTTATATTTAATTTTTAAGTACATATTTATATATACAAATGAAAGTTAAAAGTGTGATATATTTTATTTTTTGAAGACTAGAAGTGTTAGCTACTTAGATATAAATATAAATAATTTAAACGGTTACAAAAAAACTATAAAAAGAGATAATTAGAGAAACATCCCTCAAAAACAATGCCGAAATAAAAAATATCTACAATAAAATTTATTCCCGCTTGAGCTCGAATTGAGCTCCGTAGAGAGCTAGAGTTAGTGAGAGTGAGGCGCGAAGAGCTTAGAGCCGAGCTGTAGTTAAGGTTTTATTCGATAGAGCCGGACTTAAGCTGACTTGAACTCGGCTCCTTGATAACCCTAGTTACTAGGAAGGCATCAATCTAAACCTTTACAACAGTATGACTCATTGTCCAACTTGCCTTTTATTTTGGGCTTTATGCTTTCTTCTTGTGGGCATGTGAGCAGGGATCCGATTTGAAACCTTGAGGTTGAGCAGAGTTTGTTCTCTCTCTGAGAGTCGTGTCAGTCAATCTGGGCAATTGATCTTGGGGTGGTGGAAACGTTGCTAAAGCTGAGGCAACCTTGAGGAGAGAGGTTTAATTCTAGCATACATAACACATTAACAAAAATGAAAAAGAAGATAAAAAAATCCATCAAGCTAAAGCATCGTTCGGCATGGCTTCAGCTTTTGAATTCCACTTTGACAGCTAAAGCTGGAAGGTTGTTTTGGCCGCTTCTAGCTTTTAACCATTTTCAGCTTTGGGAAAATTCGGGGTTGGTAGCTGCATTAACCAAATAACATCTAGAGCATCTCCGCGAAGATAGCTATATTTGAATCGCTAAAACCCTATTTTAACCTGCTCTCTATTTTAGTTATTGTCTTTTTCAAAAAGTTTCCAACAAAGGATAGCTATTTTAGCTACTCCTTTAAAATAATATTTTTTGTTTCTATTTTAATATATATTTAAAATATATGACAAGTGGTGAGAGAGAGAAGGACAGAGAAAGAGGGATTTAATGGTATTTTATTAATAATGAATGGATGAGGATTCTCCAAATATGGTGAGTCTCATAGCGAATCTGATGGAGTAGCTTCTAAGGGTTCGATCGCCAAAATAGCGATTTTGGTGTTCTTTTGTGCTTATAGAAAATCTGATGGAGATGCTCTAAGATTAATTGGAAAAGGCATTGTAGGTAGATTTAAACCATCTGATTTGTGGACTTTAATATTAACCATTGTTTTCAATATTAATGGTTGATATTAATCTTTTGAATTATTATTTTTAGTATTGTTTTATGCTTATTAACTATTTTTTATATTTAAAAATAACTTAAAATATATAAAAATTAATTTTTAAATATAAGTACTCCCACCGTACCCGTACCCTGATTTTTTGAAAGTTTCCGCATCGCCGTCCCAATATCGTATTGTATTTGTATGCCTACCCGCACCTGTGCTTCCTAGGTTTCCTACAACTTTGGTATCCATGAGAAAATATAGGAATAATATTTTACTTTCCCACATTTCCTATGCTTTTATCCAAATGGGTCCTTAAAGGTTGATGAATGATCATTAATGTTGAGGAGGAAGTGGTAGAGTTCAGTTATAGATTTGTACATTTATTGCCAGACATACTTTTTATTATATTTTAATATATTATATAATTGATATTAATCGGGCATACTTACTTCACATTTTATATGGTTTATGAATGAAAATCATGGTATCTAATTGATTATGGGAATATTTGGATGTAATTAACTTTTTTAGATTTATTGATTACTTTTTAAATTTTCTCTTATATGATAAAATAATTTGTTATGCATCTAATAATTTTAATGGTACGATCCGATTTACAAAATTTTAAAATGATATTGTGATACGATTAGATTTTGACAACATTAACTATAAAAAACAAGACAATGATTACGAGGATAGGGAAACAAAAATAAGGATAGAGAAATAGTTGATGTTAGGAAAGCATAACAAACTTGAACAGAATGAAGAAACTTGGAATCAATCAAATATAATTCAAACAGTTTGTATTTTGCGTAATTCGTTTTCATGACAAGTCATTGACTTCATATGTCTCGTTCTATCAATTTCTGTAATGGAATATTGACTAAGACTCCCCATACGAAATAATAGACATGCCAATATAAAGATAAATTAAGTGCATAGCAAATGAAGAAGTCAACAAACTCTGTCCATTTTAACCGATGTTTGTTCCAGAGCACCTCCTGATTTTCTTTAAATAAAAATAAAAATAAATAAATAATTGTTATTTCAAGTTTCCCACAGATATACTCAGACCATCTCAGCCCGCATTCTCTAATTTTCTCTCCTATTGAGGATCACTCCTAAACTTCTTATTACTCCATGCATCCCTCATAGCATATGCATCTCAATCACATGTATTGTCTTATTGTTGCGTCTTCATTGCCGAAAATTTTGGGCCGCCTGTAGCCGAAGATTTTGCAACATACAATATATAAAAATGTCTAGTTGATCAAAGTAGCACTCATTGATCACATAACACACCACTTAGCTATCTCTACCATGTGCACCCTGCACTCCCCACACCCACCATCTGATTGTATAATAGAACCCAGATATCAAAATCTATGACACTACATGATTTTCTCTTTTAGTTAAGTCATCATACAAGGTTGTGGTTTGCACTCACTACATTCCACTTAGCACAACATCATCGGATACATATAACATAAAATTTTATTCTATAATTATGTTCCCTAACTAATGTAAAAACGACTAAGGACTTGAAGCAAATGCACAAATTCCTCCAATATATACGATAGATCTCGAGGTGAATGAACTTCAATTTTTCAAAGAAGACTTAACCAATTAATGTCAACAGTCAAAAATAGGACTTCTTTATCTAGCACTAAAGATGGTTTAATAAAAGTCACTGATCCAAAATATACATTCACTCGCACTCAATATAAACCAATCAAACTCAAATGTGAAAAAAAAAACTTACAAAATACATGCAACACTTGAGACAAAAAAAATCTATAGTAGGCTACAATATGAACAAGAAATCATCCTATATATGCCAAATACCATTCCATTTCCCATGGGCAGTGGTACAAAAACTGAAGCAGTTTGGTCCCTATTCATTACAACAATATGCCCTACCATCTAACTAACTCAAAAATCAAAACAAAGAGCACATGCACGATTTACCGGAAAATCAAGCTTTTCATGTTAGCCTCTAGCAGACAATACATCTAAATACTTCACACCACCACTCGTAGAATCCTCAAATTTCTTCTCATTTCTCTTTTCATGAAAGGAATCCTCTTCCATCTGTGGATTTTCCATAGAAAAATCACCCTTGAAGGTTATTTGATGCAGCTGCAGCATCGCAAGCACGCTAACAGCAATCAGAGCAGCATTTCCAAATAACCCTCCCATATGCTCCAATTTAAGAGACTTCTTAGCGTAGGTAAAACTAGATATCAACATTTGCATAACAAAATTTGACCTTTTTGCCTTACGGTCATTGGAGTTCTCACCGGTCTGACTTCTTGGCATTTCAAACAGATTCTCTGGTGCGACAAAGCGCCCGGCATCGTGCACATCTCCCACGAATGCAACGGCTTCTTCGATGACTTTGTACTTCTTTCCGTGATGATCAGCCAATCTCATTGCAAGAACAATGCGGCTTTGCTCTAACCGCGCGATCGCAGCATCCCTCTCTGCTCGTTGCTGAGTCTGTACGGTCTGTAAGGAAAAATGGAACATTCAAATTAACCTGAACCACATCCTCTTCCAAGATGAAATCTAAGCATATATAATAAAAACATTAAAGAAAAGATTTTAATACTGTTCTCCAAATCATTTAATCTGAAAGGAGTTTCTATCCATGTGGTGCAGAGAATAAGATGAATTAGACCTTTAGAAGGGATTTGCATTTAGTGTTCATATTTCATTCACAACTTAATCACAATACAGGATCTGGAATAGGGATTTCCACTTAGACTAAGAGAGGAGGCAAGCTCCCCCCTTTACTTATTGCCTTTAAGGGTACCTCTACTTGCGCCTACCAGATTACTGGTGGAAACCTACACTAAAACCCGTTGACCGCCTTAAATCAGACGATCATGATCGTTTTTCATGCAAATCTTCAACACAATGGATCTCGAGACCATGGGAGAGCAATCAAGCGGTCATGTTTCTGATTCCATGTGACACAGGTCCCAAAACTTGCCCTAAAATCACATTTGAGCGTGATGTGTGCTATGTAACTTTAGGGCCACATTTTGGGATTTGTGCCACATGGTATCATAAATATGACCGTATGATGGCACGTCCATGATCTCAAGATCCATTTTGTCGAATATTTGCATGAAAACAGATCACGATCGTCTAATTAAGGCAGTCAACGGGATTTAGTATAGGTGCCCACCATTAAATTGGTAGGCCGCATGAATAGAGTACTCGCTTGAGAAAAAGTTCAAGTTTTAATTGCTAAAAGAAATATTCCATTACGTAAATATCAAGGTAGTTAAGGCGTTGTGGCAAGGTCATGGAGAAGAGGCTCGCCATGCCATGGCGAAGCCATTTACAATTTAAAAAATATATATATTAATAATTTTATTTTTATTTATTAATCATTAATAATTTTTTTTTGTTTTTTAATGTTTTTTAATTCATATATTTTTTCTAGAGGAAGAAAACAATTCAATTAATTAATTAGACATAGACAAATATCAATAAAAATTCAACTAATTATCCCACAATCAATTTTTGACTCCATGTGACACACATGCTCATAGATTAATTTTTGAGATAAAAAACTAACCATCTGAATTCTTATGAATGATAATATTCTACTGATCTCAAGATCAATTGTGGGAAAGATTGGAACAAAAACTGATCTTCGTTGTCCCCTCACAGCAGTAAATGGGTTCAGCTGTACTTAGTTTCAAGAATCAAGGCCCGACAAAAAAAAAAGATTTAAAAAAACAAAAAAAAAAAAGATTTTAAAAAGCAGACAAAAAAACAAAAAAAACAATATAAAAACAAAAAAAATATATGTATATAAAATAAATTATGAAAAAAAAAAGAGAAAAAAATAGAAAAACACACAGAAAAGATAAAAAGAAAACAGAAAAACAGAAAAATATAAAAACACAAAAAAACAGAGAAAGTGGAGAGAAAGGGAGGCGAGAAAGAGAAGAAAGGGAGGCGAGAGAGGAGAAAGGGAGGCGAGGGTGAGAAAGACGAGAGATTGAGAGAGAAGAAAAAACACGGTCTGCAAGAGAAGAAAGGGAAGCGAGAGAGAGAAGGACGAGAAAAAAAAAATACTGCATACCTGTTTTTTCGCTGAAGAGAGGAGACGCTGAGTCGAGGACCTGTTTTTTCGCTGCCCTAGAATCCCTTTTTATATGAGATTATAAGTTATATATATATATAATATTATATATTGCGAATATGACGACGCCTTGGTGTCGCCATTTCAAAGGTTTCGCCATATCAATTCAAATGACGAAATCTATACCGCCATAGGCGTCGCCATTTCAAAGGTTTCGCCATATCAGCTCAAATGGTGAAATCCATTGCCATGGCGACGCCTTACTACCATGGTAAATATAATAAAGTGTAAATAAGAGCAACCCAAATACACTCTAAGAGAGTACCTCTATTTGCAAGGCCTACCAGTTTAATGGTGGGCACCTATACTAAATTCACCATGTAACAGGATCTGGAATAGGGATTACTCTCTTGTGTATCGTGTAATACCTATGGATGGCATACCAGCATTACACGATACACAGAAAGAAAAATCACACAACCTACAATTCTGGTGATCCATAGGTGGGTTTCCAATCTTAATACTTTCTAAATAAACTCCCTTGCTAGCTAAGTCTGTAGAATCATAAGCTTCTCTTTAGACACGAAGGAAAGTAGGACTTCCCAAAGTGCAAGGACCTCCAATGTTATCGGAGAAGTGATCATTGTCCCCTTTAAATCAAAGAGAAGAATGTTCTTGTAAAGACTTGGATCAAGTCTCCTCATATATATAGGGATATGTCGATGTAAATCATCCACGTGGATGGGGAACATAGTCATAAAGTCAGGATACTGCAACAAGGGGTCAATTTGAGAAAATTCAAACAAATTCGGTAAAACTCAGAAGAAAAAAAAAATAGAAAATACATTATTATATAGTATTTTTGTGCTATGAAAAAACCAAGGTAGAGACTAACATTTGGATGGTCTGGAATCCGGTTTAATCACATTTGTCACATGTACAGCTGCACCATACTTGGCTCAAGTCTTCTACAATAATTAATAATTGGAAGATAAATGACCAATTATAGGATACTTCAGGCCTCTGTCACAAAATTCTCTGAATTAATAAAAAAATTGGCAAAATTCTCTGAATAAGTCGTCTGCCAAAATTTTTGCTTTTGGCCGATTTGTCAATTCTCCGAATTTTTATGATTGTAGTATATGCTCTAAAAAAAAGGCAATGTAATCACCAACTACTTCAATCAAACTGAAAATCTATCTATCATACCGTTTTTTTTCCCTGTCATGCCACCTAATTAAATATAAAGCATTTAACAAATTCGTACAAGAAAGACCAAAGCTCTTACAAATCCAATAGAAAACAGAATACATGAAAGAACTCAACATGGTTTCAAAAAATGTCGATTAGTAGTGATAAAACTAACAAAGAAATATGTTAACCTCTCGCAATTCTTCCATGAATAAACGGGAGGTATGAGAATTCAAACAATTCCATTCACTAATTATTTTTCAAGGGGAACTCCAAATTTATGTAAGAACAAAAAGAATTATAACAATACATTAATTGAATGTGTGATACAAATTTATTAAAGGAAAAAAAAAAAAAAAAACTAAGCAAGACACTTGAACTGATCGTTTTTCTTACAAATTATTTAAAAACTGCAATAAAGACTCATTCATGTAAACTAATCAGTAAAAAAGCACATATCAGTTATATAATACACATAGTTTAGATGAATCTATAGCAAGTAGCAGGCTTATAGCCACAAATTCTTACGACTCACACAGTCACAAAAAACCGGCTTATTTTAATAAAAAAAGTGGTTATAACACATTTTTTGAGCAAATGTATAAAACGGCATTTATACCTTCATACCGTATATAACATGTTTTTTTTCCTTAAAATGTATTTATACATTTTTTTTTTGGTTTTAAACCCAAAAAAGGTCTAATTAAATGTGTTTATATATATATATATATATATATAATGTTTTATTTTTTCCTTTCTTACCGTATTTTCCATTTTTCTCATTTGTTTCCAAACTTTTCCCTTGCGTACTCTTTTAATACTGCGATTTCTTCCCTTTTTTCCAGTATTTTCAGTTTTTTGCCATTTTTTAATGAAATTTTCCCTTGCCGTTTGATTCCCTCACAAACAATGAGGCTGTATAACCCCAAATCCGAGAAAATTTCCACCTTTTTTTCTCAGAACCCACCAAAATCAAATCATATCTCAATATTTTCAAAAAAAAAAAAGAAAAAAGTAAGAAAGAAACAAACATGGTAGAACTCGAGCTGGTCTTCGAGGTTCTCTAAAGCGGTTCTGATGGCATTGAGACTCCTTGCCTCCGATACAGCAGCTTCGTTGTCGAGCCGAAACTCTTTAACGAAAACGAATCCGTTGCGCTCGTCCCCATCGTCGATCTTATCGGTCTTTCGCTTATCGGATCGGGAGAAGAAAAGGTCGTCGGATTTCTTATGATTATGTTTGATGGAGTTGAGGAAATGAGTTCTGGAGATGGTGTGGATGGCGTCGCTGAGCTTGTCGTGGAGATCCCAGATCTTCTCGAGCACCGCTTCGATCTCTTCGATCTCCATTTCCCATTTCATTTCATCGGGCTACGGCTAGGGTTTGGTTTTGTGGTTTCTGAAATGATTTATTGGTCCAAAAAGGAGAGGAGGGGGTTCTGGTTTTCGGGAGCTAAACAACAATTTTTTGAGGTCTTCGAATATCTCGCGCCCTGCCCTACGGTCTCTGTAACCTGACTTAGTCATGGCTTTCATGAGTCGCGTCGGGTCGGGTCGGGTCGTTTCCGAAGCTTTCACTCCCCGTCTAATAAATGCCATATCTCTAACGCGACCCGACTTGACCCAATGGTAAACCCCAATCCAACCTAACAAGTAATGAGTATATGCCCAACCCGACCCAAAAACTGACCTGACCCAATTCCTGACTTAACCCTGTTAAAACCAAGGATCAAACTTTCGGATTTCGTTTCGGTTTCGGTCCCCACCGAAACCGAAATTTCAGCCGAAAACTACAACATAGACCAAAATGACTGAAATTTTGGACAAAATTTCGGTCATTTAGGCCGAAATTTTGATCCTTGGTTAAAATTCCTATTTTACTTGATTCTCAATATAAAATATCAGGATCGGGTGTGGGCAAGGGCTCTATTTTTGCCTGAGGTTGGGTCAGATGCTTCATGCCTGACTAGGGGTGCAAGTTTGGGTTGCTGAAGCGAATCGAAACTGAGATGAAACGAATAAGTTCGAATTTTAGTCTTTATCTTTTTTTTGAAATCGAAACTGAATTGAAACATGAAAGTTTCAAGTTTTTATTTGTTCAATTACGGATTTTTATATTATTTAAGCTATTTTTTTGAGTTTTTTTCAGTTTTCTAATTGTACCTAATCAATTTGTTGTTTTCGCCACCCAAAATTGAATTAGAACTGGTCCGGTCTAAATCAATTTTCAAGTCTGATTCGGATCGATTCGATTCACTTGGTTTTTGAGTCGGGTTAAGTTTCGGGTCAAAACTTGCACCCCTATGCCTAACCAACTTGATGGGTTAAGTTTAAGCCCAACTCAGTAAAAAATTTGGGTCAAGCGGTTTGGGTACTGAGCCAACCCAACCCATTCACTGCCTTAGCCAGTCTGCATAGACGTGGTATTAGCCTCCATAGACTTGTTACTAAGGTTGCGTTTAGGTTAGCTCTTATAAGAGCAAAAACAGCTCTCTTCCTGCTCTTGAAGAGAGCAGTTTATCACCTAAAACTGCTCTTCGTAAAAATAAAGGGGGCAACAAATTGTATTGCCAAACGTAAAACCAATTTCTCACTGGACGCAAAGAGTGAAAGAGCAGCTTTTTGAACTAAAAGAACTCGCGGTGAACCGCGATCAATTTCCTTTTTGTAAAAATAAAAAGATCAAGTGCCTCAGGCCCCTTTTACTGATTTGGCACTCAAAATTACCAGCCCACTTATGTGAGTTGTAACTTTAGGATTGATCATGAATTAATGAAAGTTTTAGAAGTAAACTTTAAATGATTTTTACATGCTGATAAATAGTTATTTATGTCCTTAAAGCTTGTAGTTTGGATAAATTGAGGTTGACTCGTATTGCAACCATAAGGTGGTAGGCTCAACTATAAGGTACTTGACCTAAGAGCCAAAAACAGGGCTCTGGTCAATTTCAAACCAAGTGCACCAGTCAGCTCCCTTCACAGATTGGCCAATCATAAGATACAATAAATATTTATGACCTTCAAAATCAGTAAAATTATATTTTCACCTATTATTGATTTGAAATTCAAATATATCTGTAGTATTTCCTAAAATTGGTGGAGAGAGATTATTAGATTGTGCACCCTCTTTGAGCATAAGTAGAGCACCTAATACCCAAGGTATTAAATCGGGTATCGGTCCATGAAGGACCGATATGACTCAGCTGATACCGATACGTATTGAACTATTTTTATTTTTTATTTTTAAAAAGAAAAGTCAGGTCTCAGCTGAAATCGAGGCATATCGGCCGATACGGTATCTGATACCCGAGTTGGGATACTGATACGTATCGGCTTGCTGAAGAATGGATACGTATCGGTATCAGCTGATTTTTTATATTTTGCTAATACCAACTCAAGAATTAGCCTCCATGAATTTGAAAAGGTCAAAGAAAAATATCTTAATACTGCACAATGTTATATTTTTATATTCCAAACTAAGTTTTTATCTTAAGTGTCCGATATTAAGTCACTTGGCACTCGAGCCACTTACGTAAAACTAACACATTAACGGGTCATCGGTTTGGATTTGATGGGCCAAATTTGAGTCTAACATGCTCAAGACCCAAAAAAATAAAAGGGTTGGTTCAATTACTTTCCTTAACCATTCTTATGCATTTGTATAGTAACAAAATCAAGCTTCCCGAGCAAAAAAATTATATTATGATCATATCCAAATTAAAAATATATATGGATCATATCTAAATTTTTTTGAGTGATCTCTCTTTAGGAATGAACAAGTTTCCATATCACCCAATCCCCTTGATGGGCCAAACCCAAAAAAATAAAAGGGTTCAATTACTTTTCGTAGACCAAGCTCGATTCTCAAACGAGCAAGGTCTAACTCCAACATCTATACTTAAGATTCTGAAACGGCTCATATGTAAGTTTTCAACACAACCATTCTTCTGCATTTGTATAGTAACAAAATCAACCTTTCCGAGCAAATATATAAATATATATAGACCATACTCAAGTTTTTTGAGTGACCTCTAATCATGTATGGACAAGTTTCCGTGTATATATATACAAAATACGGAAGAAAGAAGAAAAAAAATCAAACTTCCAATCTTATAAGAACTGAGAGAAACATTATGAAAATATCACTCAAAATGAATTTGACACCATTAGTATAAAAAACTTCATAAGTAACACCAATCACATGAACAACGAAAGCAACAAAGTCGATAGACCAACAGCTATGCCGAAACAATGGATCAAATTTGAAGATGACTTGTTATTAGTATCATCACTACTTGGAGAACTGGGGGCTTTGGCTGGAGGACTCTCTTTAGTAACGTCTGGGGCAAGGGCAGCGGCGCCACCACTGCCTGCAGAATCGGCCAGTGTGATGCTGAGCTTCTGGCCGGCTTCGCAGTGGGTGCCAACCCCGCAGTAGTAGTAATGGCTCCCCCGCTTAACCTGCAGGGTCGTTGGACCGTTATAGTGCATTCCGATTACCGAATCTTGAGTGCAAGCATCGAAGTCGCTCTTCGTCACCTCTAGCACATTGTGCACGCCCGTTGTGAACACGAATACTGCAATTTCATAGAAATAATTTTCATAATAAAGAAAATGTAAATTTAATCATCGGACAATCCATGAACACAGGACGGACGGGATAGATACTCATACATGTATAGATCATATAACTATATTTACACCCACCCACTAAAACTCTAAAAGCACCCATATAACTATATTTACGCTAACTAGCATTGCATCCTTAAAGGTGCAAGGTGGGTTGTGTTTGATAATTTAAAATTTAAATTCCCAAGGTGAATTGGCATTTGCATGTTAATTTTCCAAGAATTGACTTCTTTTGAAAGTGGCAATTCTTCTGTCTCGAGAAATAACTTTTCTGAAATTATAGTTCTACCATTTAATAAGTCTGTTCGCGAAATAACTTCCTGTGAAATTGACAAAAAAAGCATTTTGGTAAATTAAATAAGTACAAAAATAACAAATGAGTATCACATGATTTCAATTCCTCAAGTAGAGATATGAAATGGCAAAATTATCTCATGGATTTACCATTTCATAGGTTTCATAAGTGAAATTACAAGTGCCTTTATTGTGAACAATTTTTTTTTCCCCCGAGAAACACGGGTTAAGGTGATAGGGTCCTCACCCTTTTATTAATCAATCGGGAAATCTAATAGAAGAAGGTTAATAAAAAAAAGGAAAAGAAAAAAAATAACATCTATTTATCATATGATAGTAGTCGAGAGCTTTGGCATTGCCATCTCTCAAGATCACTAACATGTTGAAGTTCAATGGTACAATGTGTATCAATCTTCATCTAAAAGTAAAGAATAAGAAAGAGGGATAACTTTTATATCTAAGATTCATTTATACCTAATACTCAAAATGCCCTTGATCTTGTTTATTGGTTTTACTCATTGATTTCTTCGTACTTATTTGTTCCTTACAGAACAAAAGTAATTGCCATCAATTGACATTTATAGTCGTCTTATAAGGAGAATTAAAATTATTCCTCCAAAAAAAAATTATCAAAATTAAATAAAATGGTGGATTGAAGGTGGGCATAGCTAATAATCATATTCTAAACATTTGGAGGACTGCATATGAGTTTCATAAGATTATTAAATACAAATATATGAGATAAGTTGATGATGATAACGATAACAATAATAATAATAAATTAGAATATGTGATCAAGCTAAACCAATTATTTCTGTAAAAAATTGTATTTTGATATTAATTAATTTGCATATGAACAATCACTATAAAATAAAATCGAATATAAGATCAAATTAAAACGACATATATACCCAATTTGTCTCCCACTACAAAGGTCCTGGATCGCGCCCAATCCTGATAGAAGGAGGCATTGGGGGGATTTCTCCAACCAATAGTTCCTCCAACGACATGATCAACGGCGCTCACCGATCTCATCATTACAAAACTCATTGATGCTACTATCGATAAGGCGATTAGTCGGATTGCTGCTGCCATTTCTTTTTTTTTTTTCTTTTTCCTTTAAAGGTTTTTTTATAGGCTTTTATGTTGAAGAAACATGGAGCTACTCCTTCAAAACATGAAAATAATATAAGTGAATCAAAATCTTCCCCCCTTGATGGCCGGTTGCATTAATAGTTTGCGTTGATAACCATATGTCTCTGCCACATGTACAATATAGTTAAGAGTTTGTATAAGGTCACCAACCTGGTCTCTTTGAAAGGAAATGGATAAGCTATTCTAGTTATGTGGCACTATTTTTCATCAAGAGTCTCACTTGATGCCCAAACTCCCCTTTTCTCATTCAAAATTTGGTCACCCAATTTGGCCACATGGCACTATTTTTCACCAAGTGTCTCACTTAATGCAAAGACATGATGCTTAGATTAGATAAAAAATGGTTGGTATTACTACCACACCATTTTATGTTGCAGCCACCTCACTTAAATAAAGGAAAAACCTGTTGATTTCTTTCAATAAGACGATAGAAATTTATTTTTTGTCCCAATCTTCCATACAATAGATCTTGAGATCATGGGCCTACTATCATGCGGTTAGATGTTGATTCCACATGGCATACATCTCAAAAAGTGAATGTGAACCACATTTGATGGTACCCTATGATCACATTCACTTTTTAGGGTATGTATCATATGGAATCAACATCTGACTGTCTCATGGTAGGCCTATAATCGCAAGATCTATTGTATCATTGATTAGGATGAAAAATGATCTCTGTCGTTTGTTTCAAAACAGTCAACCACAATTGGTGTGATACTTACACCAGCCTAAAAAATTACCTCTATGGTGGTATAATCTACTATCAATCAAACACTTGTAAAATGAACCACTAGTATGTAAATTTCCAATCTATGTTTTAACCAACACTAAAACCACTATAGACATATATATATATATAAATCTATGTTTTAACCAACACTAAAACCACTATAGACATATATATATATATATATATATATATATATATTTGCAGTCTTTGACACCAACCATATCAAATATACCGATAAATCATGATCTTCAATTTTTTTTAATTTTTTTTATAACATCATGTACTTTGAATTTTGGGTCGGAAATTGGGGGGTTTGAAAAGGTCAGCTAATATGGGAATCGCATTTATGCACCTATGTTTAGCTATTGATTCCCAATTTTAGGGCTTATGCGTTTCCTGTGCAACCGTTTACAGAAAGCCCAGGTAGGAAATAGTCGCAGATCTCTCACATGCTCTTATAATCATATTAAGAACATTTAAAAATAATTTTTTTAACAAAAATAATGAAAATTTTGTAAAAAAAAATGTTTAAAATGCAAAAATCGCAATTTTTTCAAGAAATAAGTTTCTTGAGCATAGTGAAAAATTTCACCAAAATTTCATGAACGAATCAAATGAAAATTTCAGGAAAATTTCGGTACTTTTTGGTAATATTTTTTAAACAATTTTTTTTTAATTTAAAATTTTTATTTTCTTTTTATTTTCAAGAACGAATCAAATGAGGTGAATTGGCATTTGCATGTTAATTTTTGAAGAATTGAACTATTTTGAAAGTGGCACTTCTTCTATTAGATTATGCCGTCTTGAGAAATAACTTGAAAAATTGTAGTTCCACCATTTAATAAGTCTGTTTGCGCAATAACTTCCTATGAAATTGACAAAAAAAACATTCTAGTAAATTAGATAAATACAAAAATTACAAATGAGTATCACATGATTTCAATTCTACAAGTAGAGATATGAAATTGCAAAATTATCTCGTGGATTTACCATTTCAGAGGTTTCATAAGTGCAATTACAAGTGCCGTTATTGTGAACAATTTTTTTTTTCCCGAGAAACACGGGTTAAGGTGATAGGGTCCTCACCCTTTTATTAATCAATCGGGAAATCTAATAGAAGAAGGTTAATAAAAAAAAGGAAAAGAAAAAACATAACATCTATTTATCATATGATAGTAGTCGAGAGCTTCGGCATTGCCTTCTCTCAAGATCACTAACATGTTGAAGTTCAATGGTACAATGTGTATCAATCTTCATCTAAAAGTAAAGAATGAGAAAGAGGGATAGCTTTTATATCTAAGATTCATTTATACCTAATACTCAAAATGCCCTTGATCTTGTTTATTGGTTTTACTCATTGATTTCTTCGTACTTATTTGTTCCTTACAGAACAAAAGTAATTGCCATCAATTGACATTTATAGTTGTCTTATAAGGAGAATTAAAATTATTCCTCCAAAAAAAAATTATCAAAATTAAATAAAATGGTGGATTGAAGGTGGGCATAGCTAATAATCATATTCTAAACATTTGGAGGACAGCATATGAGTTTCATAAGATTATTAAATACAAATAGATGAGATAAGCTGATGATGATAATGATAATAATAATAATAAATTAGAATATGTGATCAAGCTAAACCAATTATTTCTGTAAAAAATTGTATTTTGATATTAATTAATTTGCATATGAACAATCACTATAAAATAAAATCGAATATAAGATCAAATTAAAACGACATATATACCCAATTTGTCTCCCACTACAAAGGTCCTGGATCGCGCCCAATCTTAATAGAAGGAGGCATTGGGGGGATTTCTCCAACCAATAGTTCCTCCAACGACATGATCAACGGCACTCACCGATCTCATCATTACAAAACTCATTGATGCTACTATCGATAAGGCGATTAGTCGGATTGCTGCTGCCATTTCTTTTTTTTTTTTTTCTTTTTCCTTTAAAGGTTTTTTTATAGGCTTTTATGTTGAAGAAACATGGAGCTACTCCTTCAAAACATGAAAATAATATAAGTGAATCAAAATCTTCCCCCTCTTGATGGCCGGTTGCATTAACAGTTTGAATTGATAACCATATGTCTCTGCCACATGTACAATATAGTTAAGAGTTTGTATAAGGTCACCAACCTGGTCTCTTTGAAAGGAAATCGATACGCTATTCTAGTTATGTGGCACTATTTTTCATCAAGAGTCTCACTTGATGCCCAAACTCCCATTTTCTCATTCAAAATTTGGTTACCCAATTTGGCCACATGACACTATTTTTCACCAAGTGTCTCACTTAATGCAAAGACATGATGCTTAGATTAGATAAAAAATGGTTGGTATTACTACCACACCATTTTATGTTGCAGCCACCTCACTTAAATAAAGGAAAAACCTGTTGATTTCTTTCAATAAGACGATAGAAATTTATTTTTTGTCCCAATCTTCCATACAATAGATCTTGAGATCATGGGCCTACTATCATGCGGTTAGATGTTGATTCCACATGGCATACATCTCAAAAAGTGAATGTGAACCACATTTGATGGTACCCTATGATCACATTCACTTTTTAGGGTATGTATCATATGGAATCAACATCTGACTGTCTCATGGTAGGCCTATAATCTTAAGATCTATTGTATCATTGATTAGGATGAAAAATGATCTCTGTCGTTTGTTTCAAAACAGTCAACCAAAATTGGTGTGATACTTACACCAGCCTAAAAAATTACCTCTATGGTGGTATGATCTACTATCAATCAAACACTTGTAAAATGAACCACTAGTATGTAAATTTCCAATCTATGTTTTAACCGTTTGTTTTAACCAACACTAAAACCACTATATATATATATATATATATATATATATATATATATATATATATATATATATATATATATATATATATATATATATATATATATATATATTTGCAGTCTTTGACACCAACCATATCAAATATACCGATAAATCATGATCTTCAATTTTTATAATTTTTTTTATAACATCATGTACTTTGAATTTTGGGTCGGAAATTGGGGGGTTTGAAAAGGTCAGCTAATATGGGAATCACATTTATGCACCTATGTTTAGCTATTGATTTCCAATTTTAGGGCTTATGCGTTTCCTGTGCAACCGTCTACAGAAATCCCAGGTAGGAAATAGTCGCAGATCTCTCACATGCTCTTATAATCATATTAAGAACATTTAAAAATAATTTTTTTAACAAAAATAATGAAAATTTTGTAAAAAAAAATGTTTAAAATGCAAAAATCGCAATTTTTTCAAGAAGTAAGTTTCTTGAGCATAGTGACAAATTTCACCAAAATTTCATGAACGAATCAAATGAAAATTTCAGGAAAATTTCGGTACTTTTTGGTAATATTTTTTAAACAATTTTTTTTTTTTAATTTAAAATTTTTATTTTCTTTTTATTTTCAAGAACGAATCAAATGAGGTGAATTGGCATTTGCATGTTAATTTTTGAAGAATTGAACTATTTTGAAAGTTTCACTTCTTCTATTAGATTATGCCGTCTTGAGAAATAACTTGAAATTATAGTTCTACCATTTAATAAGTCTGTTTGCGCAATAACTTCCTATGAAATTGACAAAAAAAACATTCTAGTAAATTAGATAAATACAAAAATTACGAATGAGTATCACATGATTTCAATTCTACAAGTAGAGATATGAAATTGCAAAATTATCTCGTGGATTTACCATTTCAGAGGTTTCATAAGTGCAATTACAAGTGCCGTTATTGTGAACACTTTTTTTTTTCCCGAGAAACACGGGTTAAGGTGATAGGGTCCTCACCCTTTTATTAATCAATCAGGAAATCTAATAGAAGAAGGTTAATAAAAAAAAGGAAAAGAAAAAAAATAACATCTATTTATCATATGATAGTAGTCGAGAGCTTCGGCATTGCCATCTCTCAAGATCACTAACATGTTGAAGTTCAAAGGTACAATGTGTATCAATCTTCATCTAAAAGTAAAGAATGAGAAAGAGGGATAGCTTTTATATCTAAGATTCATTTATACCTAATACTCAAAATGCCCTTGATCTTGTTTATTGGTTTTACTCATTGATTTCTTCGTACTTATTTATTCCTTACAGAACAAAAGTAATTGCCATCAATTGACATTTATAGTTGTCTTATAAGGAGAATTAAAATTATTCCTCCAAAAAAAAATTTATCAAAATTAAATGAAATGGTGGATTGAAGGTGGGCATAGCTAATAATCATATTCTAAACATTTAGAGGACAGCATATGAGTTTCATAAGATTATTAAATACAAATAGATGAGATAAGGTGATGATAATGATAATAATAATAATAAACTAGAATATGTGATAAAGCTAACCAATTATTTCTGTAAAAAATTGTATTTTGATATTAATTAATTTGCATATGAACAATCACTATAAAATAAAATCGAATATAAGATCAAATTAAAACGACATATATACCCAATTTGTCTCCCACTACAAAGGTTCTGGATCGCGCCCAATCCTGATAGAAGGAGGCATTGGGGGGATTTCTCCAACCAACAGTTCCTCCAACGACATGATCAACGGCGCTCACCGATCTCATCATTACAAAACTCATTGATGCTACTATCGATAAGGCGATTAGCCGGATTGCTGCTGCCATTTCTTTTTTTTTTCTTTTTTCCTTTAAAGGTTTTTTTATAGGCTTTTATGTTGAAGAAGAAACATGGAGCTACTCCTTCAAAACATGAAAATAATATAAGTGAATCAAAATCTTCCCCCTCTTGATGGCCGGTTGCATTAACAGTTTGAATTGATAACCATATGTCTCTGCCACATGTACAATATAGTTAAGAGTTTGTATAAGATCACCAACCTGGTCTCTTTTGAAAGGAAATGGATAAGCTAATCTAATTATGTGGCACTATATTTCATCAAGAGTCTCACTTGATGCCCAAACTCCCATTTTCTCATTCAAAATTTGGTCACCCAATATGGCCACATGGCACTATTTTTCACCAAGTGTCTCACTTAATGCAAAGACATGATGCTTAGATTAGATAAAAAATGGTTGGTATTACTACCACACCATTTTATGTTACAGCCACCTCACTTAAACAAAAGAAAAACCTGTTGATTGCTTTAAATAAGACTGATAGAAATTTATTTTTTGTCCCAATTTTCCATACAATAGATCTTGAGATCATGGGCCTACTATCGGACAGTTAGATGCTGATTCCACATGGCATACATCTTAAAAAGTGAATGTGAACCACATTTGATGGTACACGATGATCACATTCACTTTTTAGGGTGTGTATCATGTGGAATCAACATCTGAGTGTCTCATGATAGGCCTATGATCTCAAGATCTATTGTATCATTGATTAGGATGAAAAATGATCTCCGTCGTTTGTTTCAAAACAGTCAACAAAAATTGGTGTGATACTCACACCAGCCTAAAAAATTACCTCTATGGTGGTATTGTCTGCTATCAATCGAACACTTGTAAAATGAACCACTAGTATGTAAATTTCCAATCTATGTTTTAACCGTGTGTTTTAACCAACACTAAAACCACTATAGACATATATTTTTTTTTTGGCAATCTTTGACACCATATCAAATATACCGTTAAATCATGATCTTCAAATTTTTTTTTAATTTTTTTATATCATCATGTACTTTGAATTTTACGTTGGAAATTGTGGGGTTTGAAAAGGTCAGTTAATATGGGAATAATGTTTAGCTATTGATTTCCAATTTTTAGGGCTTATGCGTTTCCTGTGCAACCGTCTACAGAAAGCCCAGGTAGGAAATAGTCGCAGATTTCTCACATGCTATTATAATCATATTAAGAATATTTAAAATTAATTTTTTAAACAAATATAACGAAAATTTTGTAAAAAGAATGTTTAAAATGCAAAAATCGCGATTTTTTCAAGAAATAAGTTTCTTGAGCATAGTGACAAATTTCACCAAAATTTTGTGAACGAAAAGGGGGTTAAATAAAATTTCGAGAAAATTTCGGTACTTTTTGGTAATTTTATTTTTTAATTTAAATTTTTTATTTTTTATTTTAAATATGTTAGTAAATTAGTATATATTTTAGTAATTTGTTTAAAAAATATTAAATATATATTTTATATATTTTTAATCCCCAAAACCTTCTCTAATTTTTTTCGGAAGGTATCGAAATTAATCCGAAATGTATTGAAAGGACCCCCTACCGAAAAATTACCGAAAACAAAATTTGTCACTATGTTCTTGAGGGGGAAAAATCCGTTTTAAACATTCCCAACATTTTATGAAAAAATACATTTAAAATGATTTTTTGTTTTTTTAGTTTTTTCATCAAACGTGATGTGACAGATCCAATGTGACAAACACCTTTAAAGTGAACAACTAAAAATAGGTTTGGAGATGTTTTAAATGAACCCTCATTTTTAAAGGCATTTCACATTATTATATTTCTATCGGTCTTTAAATCACGTTATGGAAATGTCTTTTTGATGCAATCTTCGATCTATCCGATCTTCGCATCAAGTTATTTGCATCACATGAGCCACTTTGATAAATATAATCCACATATCAACAACTATGCAATTGAAATTTCAAACGGTAGGTGCCTTCCCGCACCTATGGGTTTGTTTCATAACAAGTAAAATGGCTCATTTCATTGGGAAATGGGCTGAAAATTCATTTTCAACCATTTTCCATTGTTTGGCAACTGATGTGGAGCCCACTTGAACAGTGGAATTTTCCTCATTTGCATAAAATGAGTTTTCAATTTTACACATGCACTACAAATGTGCTCCGGTCCCAAAGTTTTATTCCGCAAACTATATTGTATAAGCATAAATTTATGTTACACCTATTTTTCCAAACAACATCTAGAGATTTTCTTTAAGTCCTACAAATATGATTTTCCTATAAATGAAAATGTACAGTTTTCCCGACAAATGCACTTTCCCCTACATATTCCCAAACAAGGCCTAAGAGACTAAGATACTCATCTTCAAAAAGGTTTAATGGGGCACTATAGCACGAGAAAGCAAGCATCCTTGGGAGCAATTCTAAGCTATCAGATCCCTTAATAGAGGAACCTCAACTTTTTATACCTCAGAATGATAAATTAGGGCATCCATCTCAAAATTAATTGGCTATGAGTGGCCTTACGTGTTGGTTGGACTGAGTCAAATCACGTGGATAAATGAATTGGGTGACATAGAGTGAAAAAAAGCCTATTCTGATATCATAATTAATTAGAGCATCCATCTCAAAATTGTTGAGATTGTGCCTTAAATTATGTTGGCGGTACTGATCAACAGGTTGAATTGTGCACCCAACCACAACTGTGCAGGTCAAGCTATATTGGGCGATTATACTTTGTATTAGATATAAACTCTAATTATAGATTAAAATTATATTGAAGGAAACTCAATTTTCTGTATTGAGTCAAGTGAGATTTGAGGGATTTGTAACCCTAGTTTTCACAGATTAGTAAAAGGACTTAGCATCACTCGTGGACATTGACAAATTATCAAACAACATAAATTTTGTGTTTGTGTTTTACTTGTGTGTATTTTTTTATTGTCATAATTTCTATAAAAATTAATTGGCTGAGTGGAAAGGCCACGTTCTTATAAGAAGAGAGTTAAGACTATAAATACCCTATGTGAGACTAAACTTCAACACTGAAATCCACAAAAGTCAGCTTTTGACTGATTTGACCAGTCAAAGCCTCCTCCTCATTAGGTTGACAACCTTATGACGTAGTTGAGGCAAATCAAAATCCCTTCCCAAAATGAAAGGAGAAGAGTATAGGAAATGGGAGTCAACGTAAAAAGTTATTACAGCTAAAACATTTATTTTTAATAGTTAGTCAACGTAAGTGTATTGGTGCTGCCAAGTTATTTTCTCCCTGTCTAAGTAAATATAAATGTGTCTATGGATTGGAATAAATTGGATTGAAAGGAAGCTTAGCACCACTTAATTTTCTCTCTCTAGCAGCTGTCTGATCAATGGATTTTGTTGTTTCTGTGCAATCTTAAGGTTGGGGGCAGGGATTTAAAGCCCGATATGGATGCATATCGGCCAAACCAGCTGATATTGAAGTAACTTTTTTTTCTTTATAAAATACTAAATATACAAATATTATAAAATATTTATCCAACACATATCGGATGCACATCTGATTCATATCCGATATATATGGACCTGATATCTTTTTCTCTTGCACTTTGAGTAACCGTCAACTCTCAGCTGAAAGTCACCGGAACTTCACTAACTGTAATAGTCTCATATCGGATAGGAAAAACTCCCGACTCTGGGCTATATGTGATTGTGGACGCTACATGACATAATGCGTTTGGGGTGGATACTTAAGCCCATGTCAGAAATAAAATCGGAGCGGAGACCTAAGCCTAGAACCGGACAATATTATAGCATGTGGGTTGGGGTCTTCCCGTGATCCTCTCAAAATATTTTTGATTCTCCACCCGAAAAATTAAACCACCTCTTCCACAATCATGCATCTTAAAAACAATCTTTTTATCTTTAATTTGATTTTCAAAAATCCTTCTGTTCACTCGAAAGCCGATTTTGTGAGATTGAGTTAGCTACGCCCATGAAATTCTAGCTAATGCTTTGGTATCCTCACATGGTGCCACATAAATTGTTGTCACTTATTTTTCGTCACTAAGTTTTCTAATACCCAAGCCATCCTCTTCTAGCAGCCTACCTATTCCACTAAATCTAATGCATAGGATGGATTCAATTTTGGACCCAACTCTCTTGACCATCATTTAAACACCAAAATGGTGTTTAAATGATCTTATATCATCAATGGTTTAAGATGTGAATGATCCATACCATCAAAGTGTAAGATCATATATTGAAGTGCAACATACGCAAAAGTAGTGTTTTAGGGAGATTTAGACCATCCGATATATTGCCTAAATCTTAACTATTGTTTTTAGTTTTATGGTTGATATTAAAGTTTATTGATCGGATGGTTCACATCCACTTATAAGCATATTTCTCTGGGCTGAGATATGTCCCAATGATAAATTGCCACTTGGACAACTTAGATTAATTACAAATGTGCGCCATAGCATAATGATAAACCGCACTTCATCTGTTTGAGAATAAAATGTAATTTTAATAGCGTAAAATTATTTAAAAGTGTTTAAATGGCAGTCAGGAGCTATTATCCCTTCAATTTTTTAATGTAGCCGACACAAAAAACTTAAAGAATTAAGGATAGTCTTCAATAATTCATCTCTTCCAAAATTAGATAGCAAATGGCTTTTCTAGGTTTCTATATTTTGATGCATATTATCAATAAGGGGTAAACACATGATAAGTAAGTTTAGAAGAGGATAATGGAATTCCCAAGAATTTTAATTTGGACACCTAATTTTGGCTTGATCCTTTCGATATTGTTTAAAGTTGAATACTCTAGTTCATGATAATCAGAGGCTTTCGAAAACATCTCTATAACTCTTGAAACCCTAGATACCCTTAGAAAGCTTAGAAAAACCTTAGAGAAAGTTTCCTAGTTCCTACATGATCCCAAAGTCAGACCAATGGATACTCGAGGCCCAAAAATATAACATTTTACGGATTCATAATGTTTTGCGACTCTTGACAGTGAGCGAACTTCTAATGGTCATAACTTTTGATAAAAAAGTCTGATTAATTAATATAATATATTGTTTTAGGGTAGCTCGATATGATACATCCAATGGACTATAAATTAAAATTTTTTACTCATGCGGGCATAATATGCATGCATGGTTTAAGTTCTTATTTTTTTCTCAAAAACTATAGGCTCGGGTTCTAACTTCTCAAAAAAAAAATAGTGGGAATTAACTTGCACACATGAGTTAAATCTTGCAAATTCAGAGTTTTAAGATCTCCATTGATCTTCGTTGACTTTGAGACCATCCAGGACCTTGAGGGTAGTTTCTAAACATCCTCATTATACCCCCAAACACCTATTGAATTGCTTTTATGTCATTTAAGTCGCTCATCATCCATCATTAAAACTCATCTTCATCTTTTCCCCAAGCCTCCAAAATCCCTAAATCCTTAGATAAGCTCATTACCTAAATTTAAGCCATCATTAGACCTCTAAACCCAATTAGGAGCTCACTAATAACTCATTTCTCTATAAATAGAGACACTTACCCCCTCATTTAGAGATCCCTAATCTTAGAGAAGTGAAACCCTAACAAATCTCTTCTATAACTCAAAATTCCTAAATGTGTAAGCCCTAAAGCCTTTTACCCAGACCCAAACTCAAACCATATATTTCATCTCATATCTTTGCAATCAGAATTACGTTGGAGTACTCATAGAGCGACGGATCAATGATGTTGCTACAAGGTACTTGGGAGTACACCCCAAGCCGATTTTTCTCTCTTCCACCCTCTTTTTTTTTTTCTTTTAAGCTTTTCCTCTACCCAGGGATCTACGCCGCCAAATTTTCGGTTGAGTGGAGTACTGGAGAAGGATCCGAGTGCCTTCGGGCAAGGGGAAGTGTCGCCCATATCTCTCCATTATTCTCCTCTACCTAGCTTCTATGATGTCTTTTTGCCTATAACAAAAAAAACTAACGGGAGTTCGATTTTGCCTTCAGGCAAGAGATCATAACCCACATTTTTTTTCTTTTAACCATAGTAAAAATCACTTTGTGAAGTGGGCCAGTTAGATGTCTAACACCTTCCTAACCAATAACTGACGTCCTTACTTAAAACATTTGGTATTGAATTCGGAGTCAAATTTAGCATTTCGGTGCATATGATATTGATTTAGATATCCCGGGACACCAAAAGTTCTGGGTAACAACTCCATATTCTACCCATCGTCACAACAAGTCCCCACGGCTCATTGGTTGCACAATTATATAACCCGGACATTTCACGAAATTTATCGAGGGTTAGACAAAAGATAAGCACTAGCCATACGGCCAGACAGACAGAGCTTAAGGGCTTTAGCTTGTGAAGCTCTTACTTGAAGACAATCAGAGCATGATTTTGAGGCCCCTAGCCCAACCCTTTTACCTCATTTTTGAGCCATCGCCCAAGGATTTTTAGAATCAGGCATGCCGACGGGGCAGCCCTATTGACAGCCTTACATGCACCGATAAAGTCTGCCTGTGTGTACATCGGGCAGACCAAATAGCATCTAATTGGTGTTGGCTGTTGGGGCAACACTGACCATCGTGTCAAGGTCATCTATCAATCTCAACACTCATTGAACAAACCATTTTGTTCAAAAACATCATTGGACCATTTAACTGATCAAAAGAGTGTTACGGGCTTCACAGACCATTTATTATTAAAAGTTGCACATTAATTAGATAAAAGTTGCTTCAATCAGATGGTTGGAATTCTCCAATCTGTACTTCAATTCGGATGGTTGAGATCCTCCTATCTTTGTGATTCAGGTAATCAATTGTGCGTGTGGCAGAAATGTAGGACTTGGCCCAAAAATAAACTGTTGGAAGCTCTTGGCCGTCTGATAGGCTGTGTTTGGGTTAGCTCTCATAAGAGCAGAAGCAGCTCTTTGCCTACTCTCTGTCAGAGCAGATTTTATCTGCTCTGAGATAGAGCAGGCGTAGAGCAATTTTATTACTTAAAACAGCTCCCCGCCAGAGCCAATAACACAAGGAGCTGTGTTACTAAATGTAAAAATAGTTCTCTGTCAGAGCCAAAAAGTGAAAGGGATGCTCTTTGCCCCAAAAGAGCTAACCCAAATGCAGCCATAAGGACCTCCAGAGCAGGATTTGTAGGTGGTTGAAGTGGCAAGAGCAACAATTCACATCAACGAAAGAAAGAAACAGTTCACATCAACATAGAAAAAGTCCTTCGATTGGACGGTTGATATCATCTGATAAAGAATTCCACCTGCACTTAAGAACTCATTCTATTTCCATTTTCGATCCAAGGTCCTCACCTGGTCAAACATATTAAAATAACCCCAAAATGTTACACAAAAATCCTTAAAGACGGAATTTATTAGCTGTGATCCGTATGCGCAGGGTTGTTTTGTTTGGCTAGCAAGAACCTCTTCACTTTCTGGGGATAAAAAAAGAACAATTTTAGCAAAATATTATAGAGTGAAACATAATGATCATAACCAAGAACACCATAAATTTCTCTATGAGAAAGTAAAAGAACACCTAATAAGATCAAACAAAGTACTGTTTGGATGCACAATCACAAATCTAAAATAATATTAACTGCAAAATTGTTTTGCACAAATCGAAAATGTCTATAAAATGTTAATTATTTTACTAAAAAGTATTAATTAATAGAGTTAACAAAACACAATAGATTAGATTAAATATCTTTGTAATTATTTATATTTTATGGTTTTTTCAAAAAATTGCGGCTGTCCAAACGCAGCGTAAATGAATCCATCTGTCAATACAACCATTATATCCAGTGATAGAAATAGCTGAGGGTATGATAACTCCTTATGCATAATCAACAGCCCCAGCCATGGATCAAAATCTCAATTTTCCGATACGTATCGTCCACCATCAATACTGAGAAGATACATATCGGTATCACTGATACATTCAAGTTATCAGCGATACAGTGAAAAAATATGACATATATTGGGTACATATCACCGATACATACCCAATTGTATCGAGTATCGGTGGTCAGCAATACTGATACGTATTGGACATTTGGACGATACGTATTAGTATCGTCCTAGATTTTGACCCATAGCCCCAGCTCCTCAGCCAGGAAATTGATGATCACATCGCAGGAGTTTGTCCTTTACTGAGCTGATATCATAGCTAACGATTTAACATCAACAACGTGAAGGATTGTGACCAAAGCATTCAGCCTGGAATAGAAAGGTAAGGAGAAATAGGACTCGCAAAGCCGACCCTATATAGATGTGATAACGCTGCAATGATGATGATGGGTACTTTCTAAATTCCCAACCCTTGTTAATAGCTTTAAAGGAATATAACTAATATATGACAAGTTGAGAGTCCTTTAGTTAATCTTCACATAATAAAGGCCCAAATCTTCACAAAGCTCTTCACTACAGTTACCTGGTCCCTGATTTCATTTGTTCAATATGGTCTAAAGAATGGTATCAAAACTCGGCCGATATTGATATGTACCAGTTTCGTCGAGAACCAATACCAATACCACCCTGATACAGGCATTGGTATCGGACCTGTACAGGTCAGTATCAGCCAATGCTGTCTCAAGATCGGCCGATACAAATTTTTTTTCTATTATTTTTTTACTTTAGAAAAAAAAATATTGACCGCTACGATATCGGCGATACTGTATCCGTATCGGTTCAAGATGGATGGATACCTGATAACGATACTAATACCTTGGTCTAAAGATGCTTGCCCAATGTAATTAAAAGAAAAACAATTTGATCAGCAATTTACTTTCCAAACTGTCTTTATGCTAAAACTTTTTTTTTTTCGGTGCAATTAAAGGAAAAGAAATAAAATGGTGATGAAATACAATGGGAACATAATAACAGAGAAGATGAATCTCCAACAAAAAAGGATGTATGGCCAGAATGCATTGAAGTTTGCAAGATTATCAATTGTCAGATTCACTTTGTGGATATAATAGTATTTTTTCCAGTCGAGAACATCTGCAACTCCATTCTGTATTAAAATGAAAATACGAATGCTAAGTTTGGATCTGATTTTCCTAGCAAAGCTTGAATGTAGTCAAGGAAATCGGTGTTCAACCAAATTCACTCAGCACCTACCTCCTTGGAGAAGGAAGATCCTCTTTTCAAAACACTACCCTCGGCCATTTGTCAAGTTTGAATTCTAATTCATATGCCCCAAAAGGAAACAATTAGAAAATCTATAAGAAGTTTCAACTCTGCTGCAAAAAATTGAACGTGAACCACGTTTGATGGTATGCTGTGATCACGTTCACTTTTTAGGATGTGTGCCATATGGAATCAACATCTGACCACCTGACGGTAGGCCAATGATCTCAAGATCTATTGTGTGAAAGATAAGGATGAAAAATGAACTCTATCGTTTGATTCAGTAGGTGGCTGTAACATAAATTGGTGTGGTAGTAACACCAGCCTAAAATTATCAACATAAAAGCGAATCAGAGAATTCTCATTCTTTGTTCTTAAATTTTGTGGATATCTTTTATTATTATTTCTTATTCTTTTTATAATGATATTTAATTTCCAAAATTGCTTATGCATTCCTCTCTAGTTGTTCTCTTGCTCTTCCTTCTTTTGATAAACTTCAGAATTGTCTTTAGTTATTTATGTGTGATCCTTTGGAGAGGAGTAGGGAGAAATGACATGAAAGATTGCCGCATAACAGAGAGTTTAGCCTTGAACAAAAATGAGTAGAGAAATAAGACTCACAAAAGTATATAGATAGGAAAAGGCGATGATTATGATTTTATATGTGATCTTTTCTTTTACAAACTCTCAACTTTTCACATAGGATACCGGTAGATAAGGCCGTTAAGGTATTGTCTTTTTTGTTATGATATCTTTTCTTTTTTCTAATAGTAAGTTATCGATATGTCACATGGGTGTTGTGCGAGTACAGAAACTATTTTCCCAAATTACTATAAACTTATTCTTATGCTACATTTCCCAAGAATAAACGGGTGACCCTGAAAATGAGAACTTCTCAAGGACTTACTCAGCTAAGGAGTGTGGAGCATGGATCACAATCTCGGTTTTTACGATATGTATCATCCACCATCAATACCAAGACGATGTATCAATATCGCCGATACAATGGAAAAAATGGCATATATTGGGTATGTGTCGCCGACACATACCCAATAGATCGTGTACTGCTGCCCAGTGATACCGGTAAGTATCGGATGATACGTACCAGTATCGTCCAGGATTTTGAGCCATGATGTGGAGGGCATGACTGCCACTATGGTGATAGTGCTCCTGCAGATGCAACCAACTAATTGAGATCCTTCTAATTTTTCGGGCCTGATTTTTCTCGGTTCGAATAGGGATACAAAGACTGGTGAGAATAACAGTAAGATTCACTGTCATTAAATCGGTGACTCGTAGGAATCATATACGCCACGAACAAATGCAACTCAAACATACACAAACATCCAGATTTGGATGAAAAGGTTGCTTAAACTAGACTATACTAGAATCTGAGGGCATTATGGATCCCAAAGGAGTATTATTCTGAGCTGTAATTTAAAGAAATATGTCGAATTTGAATTTGATTCACACTAGGAACATAAAGCCTTGAGAAGAATGTGTACTTAGTACATGCGACAAATTTAATTTTAACTGGATCTAGGCAAGTATATGGAATATGGGGTTAAACAGGACCAGCTCTGCCTGGTGGAGAGGGATTTGCTCGATATGGCACACATTCTCGGCTCAGATTGGGTTCAGCTGGGGTCGCGGAAATCGCATTAGGTTCTGGGATGACAGTTGAATTCGTGGTAAACCCCTGAGCATGGCTTTCCCCTCTATTTTCCGCCTCTCTACTGACAGGGGTAAGACGGATTGGACTTCAATGGGCCTCTGCCTGGATTGTTTGCATGAGAAGAAGCCTCACTGATCCGGAATTGGGGGCTTCCACTGAGGTGTTGGAGATGCTTCATAGGGCTGCCAGGAGCTGCTATGGTGCCGATGTCCAAATTTAGAAAGGGAACTAAAAAGGTGTCTTCAGAGTGAGATATTTCTACCACAACCTTACTAAGAACCAGCTGACAAAGCCTCATTGGATATTCATCTGGAAGGCCCCCATCCCTCCTAAAGTTAAGTTCTTCGGTTGGAGCGTAACTTGGAACAGGATTCTCACGGTGGATCAGCTGATCAAGAGAGGTAAAACCTGGAATAACTCATGCATTATGTGTTGCCAATTGGATGAGTCCATCAACTACTTGTTCCTTAGATGTTGGGTGGCGGCTGAGTCTAGCATGTCTTGTTTAAGGTGTTCGAGGAGGTGTGTTGGGTGCAGCCGGAAGACCACTAGCAGCGCATTGCCTGTTGGATCGGGGTCAGTTTTAACGAGGGAAATGGTACACTTTGGAGGGTTGCCCTCTTTGCTGTCTTCTGGGGTATTTGGCGTGAACGTAATGAGAGGGTGATGCAGGACCAACACACTAAAACACTAAAATAGTGTGTCAATCCGGCACTAGACATTTAGGATTTCGATTATACAAATGATGCATGATAATCACGGAACAAATTAAAGTAAAACAATAAGAATAAAGAAAAAGAGAAAATAAACGAAATAAAAATTATGGGCCTCGCACCCTTGGACTCACTCCAAACCCATCTTGGGAACAAGAAGAATCACGCTGCCATTAAAAATTTCTCACAAGTTCTCAATAATCATTCATTCATCAACTTTTCTAAAATAAACTCTCATTACAACTATTTATAATAGACCCTAACTATTAAATATAAAATTTCTAAAATAACCATTAAAAGCTTCTAATCTAACAATCACAAATAACTCAACCTTCGATCCCTTTTTTTTTATACGCTGCCACGTTTCAAACATCAAATGACGTCCGATTGATGCGAAATTCGTCGTACTTGAAAGTTTATCGAAGTAGCATTCCAACAAGTCAAAAATCACGCAATTCCGACAAATGTTGAAAAAGTTATGACCATTTTCCGAAGGCTGCACTGAAAGTAACGAATTTAAGGGTTATGCCACATTTATGTACATGACCCCTAAATAACTTATGGAAACTCAAACAAAATTCAACTGAAAATCCTAACTCTAACTCAGCGGGCGGTGCTAAACAAGCCTCATGGTCGTCCGTAGAATTTTCATGGTCGTCTGCGAAATAAAATTATCTGTAACGCATATTCTTTCTCAGGCTCTCTCTTGCTCTTGAACGGTTGTCTTCATGGTTCCTTAACCAGACTTTAATAGGTAGTTAAAAACCCATTTGCAGTCCACTTCTTCATCAGTTTCCTTCTCTTGATCGGGCCACGATTCCAATGTGTAGGGTTCGATTCCGCATCAGAGTGTTTCAGGAGGATTCATATGCCTGTCAGGATGAACATCAAGAGAATCAGAGACCTCATGGTTGAGTGGCTGGTCCTGGACAAAGATGGGGGATCATTTTCGGCCGACGACACTGGGCGCATTTGGGACACTTTGCATCTGCAGCCCCTGTTTCTTTCCATTGAGGCAGTTTCTCCCTCCCCCAGGGCTTTTTTTTCTATTGGTTTTGGCTATGTTGGGCACTCCTAAAGAATTTTTCTTTTTCGTTGTTCGTTTTCTTTGCTTTTGTCGTTTCACAGCTCCTCGCTGTGATTGTACCTGCCTATTTTTTCTTCTTTTTTTAATATATTTTTTCCCTTACTTACCAATGAGCAAAAAAAAATTATATGGGGCTAACATTTTGCAAAATAGAAGAAACGTCAATACAATTTTCCAGATGTCCAATCAGCTTTTGACTGTAGGCAAGAAACTGAATTGCAATAGAAATGTTAGAACCTAATACTCAACGCTTGAAATCAGAGTTAAGACCACACTTTGAGAGGTCTCTGGACTCCACGCTTGAAATCAGAGTTATGCAAACATCAAGAGTTGGGTGTGATGGCGTGGGAGACCTGAGTTTGAATCCCCCTTTAAGAGCACCCTAGGGATTTATATCCCGTGCTGACACGGCGCGTGCTAACTTGGGGAGCGCCCGTTCCCCTGGGAATAGTCGGGTGCTCTAAGAGGCCTGGACAACCAGGTTATCAAAAACAAAAAATAGAAAAAAAATCAGAGTTATGCACAAAAAACAGAGTCTCATGACAAATTTTATATTTGGGAGACAATAATTGAAAACTCGAGACATATTGGAATGACTGGGTTTATACTTTGTACTGGGCTGGCATACATGATACAATTATATATGACCCAGTTACCCATAGATCAAATGCACATCTAGGGATACACGCATTGTACTAGTCCTTGATCCACATGCATGATGCAGCACAATCAATGAAGGCATTTTTCCCCAAAGAATGACAGAGGGTAAGGAAAAGAACCTCAAGAATGATCAAATAGTATAGAAAAATGCACGGAGAGACATTTAGAATGCCTCTTAGACGCAACTTTTTAATCCCTTCACAAGAACTTACTAGAGGGTTATAGGAAAAACAATCTCAAGGGGTTTGGCGAGTTGGCCAGGTACCTGCCTCAGGAAGTGGAGACCTGAATTTGAATCCCTTCCCTTGAGGCCACCCTAGGGATTTATATATATATATATATATATATATATATATATATATATATATATATATATATATATATATATATATATATATATATATAGGAAAAACACTAAGAAATGCATCTCTAAAGATCACAGAAACTTCTAATTGATTCCCAGGCACAAAAAAACGGATCTAAGATACAGCATGCAAATCAGCAAACCATTCAATTACCAGTCAACATGCATCAATACGTATGGGACAAGGAAAACCAACAAAAAAGTGAACCCACCATAAAGTGCAGAGCTTCCAACTTGTTCTGATGATCCTCTTGGGCATTTTGACATAGATGTTTGACAGAAGATAAATGTATGTTCTAGCTCTCAAATCTCCTCATTTCTTTCATTCTTCTTCATATAACCATGATGAATTCCTAACTATAATTACAAGAAAGTTTAAATACTCCGAAATATACGTGAGAAAAATCTCTATGTTACTTGGATATTAAGATTTTGACACTAAATATAAAACAATTGCTAAGTTATAGAACTTAATAATCAACAAACCTCAAACATCTTGTTAAGGACCTAACCAATACACTAAAAAAGGCTAAGCGATAATGAAGTGGAAGGTTAAAAGCTATCACTTTCATGCAGTGTTTTTAAAATCGTTGGGCGGATTCTAGCGGTCAAGGAGATGTTCAGGCGGAAATCGCTTGGCGGCGCCCGGGCGGGCACCCCGAGATCCGGGCGGGCGCTATATATATATATATATGTGTGTGTGTGTGTGTGTGCCACTTGCTAGAATAGGAGGAAGAAAAAAAAGAAAAGAACAAAAAAAGAGTTGTGCTCACTGCTTAGTTGCCGAAAAAAAATGTTGTGCAAGATCATAAAAAATTGAGGAAGAAGAAGAAAAAAAACTGAGGAAAAAGAAGAAAAATAGAGGAGATAAAATAAAAAATAAAAAAATTAGGGGAGCCCAGGCAGCCTCGAGGCGGCAGGCAGACGGCGGCCTAGGCAGCCGCCCAAAATCCGGTCAGCCCCGAAGTCCGCCCAAGCCTAAATCGAGGCGCCCAGGGGCCGGAACTGCCCGAGAGGCCACCCCGAGCGATTTTCAGAACAATGTTTTTCATGGATGGGAACAAACCACCATGCTCCGTAGCTGACACCTACAACGGCCCACTATGTGGCAGTTTTCACTCTGGTACCCTTTTCTGGGCTCCTAAGTGGCCTTTCCCAGGTTGCCCCTTCTAGGAACCCAATGGCCCACTTTGAGGTGGCTTTCATTTTGGTTCCACTTTTTAGGACCCCTCGGTTGTCCTTCTGCAAGTCAACCCTTCCAAGATTCGAACCAGACGTGTGGTGCTCGCTTTGACACCATTTGTTAAGAATGAAAACAATATACCAAAAATGTCTAGGAATTAGAGAGCGGAAAGTTCAGTCCTTATTACTTTGAGGTCATAACATTTGAAGAAAAAGACAAACATCTTATGGATGTATGTTAGAACTTGTCTTGAAACTTGTATTCTGAAAAAAGTTACCACAATAATTTGTAGATCATTTCATAGCATGGTTCAGAATCCCTGCCTTCTTGCCATTGACCAAAATGTTACGTGCCCAGCCCCTGTTTAGCTAGAGTTTGAGTCAATAAGGCATCTTTCCATATTCAGATAGGAGCAATTATGTATTTATTTTATTTAAGACTTTAGAGGATTCTTATATATTTTGGTTCTCCATTCAAAAACGTAGAGAGTCGAATTATTAAAATTGTGTCTTTAACATAAGAGAGCACCCGCCCGTCTTTTGAGTGGGTCTTGATACTGTGAGAACCCTATCATTTGGTATTAGAGCAATCATTTATGAGGTATTGAAGATGGAGCAGCCGGTTGAGATATTTGGAAAAGTTGATGGGTCAGATGATCAACTGGCTCGATTTGATCCGAACTGGACTTTAGATCTTATCATGTTGCACCTCTCCTATTTCTAACAATGATCAAAATTATCACAGTTTTAGTTCAGATTTGGAGGAGTCAAATATTCGAGAGAAATCAAAGCCTATTGATAAACAAGTGGGTGAAGAGGAAGATTTGAATGTAGAATAGTAGTTGAACATCAAAGATGAATCAAACAAGTTCAGATTGCCAACAAGAGATCATCCATCAATGGAAAATGCAGACTTTCAACAACTCACGGAGTTTATGGTTGCTAAGGTCTTTGAGGACAAGATCATTGAAGAGATCTCAGCAGTAGATCATCTAGATCTTGAAGCTTTCGAGGTTGCCTTTTCCTTGACCATAAGAAACAAGTTCATTGCTTTGGCTTCCTCCAAATATAACAACTCCTTCAAACACTAGATAAAGGATGAGAAGTATAATACCAAAGTGAATAAAAACTTTTTTCCTTCTTTTGCTTTGGTTGGCAAGGCAAAGTCAATTGTCTTCCCAAGACAATTGACTTTGCTTTGGCTTCCTCCAAATATAACAACTCCTTCAAACACTAGATAAAGGATGAGAAGTATAATACCAAAGTGAATAAAAACTTTTTTCCTTCTTTTGCTTTGGTTGGCAAGGCAAAGTCAATTGTCTTCCCAAGACAAGCACTCAAAAATTCAAGACCAATGTTGTGCTTCTACAAATCATCATCATCATTATCGTCGTCATCATCTGATCATCATCATCACTATCTTCTTCACAATCTTACCCCATCTATTTGGGATTAGCTTTGCGAGTCCTATATCTCCACTTGTTTTTCATCAATGCCAAGCTCTCCATAACTTCACAACCCTTCATGTCCCATCTTATGACTTTCCTCCAGACCTTCATTGGTCTTCCTCTTCTCCTACTTCCTTTGTGCTTGTAGCGTCTCAACCCTTGATACAGGGTCTACTTCGGCCTACGATGAACATGACTAAACCACCTTAAACAGCATTCCGTAGTTTTTTTTTTCCTTTATAGGTGTCACTCTCAAATTTCCTCCAATGTACTTGTTTTGAATTTTATCCTTTCTTGCTACTCCACCATTCACCTCAATATACACATCTAGACTACATGTACTATATCTTCTCGTCTCTTTTTCGTAGCACAACATTCTGCATCATATAATATGACAGGTCGAACCGACGCCTTATAAAAACGGCCCTTCATGTTTATATGGGCCACACTCATTAAGCTCACTTGGATTACAAGCTCGTGTGGCCATTCTACCACCTTCTTTTGATTTAGCTCGGCTATGAATCCTCAGCGTCAAAGGGCAAGGGTCCAACCTAGCAGACAGATCGGGATCGGGACCACCAGGAACGTGGATGCATCGAAACATTTCAGCCATAAGGACATGATTTGTTAAGAGGGGGGCATTTTTAGTGCTCAACACATGTTTAGGTAGAGTTTGAGTCAATAAGGCATCCTGCTAGATAGGATAGTAATTAGGGAATTACATTATTTAGGACTCTATTCTTTAGGATTCTTATATATTTTGATTTTTCATTATAAAAGTAGAGAAGAATTATTAAAACCGTGTGTTCAACACAAGAGGATGCCCTTCCCTATTTTGAGTGGATCTGGATAGGGTGAGAACCCTATCACCAAAAACTCCAAATACTTCCTCATTCAATAACAATAGAAATAGGGGTTGAAGATTTACTAGAATTCATAAACAACATAACTAAAGAATTTTACTTAATCTCCAACCCTAACATAAACCAACAAAGTCCGCACACACACACACAGACGCACACATACATACATACATATATATATATTAGTACAAGATTAACATACTAAAATTAATACTTTTAATCAGTTGAGGGGTAGCTCAGTTGGTATCCTCCCCCTTTCTAGGGCATGAGGTCGTGTGTTTTACACACCACGTTTGCTTCCTCCCTTTGTATTAACAAAGATGAGTGAATTGTTGTGTGGGATTTATTCTCCAAAGTGTTGCTCCAGAATTGACTCTCTTTGTCATATGCAAGTGCACTTCTAAGGTTGTCAATGCCGTATGGCATCATAAAAATAAAATAAAATATTATATATATATATATATATATATATATATATATATGAGCTACCATCGGTTGCATGTCACATTAGGTTGACTTTTGAAATTACCTTATGTGACATGCAACCAAGAGGGGGCTTATGTCCCATGACTTGAGTCGAGTCTTATGATCATTTCCCACACACACACACACACACACACACACACACACACACACACACACACAGATATATATATATATATATATATATATATATATATATATATATATATATATATATATATATATATATATATATATTAAAATTAAAACTTTTAATCAGTCGCCCAGTCGGTATCCTCTCCCGTTCTGGGGCATGAGGTCGTGCGTTCTACACACCACGTTTGCTTCCTCCACTGTATTAATAAAGGTAAGTGATTTGTTGTGTGTGATTTATTCCCCTAAGTGCTGCTCCTGAACTCACTCTCTGTCATTTGCAAGTGCATTTCTAAGCCGTATGGCATCATAAAAATAAAATATTATATACTTTAAACATAGAAATTCAAGCTCAGAAATATATATATATATATATATATATATATATATATATATATATATATATATATATATATATATATATATATAAGTATGTAAGATTAAATCTGACCTCCTGGACCACACAATTTCGCAATGCATTCAAGAGACGGAGGCATTTTTCCTGATCAAAAGAAGCATCAGTCACGCAATTCAACAGATCCAGAGCCTCTTTTGCACAGACGGGCTGAACCCGAGATCCTTCTGTGCCCGCCGCTTCCGTAGACATTATTATATAGATACTAATTCAAAAAAAAAAAAAAAAAAAAAAAAAAAAAGATTAAATGATTTGTTGGAGATCGATCGTGTTAAGAGTTTTTCTTTTCTTTTAAAGTTGTTTTCATCGTTTGTTCGGGACTCTCAGGGTTTAGGCGTCTGTCCGGTTTTTTATACTATATGCATTGGTCGTCTGGAGGCCTGTACTTTGTAGTTACTTGAACCAACTCTTTAGACCAGCGACCTATCTTGACCGTTCAATTTCTCGTCCGCTGCTATGTTTAGCTACAAATGGAAAACAGACTAAATATTAAGTGCGGACCGTTAATACGCTAAACTTGTGTTACTGCTCTGTACACCACTTAAAATCAATGATATGACTTTCTGCTCTTAGAAGTTTGTTATATGGTGTTGTATCGTACATCTCCTTAATACACGATTCTGGTATTAATGGAGCAACACGTAATTATCTTCTCCGCAACTACGGTCAATGGAAGCTGCACACAGTCTTTAAAGCTGCCCACCAAAGGATAAAAAAACAAAAAAAATTGATAAAACCGGTAAAATTTGGAAAAAAATCCGAAAGTTTGGGAAAAAGTAATAAAAATATTTAATTATTAAAAAATAATATTATTTTGACAAAAATAAAGAAAATTTTGAAAAAAAACTGTAAAAAAATGCATTTAAAACATAAAAATTATAATTTAAAAAAAAATATGAGTATTTAAAAAAAAAAATGCATATTAGACATGTTTATGACTGTTTATGAAAAAACACGTTTTAAACAAGCTTTTTTCATAAGATTAGAGATTTTGGTAACTATAGTGCCCACAGCTTCATGAAGGCCTATGGTTAGAATATATTTGTGTCTCGGGTTCAATCATTATCATTATCATTATCACCATTATTATCACTATCCTCATCATTAGTTTTATCCCATCTATTTAGGATCGCTTTGCTATTCCTATTTTTCACTTATTTATAATCAGTGTGAAGCTTTCTATAACTTTGCAAACTATCAGCGAGATTTTGGTCCGGTCCAATCTGTGAAACTCTAATGAAGTTCAACTGGTTTATAACCCTTGGATGCAAGGGATCCAAAAAGTGGACTTATGAAAGTTAAAGTCAAGATTCCTTCCATCCAATGGTTTCAAATCAGATGAACCTCATTTAGAGCTCAACCAGTTGGACTTGACCAAAACCTATTCGTCTTGTACCTTCTCATAACTTCCCTTCATGTACTTAGAGCTTCTCCAAGGGTACTCTTCAAAAGTTATTGTTGGAGTTGTTGAAATGGCTTTATTTGAAGAGTGATGGGAGTTAAAGAGTTGGATTGTTTTGTGCATCTCCAACGTGTTAAAAATTCTATCCACTCTACGAACTCCCTATCGTGATGAATGCGAAAAAATAAGAAAATTCAGGCAAAAATATTAAATCATACGCACAACACAAAAATTTACGTGGTTCACCCAATCAAGGGCTACGCACACGGGAGTATATGCACTATTTTTATTGAATGTTTATAGTACACACACTCTTCTCTCTAGTGCAAACTCAATCAAGATCTAACACGATCTTCAACAACAAATCCGTTGTTAAACCAAGGACGCGGTCCTTCAAATAATAGAGAAGAGATCTACCGGAATATAATCACGATTCCAACACAAGAACGGCTTCAATCGGATCTTCAATCCTCAAGCTATTATTCAATACTTTTTCTCTTAAAAGTATTCTCACTGTTTTCTCACATGAAACTTTCACCAAGCTCTCTCTAGATCCCTAGAGAAAAAACCTTCTCACAATAGGCTCCAAGCTCCTTTTGGATACGTATCTCTCAAATCTCTTAAGAGTTGCAAGTATTCAAAACATTTCCAAAATAGTCTCTAATAACTTAGGAAACCTTGGCTAAAGAGAACTTTCCGAAAATAGCCAATTATTCCAAACCTGCGGATCTATATCAGTCCATCAATTAATCGATTGACATTCCAACCTCAATCGATTGACATCGGTCAACAGTCAATCTGTGGATCTGCATCCACTCATCAGTTAATCGATTGACATTCTAACCTCAATCGATTGACACCGGTAGTTGACTACTCGAACTCAATCGATTGATACCGGTGATTGGGATTAAACCTCATTCAACAATCTCCACCAAGGTTTCATCCCCATCCACGTCACCGCCACAAAGGGCATCAACGACATCGACAAGTGTTAATCAAGTTTAGGCAATGCCTAAACTTATTTTGCGTAACTGGCTTAGTCAACATGTCTGCTGCGTTCTCTTTCGTATCAATCTTCTCAATCGATATTTTCCCGTCTTCTATCATATCCCTGATAAAATGGTACCGAACATCTATATGCTTTGTTTTAGCATGAAAGACCTGGTTCTTTGTTAGGTGAATGACACTCTGACTGTCACATAAGATATCGATGCTCTCATTAACCTCACCATATTCACTGACCAAACCTTTAAGCCATGAGGCTTCCTTAGCCGCCTCTGTAGCAGCTATATACTCGGCCTCTGTAGTTGACAACACAACTATCCCTTGAATCATAGACTTCCAACTGATCGCTCCACCTACCAAGACGAACACGTATCCCGTGGTAGACCTTATTCTATCAAGATCACCAGCATAGTCGGAATCGACATACCTGTAGAGATCCAACGTGTTTGTATCTCCACCTTCAAACATCAAACCATGTTCAGTTGTACCTTTCATATATGTCAATATCCATTTCACTGCAAGCCAATGTTCCTTACCCGGATTCGACATATACTTGCAAACCACACTCAAGGCCTGTACTAAATCTGGACGTGTACTCACCATGGCATACATCTAACTCCCAACAGCATTTGCATACGGAATATTTTTCATGTATTCCCTTTCTTCATGTGTGGACGGATTCATCTTCTTTGTGAGTTTAAAATGCTCTACTAGAGGAGTTGATACAAACTTGGCATCACTCATATTATATTTTTCAAGGAGCTTTTGGATAAAGGTCCTTTGAGTTAGCCAAAGCCTCTTCTTCTCACGATTCCTCGTGATTTCCATACCTAGGATCTTATTTGCGGAACCAAAATCTTTCATCTCAAACTTTTGGCTCAATGATTGTTTTAGCTTGTTGATTTCAACCTTGCTTCTTGCTGCTACCAACATATCATCTATATAGAGAATTAAAAAGATTCTCTCCCCTTTACCATACTCTTTCCAGTAGACATAACAATCATATTGTCCCCTGTGATACCCTATGCCAAGCATATATGAATCAAACTTTCTGTACCACTGCCTGGGTGCCTACTTGAGACCATACAAGGATTTCTTCAATCTGCAGACGAGTAATTCTGACCCTTCTGCTTCAAATCCTTCTGGCTGTCTCATATAAATTTCTTCCTAAAGATCTCTATAGAGAAAAGTTGTTTTCACATTCATCTATTCTAGTTCAAGATCTTTCTAAGCAACTACTACCAACAACGTGCGAATCGATGTGTGTTTCGCAACCGAAGAGAATATCTCATTATAATCGATACCCTTTTTCTGAGAAAATCCCTTTGCAACTAGCCTTACTTTAAACTTTGGAGTTTCACTCTTGTCACCTTCTTTCTTTCGAAAGACCCATTTACAACTGATGGCTCTCTTTCCTTTAAGAAGTTTCATGAGATCCCAAGTCTCATTCTTCAAAAGTGGCTGTCATTCTTCTTCCATAGCTAATTGTCACTTTACTGCATCTGTATCCACCCGAGCTTCTGGAACTGTGCTTGGTTTCCCATTCTTTGTGATAAGTGCAAGTGTTAAAGGAACCATGTCCTTAAACTTTTCAAGACGTTTCTTCATCCTCTCTGATCTTCTCAAGGTAGTCTGAACCGGTACCTGGGACTACAAGTCTTGAGAAATTGTGTCATATTCATTATCTTTCTCATCTTGCTCATGCCTTTTGATGAGTAGTAAAATATGATGATATTTCACCCTTAAATACCTATATTTAGCTATCTGATGAAGGTTATCTGATAAAAATTATTAGATTTGAAGTGTTTCAAGTAAATACAAGCCAAGTGCAGAAAACAGCCTAAGAATTTTGAAAATAATGTCAAAACACTGCAACTTTAGGTCATCGAGAACTTGGTATAACTTTTGGCTCAATTTGGACCTTCAAGACAGCCGAATTATAAAAATGTCAAAACACAAAAGTTGTAGATCTTTCTGTCAGCTTTCCAACGGTGTAAGAATCATATCAATCCGAGTTCGAAACAGAAAGTTATGGCCACAATACCAAAGCAATGTCTAATGCAAAAGTGGGCTGGAATTCACGAATTTCTGGGAGGTCGATGCATCGACCCTTTTGGTCGATTAATCGAGGACAAAAAGCTGTCAAACACGGAACTGACACTTTAAAGCAGATTTTTAGGATTTTTTGCAGGGTCGATTAATCAACCCTGACTTGTTGAGTTAGGACACTTCTGCGGCTGGGAAACCTATGCGACTTAGATATTATTTAAAGCCGACTCAAATACTTCAAGAGAAAAATAATTAGAGTTTTAGTTTTAGTTTTTCTTTTACATAGTTAGACATAGAAATAGAGAGTTTTTATTATTCCTTTTTGAGAGCTTTGTTCCTTTAATTTTTCAGTATTCATTCCTTCAGTTTATTATTTTTGTTCAGTTAATTCCTGTATTAATTTCGTTTCTGAAGATCATCGTACTTTTATATTAAAGTAACTTTCTGTTGAAGTTTGAGGTCTTTTTAATTTATTAAATTAATATTATTTTTCCTTCCTTATTTATTTATGTCATTAAATTACAATATGTGTGACTAAATTCATAGGGATGGGGATCTAATGATTCCCATCCGAGAGATGTATTTTTAATAATATAAATCGAGGATTAAAATGTGAGATTTTATTTTATAGTTGTTGTGTTATCACAAACGGATGAAATCTCCGCCACTAACTGAGATCGCGTGTGTCGAGCTATGCCCGGGATCTCAGATCTGTGACGGTAATTTTACCCAATCATTGTTATGGTCTTTTTGCTATCATCGTGTGGATCTAATTACGATTATGATCCGAGATCAAGTGTGCCGAGCCATGCCCTGGATCTTGGATCTGTAATTATAATGTTATCTTAATTACTCCCTGATCTGAAATCAAGTGTGTCGAGCCATGCCCTTGATTCCAGATCTATGGTGGTATTCTTGTTAAAATTTTCACCCACTTTGGAGATGATTTTTATTTGAACCTGAGATCATGTGAGCCGAGCCATGCCCTTGATCCCAAATCTATATATGAAAATCATCTCTGAAGTTAAGTCCTGATTGCAGGGATGGAACGTGGAACCTATTAAGGTTTTGACCATTTATCTTCCATAAAAGATATTTGCTCTCAATGGCATATCTCATAGTTTAATCCTTAGATTTGTATTATGGGAAGAACAGACCAAAGATGGGATGATTTAGTATCTTCATTTTTATCTTTATTTTTGAATTATCAATTAAATTTTAGTTTGTAGTCAGTAATTACCATCTCATAAAACCGCTTAAATAGTAATATTGGTAGGATACTATTGAATCTTAGTAGATTTCTTGAATTACTGGTCTTTTTAGATATTTCAAAAATAGTCATCGTGGGAACGATCTCGTACTCCACACCCACTATATACAATCTGATTCGTGCGCTTGCGAGTAAAACATTACAATTAAAAATATCACATCGCCTTTCAACATCAACTTGTACTCGAGGTTCACCAGATGACTGAGGTTTGTCTTCCGCCTTTTTCATCGGAAACTCGTCTTCGTTGAAAGTAACATCTCTTTCAACTATCATTTTGTGAGATTGTGTATCCCACAAACGATAACCCTTGACTCCTTCACTATAGCCAATCAAGACACACATTTTGGATTTTGGATCCAACTTGGATCGCTCACTTCCCTGAAGTAATGCATAAGCCGTACATCCAAACACCCTCAAGTGAGAGTAGCTCCCATGTCTTCCATATCAAATCTCATCTGCAGTTTTCGAGTTCAATGCCACTGAAGGAGATCGGTTGACCAAGTAACATGCCGTGTTCACTGCCTCTGCCCAGAACCCATGACTCAAGCCGGAATGGTTCAACATACACCGCGCTTTTTCCAATAGTGTTATGTTCATCCTCTCTGCTACACTATTTTGCTGAGGATTTTCAGAAACTGTTAAGTGCCTAACAATCCTTTTGCTAAGGATTTTCAGAAACTGTTAAGTGCCTAACAATCCCTTAATTTTCACAGTAAGCCTTGAACTCTGATGACAAGTATTCCCCACCATTATCTGATCTAAGAATCTTCACCTTCTCACATTCGTGCATTCGCTTTTCAACCATACTACGCCATCGAATTTTTTAAACACATCTGATTTATTTTTAATCAGATACATCCAAACTTTCCTGGAGTAGTCATCTATAAATGATACAAAATAGTTAGCTTCACCTACTGAAGTGACTTTAGCCGGTCCCCATACATCTGAATGTATGTAATCAATCAGCCCCTTCGAAGTGTGTTTTCCAGTGGAGAAACTGACTTTCTTCTGTTTCCCAAAGATACAATCTTCATAAAAATTCAGTTTACAAGTTTGAATTTCAGAAATCGCCTTATTTTTTATGAGCTCTGTCAACCCACGTTCACTCATGTGACCAAGCCTTTTGTGCCACAAATCTGAGAGATCATTGGAATCTTTTGTAGCCGCAACACCACTGTCGCTGATTGTGTTGCCTACTAAAGTATATAGATTTCCCATCTTTTCACCTTTCATCAAGGTCATAGCACCACGTACAACCTTTAGTTTACCGGATTCTAGAATGACTCGACATCCTATGTCATCCAATGCCCCCAACGAGATCAAATTTTTCTTCAGATCAGGCACATGCTTAACCTCAGTAAGTGTGCGAACACAGCCATCAAACATCTTGATCTGATCGAACCGATACCCACTGTTTCACATACACTGTCATTCCCCATCAAAATCGTCCCACTATTGGCTACCTTATACTGGTCAAACCAATCCCTGTATGGACACATGTGATACGATGCCCCTGAATCTAGGATCTATCTATCATCAAACTGACTGGAGCTTAACAATGCACACAATAGGTCTTCACCGAAATCTGACTTAACAACACTAGCCTGTTGTGAAGTCCCATCAGCACCCTTATTATTTTTCAATCTCTGCTGACAATATTTGCGAATATGTCCAGATTGCTTACAGAAGTAACAGATAATATCCTTTCTGTCATTCCTAGATTTGGACTTGTTGTTTCCTCTCGTTGGTTTATTGTCTCCTCTGAATTTGTCTCTTTTGCGATCATGGTTTCGACCCCTTTCGCTTAAGAGACTAATCCCTTCGGAGTTAGATTCGGGCTATTTTCTCAATTCATCGGAAAGAAGTGCAACAGTCACTTCTTCGACGGCAATAGTATCTTTACCATAAATTAATGTGGTAACAAGGTGCTCATAAGATGGTGGCAATGAGGTGAGCAAGAGAAGTGTGAGATCTTCTTCTTCAAGTTTCACCTCAATGCTCAATAATTCACTAACTATTTTATTAAACGAATTTAAATGGTCATGAATACGCGTACCAGCCTTCATACGAAGGATGTAGAGTTGCTTCTTCATGAAGAGTCAGTTGGACAACGACTTTGTCATGTAGAGAGATTCTATCTTCTTCCACAGATCCACGATCGTCTTTTCGTGAAGAACATTGTACAGAACTTCATTGGACAAACACAATCGGATAGTGCTTACGGCCTTCTTATCAATAGAGTTCCACTCTTTATCGGACATCTCTGCCTTTTTCCCCATCTCTTTTCCAAGTAGGGCATCATCAATGCCTTATTGGACAAGGAGATCTGTGACCTTGACTTGCCACAAAGCAAAATTATTCTTTCCAGAAAACTTCTCCACCTCAAATCATGCATTCGAGACCTTCATCACCATTATAGCGTAAACCTGGTGCTGATATCACTTGTTAGGAATTCTACCAACTCTACGAACTCTTTATCGCGATGAATGCGAAAAATAAGAAGATTCAGGCAAAAATTAATCACATGTACAACACAAAGATTTACGTGGTTCACCCAATTGAAGGCTACGTCTACGGGAGTATATGCACTATTTTTATTGAATGTTTATAGCATACACACTCTTCTCTCTAGTGCAAACTTAATCAAGATCTAACACGATCTTCAACAATAAATTCGTTGTTAAACCAAGGACGCGGTCCTTCAAATAATAGAGAAGAGATCTGCCGGAATATAATCACGATTCCGACACAAGAACGGCTTCAATCGGATCTTCAATCCCCAAGCTATTATTCAATACCTTTTCTCTCAAAAGTATTCTCACATGAAACTTTCACCAAGCTCTCTCTAGATCCCTAGAGAAAAAATCTTCTCACAATAGGCTCCAAGCTCCTTTTGGATACGTATCTCTCAAATCTCTTAAAAGTTGTAAGTATTCAAAACACTTCCAAAATAGTCTCCTAGTAACTTAGGAAACCTTGGCTAAAGAGAACTTTCCGAAAATAGCCAATTATTCCAAACTTGCGGATCTATATCAGTCCATCAGTCAATCGATTGACATCCCAACCTCAATTGATTGATACCGGTCAACAGTCAATCTGCGGATCTGCATCCACTCATCAGTCAATCGATTGACATTCCAACCTCAATCGATTGACACCGGTAGTTGACTACTCAAACTCAATCGATTGATTTTTCCAACTCAATCGATTGATACCGGTGGTTGGGATTAAACCTTATTCAACACAACGGACTCTTCAACCAACTCTTCAATTCCTATTTTAAATCATATTTTAGAGGAAAAATGGTGACTAGTATCGAAACATGTCACTTTTTTTTAAATTTATATTATGTTAAAAATAAATTGATATGTTAATCGTGTTCGTAGAATCCATTAGTAAAAAAATTGAAAGAAAAATGATCACGGATCAGCCGATCCGAGTAGGTCAAAGCTTCAAATGAGATTGTGTTACAAATTAAAAATAGGCTGAAAAAAAAACTTAAAAACAAATATCATTTTAACATTTTGAAGAGCCAAAAGTGATTCATCAATGTTAAAGAGTCATAGAACTCTTCAAAGCCTAATCAGCATTAAAGATGTTGTTGGAAGTGTTTGAAGAGTGAGAGACTCTTCAAATGTCCGTTGGACTTGCCACGTTATTTGGATCACACATAAAAGCATTGGAATCATCCAATCAGAGCGCATTAATAGAACAATCAGTCATATCCACCTACCAGTTCATATTAGAGCACTTTGATCAGATGGTTTTAGTGCTCTAATGATCGATATTTTTGGGTTGAGTATATTACAATAGATGATTATTCATGAGGAAACAGTAAAAGACTCAAAAATAGTATGCCATTTGACCTAAATAGGTGTATTTCATGGCCTAAAGAAATCATAGGAGGTGGTGTCATTTTTTGTATATGACACTTTGTAATCCTCATGGTACACTTCAAACAAGTGAATATTTTTCATCACCATCCCTTTGGCAAGCCACCACTGAAGCTCATGCACTTGATCTATATGAGATTAGCAATTTTGTAATTATATCTGTAATACCGGTATGCGAGGTAATAGAAGAACCTAGAGGATATATGATTTGGTGAAAACAGAAAATTTAGAGCCGCATTGTTAAAATTGGCTCTACAATTTAACCAGATGACTTATTTGAATAGGACATCTCAAATAGTATAAATGCTCAATCGAAGAAATTTATTTATATAAAATAACAGTAAACCATGTTTAACTTTTTATTTATTTTTTTATTATTGAATAAGCTTTTCGTAGAGCCCTCTTTCATAGACATCCCCCAACCAATATGACCACTTGTAAATGTAATCCATTGCCTGCTTGACGAAGGTGGCGCTAACCCCGACCAAAAGAAAAAGAAAAGAAATATCATGACTGTGCCACTAATTTTGTTTAGATGGATGCGGGGAGTAGCAATTAATAAGAAGAGATAAAATTAAGACATATAAAAGGAGGATTACATGTGGCGAAGTGATCAACTAATATTTCTTATGAAAAAAACTTAATGTTGCTTGAGATGGTCTAGGCCTGTTTCCTATCCAAGACCTAATAATAACCTTGCACAAATGAAATGATTGAAATATTTTTTTAAAGGTAATTTGATATTTTGAATAGAAATAACTCTCCGTCGTCGCTAATTATTTTCAAAAGAGCCCTTATCACTAATTAGTTTGCTGGAGGACTCTTACTGAGTAAAAAAATTAAAAAAAAAAAACAAAAATGGGCTTAGAAAGAGCAACGAGTTTATTCGCTCCTAAAAGTTAGGAAGCTTTGTTTCCTTCTGCAAAGTTAGTGCAGCAGCTATGCACTATAATGAAAAAGAAAAATCACATTTTAAACAAGCAAGCGCCATTCTACAGGTTTCAAGGCTCTGTTCTATTTTCATTAGGATTTTTTTTTTTTTGGCATATATATTCACTTAATTTATTTATTTATTTGTTAATGTTTCATATAGGAACAAGAATGAGAACATGGGCACTTTATTAATTTTCCTTGTTCAACAAGATTCAAGTGCTCCCTTCCGTATTGGAGAGTTACTCTTGATCCCATTTAAAGGGCTTGGGTTCCCAGTGAACTTTGCATCAATTTTTTTTTTTTTGAGTGGATTTTGTTTGTGTATAGAGATAGAGAGGCAGAATTCAACAGATGAAAAGAGACGATGAGCCATCTTCATCATCATCACCGTCTGATCACAACCATCATCACTCCAAAAAAAAACCTTTCTGATTTCTACATGAGTTTTGCAGAAAGAGCCTTCGCCGCCTCAGGCGCTGCAGTTCTATCAGCAATCATCATTAATCCGCTCGACGTTGCTAAGGTATATATAAATATATAAATCTCTTTTTCATCTCCCACTATTTATTTATTTTTATGAACCTCACTTGTTATTAGTTAATGTGTTAACTAGGATAATATATAAAGTTGTTTACTAGCAATAAGAGCTATTTAAACTTATATAAGTTGTTTAGATAGGAAGGTAGGATGAAATCTATTAGAGTTTGAATATTGTTGAATTCAAATAGAGAAATAACAACGAGCTAGTTAAGGAATGGAGCTTATAAAGCTACAACTCTTGTAATGTGATTTTAAGAAGTTGGAAATAACAAGTAAAAGGAGATTGATCTTCTCTAACAGATCACTAGAAGGCCATAGCAACATTGAATTGGCTCTCTCCTCTTCTCATTTTTATATATATTTATTCTAATAAATTCTTTTACGATCCATGCAGTTTGTAACAATTTTTGTTCATTCATACAATGGATGCTATTTTTTTTAAAAAATTTCTATTTGCTACTTGCTATGGTAGACACCTAGGCTGCTTATGGCATAGCTCTTTGCTAGCCCTTGCCTCAGTAGAGTTCAGCTGCTTTAGTTAATTCTCATTGTCTCTTCTAACTCCCTGCAAAGGAGGATTTACCTACTCTAGCAGTAACCTCCCTGCTCTCTACTAGCTCCCTATCAGAGCAAATAAAATCAGCTCTGACAAAGAGTGAGTAGAGAGGAAGGTAGAACTGCTGAACAGGTAAATCTTGCATAAAACCTTGCTATACAAGGAGTTACCAAGGAGAAGGGGTACCTGCTAAAGCAGGTAGCATGATGTTAACAGAGAGGATGGAAACCCTACTAAAGTAGGTGAACTCTGCTATGACAGGGACTAGCAGAGAGCTATGCCATACGCAGCCCAGCTTCTACTTTCATTGTTTTTGCTTCTTTTCTTATAAATCCTTTCTCTGCATATAATTTGATTGTAATATGAGTTTTTGGCACAATGTTGTGACCATTTTCCAATTTCTTTGATTGTAAATTTCATGCTAAAATGGTTAAATTCCAAATTCACTTATTTCGGCATTCATTGAACTCCTAAAAATTCACCAAGGAAAACTTTTTGGGCTTGAGTTGGGCCTGGGAATTGTACTTAGGTGGTGAAGTAGGAGTGTTCTCAATGTGAACACAAGTTCCGCAGATGTTTCTTGAAGCATTACTATTTCCTTGTCCCCAATCTTCACCAAGAAAACTCATTTCTCAGCTCAGTAATGACTTCGTCTTCGTGTCTTTTCATCTCTTGTAATATCTAAGAGATGAAATCATCGTAAGGTCGTTCTTCCCCTTCATTTTAGAGTTTTTATGAAAGGGCACCCCTATTCGCCCCAACTCGATTTTCTAAAAGTGCCAACGTGTTCAACCCCTTGTAATCCATTGACTGCTTGAAATCAGACGATGGAGATTATTTTTGCCCCGCTCTTGCACACAGCGAATCGTTAGACCATGATCTTACCATCACATGGTAAGTTTTTAATTCCAAGTGTTACAGATCCCAAATCAATGGACCTGAAATCACGTTTTAGCGTGATGTGTGACGTTTGGTTTGAGGACCACTTTTTAGGTATCTGTGTCACATGGAATGAAAAACTGACACTCTAATGGTACCAAGCATCAAAATATCAGATTTCGTTTCGGTTTCGGTCATGACCGAAACAGCAATTTTCCCCTTAGTACATTTGAGAACCAAAATTTAGGTTCTCGGTTTCGGCCGAAATTTTGATCCATGGATGGTACACTTATGGCCTCAAGATCCATTTGTGTGGAAGAGCGGAGTGAAAAATGATTTCCATCGTCTGATTTGAAGCAGCCGATGGGCTTCAAAGGGTTTCGGACGTTGGTGCTTTCAGAAATCTTGTTGGCGTGAACAGAGGTACCATTTATAAAAATGCCACATAAATCTCGTCATCTTCTCATCCATCTCTTCCTGTTTCACTTCAACAATGGCATCTTCTGTGCCCAATTTGAAAAGAATGTCTGCTTTTGTTGCATTCCATGAGGATTCCTAACCAAGCGGCAAGTATAGTGAATGATTCAGCTCTCCTATGTTATATTCACCAAGCTTGCAAATGGCATAGTATTGCCCAAGTCACTGGATGAAACATATATATTTACAATAAGATAGGAGACGGTATTGAAAAGTTTATAATATATTTCAACCCAAATGACCTCCATGTCGTGGGCAAGGATGCTTCCTCCTTCGTATGATCAGGAGGATTAACTTCCCTTTTTGCTGCCTTCCATTTGAAAGAAATCCAACGGGCCTAACTCAATCTCACAAAACCGGCTTACAAGGTGAGGAGTGCCCAGCTTATATATAGCCCAAGACATCCAAGCCCACAGGCAATGTGGGACTATTCTAACACCATTCTCAGCATATCATTCGTCTGCTCTAATCGGAACAATCACATCCTTTTTCCCTGCTCGTCAACAGTACTGCATTACGTGTATAGCTGGGATCCTCGCCTTTGATCAAGATGGGCACGATTTGACCAAACTGAATTTGAAATTGTAGCCAATATTTTTTGGATATCCAAAGCTTGTAGGAAGATCTAGGAAATTTGGGGTAGCATGAATGGCTTTTTTGTAAGAAAATTTTAGCAAGAAAATGGAAAGAATATTTTCTGTTTGTTAAAGTGAGGAAAGGGCATAGCTGAAAATTTTGTATGCCCCTTGGAGCTGGAGGATCCATTGTGTATACAAATGGAAAGGAGTTGAATAGATGAAAGTCCTTATGTGGTATACATTTGGGGCCCTGAAAAGAAAGAGGAAGAAGGTCCTTTGGTGATTGCGTTTTAAATAGGACAAAATAATTGAAAATACAAAGAAGATACCATTGCGGTGGAGAGAAATGAAAGAAAATGAGGTTGTTTAGGATGGAGATAGTAATATATGTATAGGTGTAGACGATGGATTGATGTTCAGGAGTTCAGGTCCTCGGTTGATGTACTATCGGTTTATGAGGCTGTATCGGGGTAACGTATCAATATCTCTAAGTCGGCAATCACAAGTATTGAGACTGATGAGCGGTTGATAGCTGAGCTGGTGCAGACGGTGGACTGTGCAATTGAGAAGTTCCCAATTAAGTACATGGGGCTTCCCCTCAGGCTCAGGCAACCTACAGCTAGGGAGTGGGAACCGGTTGTGCAAATGTTAGACCAACGGTTGTCGTCATGGAAAGGGAAGCTACTCAGTAGCGGTGGCTGGCTTATTTTGGTCAAAGTGGTTCTATCGTCATTGCCCATCTTGTACATGTCTATGTTCAAATGCCCGATGGGGATTCTCAGTCGTCTAGAGCAAATGCAGCGAAACTTCCTGTGGGAGGGATCGGGTCTAGATAAGCGATATCACTTAGTTAACTGAGACATGTATCAACTTCCCATTGGTTATGGTAGGCTGGGCATCCGCAGTTTGAGGTGGACCAATATCGCTCTTCTAGGAAAGTGGTTCTGGAGAGTGGGGAGGGTGGAGGAAAGGGACAATCTTTGGCGAGTGGTGCTACTTAAGAATTATAGACATTTAATGGGTACTTGGGGTATCAGTGTCACGGTTCACAGAGGAACATCCCCTTGGTGGAAAAGCATTTGTAGCACGTGGAGACTCTTTGCCAGAGGGCTGAGATTCAATTGGGGTTGGGGGTTGTGGTATCCACATCCAATTCTAGGAGGATGCTTGGATGGATGTGGGCCCTCTCAAATCCTCATTCCCAAATATCTATGGCATATCTGTAAATCCTTTTGGGAGGATTGTGGATTTTGTTTCGGAAACTAATGGTGGTAGACTATGGAATGTTATGACTAGAAGACTTCTGAGGGAGGAGGAGGTGACTTTGTTCTCTAATCTAATGCAGAGACTATATGAAGCACAGCGGCACCCCCATGGCCAGGACCGGCTGATATGGACCCCGTGCAGAGATGGTACCTTCAGTGTCAAATCCTATTATAGGATGCTTACACGGCGTCCATTGGTCAAATTCTAAGGGGCAACATTATGGAAGGAAGTCATTCCTCCAAAAATAAAATTCTTTGCGTGGACCCTATTCAAAGGAAAAATCCTAACAATCGACCAACTTATTCGAAGGGGGAAGGAGGTCTTGAATTGTTGCGTGATGTGTAACGATGGGGAGGTGACCGCATCACATCTACTTCTCCATTGCAGGGTGGCGCATGAGATTTGGAACATTATCATCAATTCCTTTCGTATGAGCTGGATTACGTCGGCTACGCCTTACGACCATTTTCTGATATGGGGGGCCATTAAAGTGGAGGGGTAGCTTGGGGAATATTGGATGGTTGTCCATTTCGCGGTGTTGTGGAGTATATGGTGTGAGAGAAATTTGCGGATTTTTGAGCACAAAAGGCGTCCGATTGGGATGATCATGAGGTCGGTCAAAGACTTGGTGTGGTTTTGGGTGGTGAGAGGAGGGAATGTTCCTAGTGAGGAGTCCTACTTATGGGACCCGGGCTAAATGTTGCGATGTCCATTTGGACTTTGTTCCCCTTCTATGTTTTTGGTCGTGTCGTTGTATTGGTCTTTCAGCGCCTTGCTACTTTTCAATATAATTTACTTTACTGATAAAAAAATAAATAAATATCAAGCAGTAAGTATAATATCAAATTGATCATTTTATTTTGTAATTATATTTTTTATAAGTAATAACATAGTAATATAGTTTTAAAAAATTAATATAAGTAAGCATATTATTTATTTTAGGGAGAAAGATAATACACCGTCTGATCAACAAACATCTAAAATTAAGAATTAAGCTATCAATAAGTAAGCCATTTTATTTCTTTCTAATATTTATTGTTATTTTTTTATTATTGGCATGCAACATTCAAGAACCATCGAAGAATCAATCAACTCATTTGGAACATGAATATTGTTTTAAAAGGTGAATAAAAAAAGTTTAATTATTTTTAAATATTATATTATTTATTAAACCTTTTAATATTTGTTACATTTAACATTCAATTACTATTGTATCACATAAAATAATTTTATCCTAAATTCATATGTATTTCTGTTTAGAAAAGCATCGTCAACAACAATTGATGATATTGAACAAGCACTGATAGAAATTGACAAGATAGAAGTTGATATAGGCAAAATAAAAAAGTAAAATAGGTAATCAAATTAAGATGCTTAAATGCATATATTATGTTAGATCATTATCTACATAAATATTTACTAATATTTATTTAAATTTGTATTGCTTGCAGATAAACATCAGTGGTTGATAAGATATGAGAAGTTGATGAGCAATTAAAGACTCTTCTAAAATAAATAATGTGATAATATCATGAATCAACTCTATTTTAGATAGACTTCTTTTATTACAGGATAAACTTCATATTAAACTTCTTTTATTATATGAAGTTTGCATGTTCTTAGCATTTATATTTATTGATAATAATTTATTTTGCTTTCTTTATTTTTGTTATCACTCTTACTTTAAATATATTTTTTTCATAAAAACATATTTTTATGCATTATTAATTACATTACGAATGTGTGTTTCAATAATGGTCTAATATAGATAAGATGTATGTATGTGAGTGTGGGTGTACTATTGCAAAATAGATTTTAGAGAATATCAAGAGATATTAAGTTTAACAGGCTCCACAGAAAACAATCATCTAATTCGAGTTTTTAAAATTCATGTAAGTATATTTATTTACTTTACGAATGTGTGTTTCAATAATGGTCGAATATAGATAAGATGTATGTATTTATGAGTGTGGGTGTACTATTGCAAAATAGATATTAGAGAATGTCATGAGATATTAAGTTTAACAGGCTCCACAGAGAACAATCATCTAATTGAAGTTTTGAAAATTCATGTAAGTATATTTATTTACTTTTTGGATTACTATTTTCACATGTTTTTAGTGGAATCACTTACCTTTTTAAGTTTCCCATGTGCAGACAAAAATCAACATCTTTGCGAGATTATATAATGGAATGATGTTTTCACAAGGACAAGGGTAAGATTTTTTTCTTTTTTGTAGGTATATTTTCCAAGCAAACTAAACATTTCATAAAAATATCCATTACATTCACAATATTTGGTTTGTGACTAACATCATTTTCAATTCGTCATACGTGCATTTTGCTCATTTCAAGTATAAAAACAAAGTACCCAATATAATGTCAATTGGGATGTAAATGTGAAGTTCATAATTGGAATGTAAAGCAATATATATATATGCAAAATCAGATATTTGATCTTCTGATGCAAAAGAAATTTCACCTAATTTATGTGCAACTATTTTTTTTTTACGAGAAATGTCAATTTCTATAAAAAATTGTTAATTTCAGTAGAAGATAAGGATAAAATTGCATAGATAAGAGTAATATTAAGATTGGCTATAAGCAAATATATACTTTTCATGAATAAGTATTGGAAGAGTACCTTTTAAGCAGAAAAAAGGAGTATCGTAATAACATTTTTTGATTGATTTAACACTTACAATCTGAATTTGTTGATCATGAGAAAATAATTGTAATGATTATAATAAGCATGCATAAAGATAAAAGTTACTATAAAATGTTGACAATAAAAAATTAGACATTAATTGCATTGGAAGGTAACTATCCAATGTAGAGAAATAAATTGACAAAATCAATGTAACTAAATAATGTATAAATTTTTTATCTTTTACTCATTCAAGTATATAATTCATTGATGATGTCTTAAATATATTTGACATACTTTTGGTAAAATTTCGGCACCATTTCGGTATACTTCTTTGAATGTATTCTACATTAGTTTAATTATGTTCAACTAAAGTATATACGCCCAAAGAAGAGTACAGAAATTAGACCTCAAAATTATGAAAAATTATGTCAAATGATATTAAGATACTTATCAAGAATTATATACTCAAAATGTCCAATTGGACAATTCAAGTTAGATATAAGTATATTTAGATATTATACAAATCCAAGCCAATAATGTTGTAATATTAGCTATAAGGTTTCCAATTTATAGAGTAGGTATCTCACGGATAGAAAATTATCTCTAGTCCCAAAAAGTCTTTAAGGAGTTCCCAAGGTTGCAGGCATGCATGGAGAAATATTAGAGCTTGGTCAAAAAGTTTTTAGTTAAAAGTATTGAATTGGAGCTAGATCACTCACTAGCTTGGTGCTAAGGTCCATATGGCTCAAGAGATTAGGCCCAAATATAAATTCAAAAATACTCCCTTGCTTTCCTCTTCTAAAATTCCACTCGGATCAAGGGGCTTGATGATGAAGCATTGTAGGGCTGAGATAGATGAGTCATAAATAATAAGATTTTGCATTAGAGCCCACTGGCAAGGAATTAGTAGGAGCTCAGTTTTATGGATCGTAGTCTTTTCATTAGATGAGTCATAAATAATAAGATTTTGCATTAGAGCCCACTGGCAAGGAATTAGTAGGAGCTCAGTTTTATGGATCGTAGTCTTTTCATTATCTCATCTATTTTATAAATTTATTGAGTTTATAAGTAAATGATGCTAGATAATTTACTTACATTGTGATAGGTTGTTCAGATGTTAATGGATGTGATGTGAAATGGTCTCTTCTCCATGCACTTGTGGTAGAAGTTTTGGTACTGAAATATTTATTAAAACAATAAAAATAAAGCGTTGGTATTTGGCATGAATTGGCTTCCTTCCTTCTTGTTTTCAGTACAAAGGAACCATGGATGTCTTCAACAAAATTATTAGATAGGTATTTACATTTATGATTATTTAGTTGTATGTGAGGATAATTCTTCTTTATTATTATAGTTCTACCATATGTATTGATTCCACTTTATTTTCAATTTTTTTTAAAGAATCCAGTGCCTTTTCAGGAAGGGATTGCTAGGTTGTGGAGAGCCACCAATGCGAGCTTAGCATTGGCCATACCAACAGTAAGTTCCTTTTATCTTTTTTCATTTGGTAGCTCAGTTTCCATCTTTTGATGTTCTACAGTCCTAAGATTATTCTTAAAAATAGGGCTTACTTTTCCTAATTTATGATTTTACATGTTACAACTTGGCCAACTTCTATCCGGCGGATTCAGGGTACCATCTCGATATAAATACAACCATAGTTTTTCTATTTCCAAATAATCCCATCCACTCTTCATTCTCAATAGATTTGTGCACTGATCACCTAAATTGAGGAATTGATCTGAAGTTTTAGCCTTTTAGGAGCCAATTTCCAGTCTTCACAGTTTAGACTACATTTGAAGTTGAATCTTAATTGGTTAGTGATATATTCATGTAAATTGGTTTGAATAAATCTTCATAGTTTAGACTTACATGTGAAGTTGGGTCTTAAATGGTTAGTGATATATTCATGTCAATTAGGAATTAATTATTGGTTATGTTATATCTTAGTTCACAATTTGTAAGGAAATGAAGGCCTTAACAGGCTTGAAGTGTGACCTTGTAATTTGCACCGTACTTGTCCAAATGTCCGCTAACGTTTGGCCAAGTAGGGCGCAAATTGGTGTTGTACGTATATTGTGATGCTGCTAGAATCGAAAGTAGTTGTGATTTAGCTAGTAATCAAAGAATTGTAGGGATGGAAAAGCTACCATTGGGCTGTATTACCTGTGGAAAGTGTAGATTGGTGGGATTGTGAGGATTTGGTATAAGAATGTGAGCCATAACTGGTGGAAGTGGAGGAACTAAGGCGAGCGGAATTCTATGGTTCTCTAAACTTGTTGCATAAGCTTCCAAGTTTTGATCGATTCCTTTGTCAGTGTATGGGCCGAATGATGAAAAGATCATTCATTTGTCTTGGGAAGAGCTGAATGAGTTAAGCTGTGGGGGCTTCCGTGGTGTATTGGTGAGGGTTTATTATTATTTGACTCTCCTCAAAGAAATTCGGCAGCAATATTTCTATTAGCATGAGAAAACTTTCAGAGTTTGTTGGGGGTAATGAGCTCATTGATTTACTCTTCGATTGTTGTTCCTTTACTTGGATAAACAACCAGATCCAATTATGGATTGGATATATCATTTTTGGGACCGATTCTCCTGATCGTCATTTAAGCTCCAAACATGGTGTTTAAATGATCGTATATCATCAATGGTTTAAGATGTGGGTAATCCACACCGTCAAAGTGATACATCATAGATTGAAAGATGATGGTAGGGCTTCAACGGCCCAGCTCGGGGCAGCTCTAGGTCGGCTCTACCTTATACGAGCCGAGCTGGAGGTCAGCTCTAAGCTCTTCAAGCTCAAAAATTTCAAGCTCTAACTCGGCTCTTCAAACTCGAGCCGAGCTTCGAGCCAAGTATATTCTATTATAAAAAATTTCCCCCTAGTACTTTTTAAAACTTCTACTTAATTAAATATCCTTTCTATGAGAGCGAGAAGGTGAGAGAGCTGGCATAGCCCTAATGCATAAGACTGTGGCTGTGTTTGGTTTAGCTCTTATAAGAGCAGAAGCAACTCTCTGCCTGTACTTTGTAAAAGCAGATAAAATCTGCTATGACAGAGAGCAGACAGAGAGCAATTTTATCACTTAAAATAGCTCCCTGTCAGAGTAAAATAGACCTCTCAAAGTTAATTACTTATTTTATATATATATATATATATATATAAATTGAACCGGGCCGAGCCAGCCTTAGCTCAAGCTCGGCTCTGTTCATTCGAGCTACAAACTGCCCAACTCGGCTCGGCTCGGCTCTCAAGCCAAGCTCTAAAGAGAGAAGCTCTTATTTTTCGGGCCGAGCCGAGCCTAGTTGTCGAGCTGGCTTTACTCTGTTGCAGCCCTAGATGATGGTCCCAAAAATTAAATTTTTTGAATTTTTGAACCATCCAACTTGTGCACTCTACTACCAACCGTTGTGCTTAGTTTCAATGGCTGATATTGAAGTTCACCAATTGAATGGTTCACATCTACAGATGGGCATGATTCTTTGGCTCAAATATTTTCTAGTGATTGATTGCCACTTGAGCAATTTAGATTGATCATAAATATGTGCCACATGTCATAATAGTAAACCACACTTCAATGTTGCGAGATAAAATTTTCAAATTTGATGGTGGAAGACCATTTATACACAATTTAGTGTTGAAATGTTGGTCAAGAGCCATTATCCCATCTTTTTTTAGTTTTGACTGATTGGGAAGATCACATCTTATGGTACAAATGGCCTTACCGAAGCGGACATCGGAGTTTACTAAACTCTTCAACTGTTAGTAGCTGTTTGAAACCTTCCCTGTTTGAGATAATATGGTTGGAGCTCTGGGGTTCAAAAGCTTTCGGAGGAGTACTTGACTTCACTTAATGAGTAGAGGGGTGGGAAGGATATAATTCATGATCAAGTCCAAACTCAGAAAAGATAAATTAGAAGGTTGGAATATTCTGTTTGAGATGATGTTGTGGTCTAAAAACTTTTGGAGGTGTGGTTGACTTCACTTAAGAGTACAGAAATTGGGTTCCCCCCCCCCCCGCTTCTTTCTCTATCTCTCGTTATCTTTTTCTAAGAAGAAATCTCATAAAATTATCTATGCAAAGTTTTTACTCTATCATGCAGGTTGCATATGTAATAGAAGATAAAAAACCTTCACATTCCAACTCTAAGTTAACTCCAATTATTACTTTACTAGACTCCTACTAAATTTTGACTAGAAAGAAACTACCACTAAATCTTAGCTTCCAAACTTTTAGGACTCTTGAGACTCTCACGGCATAAAAAATTTACGATCCTTAAGTTTGTCGAGAATTGAAATCTCAACCCCATAAAATAAATCACCTTGAGTCCCTGTTTTTGGGACTCGAGAACCCAAAGAAGATTATGATTTAAATCATCGGTAGCCCATTATTTCTTGAACTCGAGAACTCTTCATGGGCATACCATCAAATTACTCCTGCATTGAGGCTACATGGCACCGCCCAAAAAGTAGCGCGCATTCTCTAAACTTTGACTGGTCTAAATCCATTTGATGGTTTCCTACCATCCCAAGGAATAAAAAAGACACCATTTCTTGTCTAAAGCAGTCAATGGCTTCTGGTTGCAAATAGAAATACCCTTCAACTAATTGTATAATATGTTGCACAACTGAATGAACATGATGCGCATTGGTACTTTTGATAGAGCAACAGATAACATGTTTTGATTGCCTTTTAGGGTTTAGGGTTACCGAAAATTGGATGCGAGGAGTGACCCTCTTATCCACTCGTCGTCACGTCAATTGCTTTTTTACACATTTGCATCTTTGGCAAAGAGCTTCGGATTTCTGGGCGGCAGCAAGTAATAAGAGTACACCTTTACTTGCAACCTGGGATTCTTTCTTTGCATGATTCACAGGAAAAACTGATGACTGTTATAAATCATCCCATGAAGGTCAGCTCAGTGGATCTTGAGACCATCGGTCTATAACGTCAGAGTCAGATAATACACATAATTTGATTCAATACAATCAGGGAGCGATTTCTTTCACAGGAGAAGTTTGCCCGTACAAAGTTTAAAGAGAGATTTTGTAATTTCTTTTCTGAAAGCTAGAAGTGTGGCACATTATCTAAAGAGACTTTGATATTTATTTTTTTTAGATGGGTGTCACATGGATCACCTCTTTATAGAGAGAAATGATATTTTATTATTTTACCTCTTGCTAAAAGAATAACTAAATTTAACTATTACTACAGCAAGAAACTATTTTAGCGTGGTGGATAACTATCCTGTTAGAGCTCAATTCTAAGTGTTCAAATAGCTATAATAGATGATGGGAGGCCTTTAGCTCTATCTATTATAGCTATCCAAATCATAGATCAAAATATCGCCTGATACCGATATGTATCGGTTTTGGACTTGGATGATACGGTAAAATAGATTTTTCTTAGGACCCCTAAAAAACAGTCAAATTATCGTTCGTATCGTCCGTATCATCCAATTTATCCGTCCAAGAATTTTAGGATTTTTCTCTGACCCCTTATAAATAGTCAAACTATAGTCCGTATTGTACAAATTATTGGTCAATTTATCGTTCATCACAGAATTTTAAGGTATTTTTGAGATTTTTTTTTAAAAAAAGCATCAAGACGATACATTCAATGCATCGCCGATACGTTGAATATATTGAACAATACACGATACATATCGTCCTGGTAGTTTGGACGATACGTATTGAAAACCCGATTTTTTGATCCATGATTCAAGCACCCAAAATTGAGTACCAAGAGGATAAAACTATCAAAGTAGCCAAAATAGCTATAGGCTACTCTAATAGCTAAATTTAGCTACTGTTGTTGTAAGAGGTAAAACAATAAAATACTATTTCTCTCTATAAAGTTCTTTCTCTCTCCTCATGTAGTAAAGAGTAGCTAAAATAGCGTATGTCGGAGTGATTTTTCCTGTAACAGTAGCTAAAATATAATAACAATGGCTAAAGTAGTGTTTAGCTATACAAATTTAACTCTCCCTTGTAGAGATGCTCTAAGCCATTTGATTTTAAGGCTATAAATTAAAGATCTTTTCTGCCAAAGATCGGCATGAAATGAACCATCTGATTCAATACAATCAAAGATCATTATTTGAATTACTGTTGATTCAGATGATAGAGATCATGTTCGGTGTCAATCTTAAGAAGCAAGAGTTTTGCATCTTGACCTTCAAATCAGAGGTGTTGTGTTCCACTAGGACAAATCTCAAACATATCAAGTCTAAGGTGAATATGATATATAATATCTTTAATTCATGGCCTTTTCAAATTCAAATCACACAGTTTAGCTGTCACAAGTCCCCAAACTAGGGAGCCAACTTCTCTGCAAGTAATGGCCCTCTTAGAACAATCAGGAAACTTTAATAAACCATGAAATTAAGGACTTTAAAAGGAAGAAAAACCAAAAAAAGAATCAATTGATCGCCTCTGCCTGCTAAGCAAGAAGTCTTTGGCACAGCAAAGAAAAAAAAAAATCAAATCCCAGGCAACCCAGAAGACCCACCCATCACCAATTTACACATCTCTCACTCTGCTAATTCATAATAATCAAAAGAGACTGGAGACGTCGACGGCGTGGATGAGATATGTGAGAACCAAGGCCACCAGCATCAGCACGTACGCGATTCCTTGGTCGATCGATGTCCCTGATTGAATCACCACCATAAATCACCATCAATCGCCAAAATAAACAAACAAAACAACAACAAAATTTGCCAATAACAACAATCAAATACATAAAGAAATAATAAAACGATCTCCAAATTAAAAAAATAACAATAATCAAATACATTGTAAGCTCAGACAAAAGACAATCTCCAAAATAAATAAGAACCAGAATATTGCGTAAGATGGATATGAATGGGGCAAAACGCAAACAGAGTTAAACGAAACTACATCGGTTACAAAGATCTTTAAAAATCCATAGAAAAGATACAGAATAACCAAAATCAAAGCGAAAAAATATCCATTACAAGAATATATTAAATGAACAACAAAAAAACATATTTTAGCAGATCCGAGATATACGAAAGCACAGAAGAGTATAAAGTATAAGAAAAAAAGAACCAGAGAAAGGAGAAGAGGAGAAGAAGACGATCGCTAACAACAAATAATATAAAAAAACAAACAATAACCAAGTACATTGTCGGTTCAGACAAAAGACGATCTAAAAAATAGATAAACAACAGAAAATTGAGTACGATGGATCTGTATGGGGCAAAAGAGAGTTAAACGCAACAACATCTGTTACAAGGAACTTCAAAAACCATAGAAAAGATACAGAATAACCAAAATCAAGGCGTAAAAATATCCATTAAAAGTATATATGAATAAAAAATAAAAAAAAAGGTAACGTTTAGCAGATTCGAGATATACCAAAACACAGAGTAGTATAAACAAAAAGCACGAGAGAGAACAGAAGAAGACGGAGCTCTACTTTAAATACCAGATATATCAAACCACAGAACGTCAAAAGCAAAAGCAAGAACAAAAACGAGCATCAAAAATCATAAATAAAATACGAAAATATTCGTTAAAACAAAACCCCTAGGAATCGCAAATGTAGCATAAAATTCTTCTACTTATTTCTAAAGGGAACAAATAAAAGAGCAGATCTGGTGACTAACCATCGCTCGTTGGGGCTGGAGCGGGAGCCAAGCTCTGCGCCTGAACAGAAGGCAAAACAAGGCCGAGAAGCAGAGCAACGATGGCCATTACTCCCAACGAAACCTTATAAATCGCCATCTCTGCTTCTCTTCTCCTCCGAAATCAAAGATCTCTTCTGTTCGAAGAAGAAGAGAGAAGGGAAACGGAGAGCGAAAGAGAGAGATATATGAAACCCTAAAATTGGAGAGTAGATTTCTGGAGAGCGCCCTCATAATCGAAAGGAGACCCCCTTTTATATCGGGTTTGAAAGAGCCGGCGACGAAAGCGGGGCCCCACTAAGTGGCCTGTCATATCGGGACCCACAATTTGGGTCGCCTCCATGTGATCAGCCCCTTATCTCTATTCCCACGCCAGCCTGGTCACTTCCTTTTCGCCAGCTGGATTTGCTATTGCTTTTCCACGTGGCATATATTTTATTGCGAGCTATTAGTTGCAAACACACCATCCGTGCACACAATTGAAGAAAAAGAAAAAAAAATGCCCTTTAGCCCATTGAAAATAGGAGAATCTTGATTAAACGCCATCTCATAAAAGGGTTAAGATTCTCCCGCATATAAGGGTTGCAGATGCTGTGAACTCGGTTGGACCTAACCATTGCTCCTGCAATATATTATTGTTTTTATATTTTAATGACCATCATACCCTTATCAGATTGTAGCTTCTTTGGAAACACTTTCCACGGTGCTCAGGGGCAGTCACATGTGACGGGAGCTTGTGGTGCGGCCATCCGAGCTAGTCGTAGGGCCACTAGTGTGTTAGATATTAGTAGTTTGAAGTTGGAGCATCACAGACGCGCCACCAAGTCATAAGAGTTTCGCCGTAGGTACTTCGAGAACTTTAATCGTGGGCTACGAGGGCACCCGAGATTGTGACATGTGGGTTCGCGATACTGTACCAACAGGGCAAGCAATGTGGTCGCGACACGGATGTATGGGTGAAGATATGGGGCATTATAGGCATGTTGGTGCGGAGGATGTGTGTTATGTGGGCAGTATGTCAAACCAATATGTTTGAAATTCTCTCATTATTTCGCATATGTTAGTGTTTAACTATTATATAGGGGAATTTGAGTTAGTGTTTCTCGACCCAACACACACACTAGCCGTGTGGGTTTATGTGCATGCATCCGGGCATTGTTTGGTGTTTGGTCACTCTAATTACGTCATATATTAGGGCTATCGTGTTTGGGGTGGCTTCCAGCCACCCCCGCGGTACGGGTCTTTACTCAAAGGGGGCTTGCCATATCATTATCGCTGCCTATCGCATTCTCAGTTATTATTGCCGTCTCTGACCTGCTGCATTGCTTCGCAGATGAAGTACTAACGTAGAGGTCAAGTTGAAATTTGAATAGGCCAAGCATCATACTCTTCGTAGCATTCGAGAATTCGCATTACGTTACTCATTTATGAGTTAAATTAAGTTGGCTTAACACATCGGGCAATAGATACCGTACGGGTTGACACTATTGGACGAGTGACCCCGTGATACACAGCTTGAAAGGCTTGTTGGTAATCATGTAGGGAGCTGGTACATGGAGCTGGTGGGGAGCAAGTAAGGAGTGTCAGGCACCAATATAAGTCAAAAAACCCTTCTTTGCTAGAGCTAGTAAAACCTACAAACAATAACCGCCCCATCTAATTGAAAGCGTTGTCAAATACAACCTATGTCTACAATCAAGGTGTATGATGTGAAATGACAAATTTTTTAAAATTGTGTATGAGGACATGAATTGTATGTGTGCGCAAGTAATGATTTTCATCATACCACCTATACTGTTATACAAGTAGCTCTTTGCCTACAAATTCAAAAGGGATACCTCTATTTGTGTCAATAGATTTAGGGTATGTTCGGTTTATCATAAAGGTTTTTCGATAAAAATCATTTTTCTTATAAAATAATGTTGATTGGATTACATGTAAATTTATTTTTTCTCATATAAAAAATATATTCATTACACTGTAAAATACAGTAATTTTAATGACACAAGCCTCAAGAAAATACGGTGAAATGAACAACTCTTGCCGAAAAAAAATAGTCATTGTTGGGGTGATATTACAAGCTTTCCTTAAAGTATCGCCCCTTTACAATGAAACGAAGATATCTTTAGTCAAAGCGTCAATATGAAACCCCTTTGAACCCATTGATTGATTCGGATATTTTACTCCAAACATCAACACGATGGATCTTGCTATTATAAGCGTACGATCAGTTTGTCATTTTTTTTCCAAGTGGCATGGATACCTAAAAATAGCCCTAATATCATCCGGAGCATATGACTTTAGAGGCAGCTTTTGGTATATGTGACAAGTATAATAAAAAAATTTGACGATCTGATTGGAAGATTATAGTCACCCAAGACAGAGTACAAGATTTGAACATCAAAGGACAAATTAATAAAAAAGGTAAAAAATGAAAATTGTGAGAAAATGAGAAAAATCGGAATATGAAAAGAGTACATCAGGCGAAAAATTCAAGAAAAAAAACGAAAAAAGCAAAGTACAAAAAATAATTAATTAAACCTTTATTTGTCATTTAAAATATATTTTAGATGGAAAAACAGTTAATCACGTTTTAAATGAAAAAAACATGTTTTTATACATGTGAAATGCCTTTTTATACGTTTATGGAAGAAAAAGCATTTTAAATGGGATTTGTTTTAAAAAAAAAAAAAATCCTTACAATTTTAAAGTCAGAAGCTAGGAGCCACTGGTCCCCGGGAGCCATGCCAAATAGGGCCTAAAGTAGAAAGGGGCAGTTTTGGCATAACCGTTGCAGTCATGGACGGCATTATTATGTAATTAAATTTTATTTCTTTTTCTTTCTTTTTCTTTTTCTTTTTTGTCTGTGGCAGACCTCAAACATAGCTGGCTTTGCTCCATGTGCGAGCACTATGATTGGCTCACCTATGGGGACCACTCAATCATAACGGAATTTTGAAATTACAACGGTCAACCTCAGAACCTAACGTTCAGTTTCACCACTCCGAGCTCTCCGCCCTCTCTCTTCCAAATAAAACTAATGGGTACCAGTATTGATACCCATGGTATTGGAATCTTCTCTCTCTCTCTCTCTCTCTCTCTCTCTCTCTCTCTCTCTCTCTCTCTCTCTCTCTATATATATATATATATATATATATATATATATGGAGAGACACACACACACAACCCCCCTCCCCTTCCCCTTCCCCTCTCTCTCTCTCTATGGAGAAAACAGTTCAAAGAGAGTAGCATAGTGATAAATTTCTTCAAAATTCTTTAAAATCTATCGAAACAAGGATTAGACAAAACTTTTAGCGAAATTTCGATGATTGATTTGAAATCACTAAATTTTCATTAATTTCGGCGAAATTAACGAAATTTCACTGAAATCAATAAATTTTTTCTAATTTTTATTATTTTTTAAATAATAAATAAAAAATTTATGAAGTTTAAATATAATTTATATTTAATATTTTTTGTACTCTTCGAAATTTTTCCGAAACTTTTCGAGTTTTTTCGAAATTTATCTGAAATGAACAAAAATGACCCCCTTCCAAAATTTTGCCAGAAGCGAAATTTGTCACTATGAGTGAGAGGTGGTTTATGTTATATTTATTTATTATTTTAGAATATAATAAATATTTTTAAATAATTTTAAAGAAAATAAAACTTCGTTTGTGAGTTGGGTTTTAAGGGAATAGATGTTCTCAATTTTTTATAAGCAAATAAATAGTCTCACATTGATAAATGTCAAAAGTGTCTGATATATATAGAACCTCTCACCTTTTATTATTGTTCATCAATAAGAATAAGAAGAGAAGAGTGCGCGTGTGCTTGGTGATTGACATTTAGGCACATTAAGCGCATGCATTATGCACTTTGCACTTGTGCGCATCGTCACAAAGAAAGATTCGATTTTTTGACCAGGCAGATCCAATGGTCATATTATTTATAGGTTGGGTCGGATTTAATGGACCACTAAACAGGGGGTTAGTTCATTTCTATTGGATCAACTAGATTGGTCAAATGTTGACTGTTGGACATGATCGTGTGCGTGTGCTTGATGATTGACGTTGGTAGCGCTTTAAGGCGCATCATGGTGAGGAAAGATTTGACTTTTTGACCAGGTAGATCCAACGGCCAGATTATTCATGGACCGAGTCGGATTTAATGGACCACTAAACAGGGGGTTAGTTCATTTCTATTGGATCAACTAGATTGGTCAAATGTTGACTGTTGGACATGATCGTGTGCGTGTGCTTGATGATTGACGTTCAGGCGCATTGGCGCTTTAGGCGCACACACGTGCGCATCATGGTGAGGAAAGATTTGACTTTTTGACCAGGTAGATCCAACGGCCAGATTATTCATGGACCGAGTCGGATTTAATGGACCACTAAACAGGGGGTTAGTTCATTTCTATTGGATCAACTGGATTGGTCAAATGTTGACCGTTGGACCTAATCGTGCACGTGTGCTTGATGATTGACGTTTAGGCACATTGGCACTTTAAGCGCACGCACGTGCGCTTCATGGCGAGGAAAGATTTGACTTTTTGACCAGGTAGATCCAACGATCAAATTATTCATAGGCCGGGTCGAGTTTAATGGGCCACTAAACATTGGATTAATTCAGTTCTATGGGTCAACTGGATTGGACAAATGTTGACCGTTGGACTTAATCGTTTCATAATCGCTTATAAAGGCGTGTAACTTTTCGAATTTGAATTTGAAAATGTGTAACCTTTCATATAGTTGTTGGATGAAGTGATTGAGATCTTTGAAAGATCTTAATCGTCCAAAATATGACTATTGGTTCAACAATCATATTGAAAAGACACTTGAAGATCTATATAAGGAGATCTTTGGACACAGATTTGATACTCTGAAATCTATCGAACGGATCGCATCTTGCGAAGTGCATAGTGTGTGCGCCTAAATGCTAATCGCCACGCACACGCGCGCGTGCGCGACGGCTCGCTACTAGGCACACTCTTCTCTTCTTATTATCAAACAATAATAGAAGTGAACGATTCTATATGTAAAATATACACTTTTGATATTTACCAATGTGAGACTATTTATTTGCATACAAAAAATTGAGAACATCTATTACCTAAAAATTCAACCCACAAAATTAAGAAAGAAATAAAAAGAAAGTTATCTTCTTTAAAATTATTTAAAATATTTATTATATTCTAAAGAAATAAAGAAATAAATATACCAATTTAGAGAGAGAAAAGGGGTTAGAGAGAGAGAGAGAGAGGTGAAGAGAGGGGAGAATCGTTTAGAGGGTGAGAAGGGTAAAGAGAGGGAGAATGGTTTAGAGGGTGACAACGAGATTTAGAGAGAGCGAGAGGGATTAGGGGCGAGAGAACAGTGGAGAGAGAGAGAGAGAGAGAGAGAGAGAGAGAGAGAGAGAGAGAGAGAGAGTTTTATTTAAGGTGCATTTTTTTTTCTAATTTTAGGTGCAATCATAGGAAACATGTGCAAAGACATATTTTAGTTATTTCGGTGCAATCACATGAAACACATGTGCAATTGGTGACTCCTTTTTCATATTTACACATTGGCCGAAAATATCCATTTTCTAGTTCTACATAAATTCATTTCCCACACAATCCAATCAAACAGAAGAATTGTAATTTTATAAAAGTCATTTTCCAAACAACATAATCAAACTGGAGGTGTCATTCTCAAGAGAATTTAATTCTCTTTTACTTCCAACAGCTGAACTCCTAAGTTATCAAAGGAAGCTCAGGGTATTAGTGGGTGCAAACAGCAAAGAGAGCTATCTTTTGTTGTTAGAAAAAAACCAAGTGCCACTTGAGACCATGGGGCTAAATGTTTGATGGTGGACGTGTTATCTATTGATGTGGGTGACCAAGGTCAATTTCCTATCAGAAGTTAGCATCAACAAACCGTTGCCAAATAGCCTGCAGCAAGTTGTGACACTTGGCTCACCTCACTCAGCCTTATAGTCACTCTCCCCGTTTCGGGCATGACAAAATAAAAAATTTGAACCGAAAGTTCGGCCAAAAATTTTCCCTTCTTAGTTCTTTTACAAAAATTTCGGTTCAAAGTTTTGTTTTGGTGGGGACCGAAACCTCAAAATTTCGACCAAAATTATGATCCATGCTCTACCATGTTAAAAGTTTGACTTTCCCATGTTTTCAAGGGCCCCTACATCTATAAAAGTAAATTTTTTTACAACATAGGGAGAGAGAAATTTTTGCAAATTATGAGTGTATAATGCGCATCAATAAAAGTTTAATGGGAGCTCACAGTTCTTATACAAAGATCACCCTTAGATATTCCCACATTTTAAGCTATTATAGACATTTTTAACTCATCGAAGCCATTCAAATCACTCAACATCGAATGGATATTGCTCAACCAAAAAAATATGTACTCATAAAAAGATTCGAACTATTTAATGAACTTTAATATAAACCATTTCATATTTAAAAATCTAAAGATCTTTGATTCAAAATATTATGATTAAAAACAATCTCTATCGTATCACTCAAAGAAGTCAAAAATCGTTTAAAATTAACTGGTACCAATGTATATGAAACATAGCATTAATAATAGATGGCCATTGACTTCTTTGAATCACCTCTCAAAAAATAGGAGCTTACCAAGGATCAAAATTTCGGGTAAAATTTAAGTTTTGGGCTTGACCGAAATCAAAAGTTTAAACTGAAATTTCGGTCAAAAATTAAAATTTTGGACCAAAATTTTGATCCAAATTATCATTTCGGTGCCGATAATTTTGGCTGAAATTTTGATCCTTGGAGCTTACTAAGTGAATATGTGTTTGCGTCAAATGGCTAATCACAACTCTTTTTAGAATTAAAGATCTCTGATTCTGTCTTTTTTTCGCTCTAAGTGGAGTGAAGGCTGTCGCCCTCGTACTTCCTGTTACTATATATGAGCTCAAGAGCTTTTTATGGCCCTTTTTTTATTGAGAGATTGATTCCAAATAGGGGAGGAAAAAGTATCGACAAATCTGAAACTGACGCAACCAAACCAAAATATCAACCCGAAATCGAAACAAAACTGACCTAAAATCGAAAATTTGAAACCAATTTTGGATCAATTCAGTTTTGGGTTTCGGAAAACCGAAAACCAGTTTTTTATCGATTCAATTTTGAACGTCGGAAAACCGAAAACCAGTTTTTTATCGATTCAGTTTTGAGTGTCGAAAAACCGAAAACCAGTTGGATAGGGAGAAAAAATGAAACCAAAAAATAAAAAAATGCTCCTATTTTTCTGGAAAACCGAATTGACCGAAGACAAAATTGGATCAGTTCGATTTCAGCTCGGAGGGAGAAGAAGTTCAGTTAACCAAAACATCAATATTTTGGTTCGTTTTATGTTTTAGGTCAACCATACAATTTGGATGACTTAGAATAGTTTATATAAAATTTTATGATAATATATATTAATAATATCAGAGTGGCGCAGCAAAAGTGTGGTGGGCTCATAACCCACAGGTACCAGGATCGAAACATCGGTGTAATTTTTGTTTTTATTTTATAAGTTTTTCTATCCCAATCTTCCAAGTAAAGCTAAACTAATTTTCAAACAAGTTTTTGTTTTTTTTTAGTTTTATTTATTTATTTAACAAAAGAGGTGCTAATTTTGGGAACGTGCCCGCAACAAAAGCATTTTATCATAGGAACCAAAACGTGTGTCGGTGCTCAAAATTGGAGGCATTATGCAAATGCATCACTGCCGGGCCTAATTAGCATACCAAAATGCAAATATAGCTGTTTTAACGCTTGAGGCACCACTTCATGGCTTGCATCTGACCACGTGATGACTTGTCTACCACATGCTATTGTCGTATCATTTTTCTTTTTCATAGCCTTCGGGTTTGAGCCATCCCTAGGAGGCAGGGATCTAAAACAGATATGGATGGGGCATATAACTATAAGTATCATATAGGATACTTATTTGCCAAATATATTAATAATATATATATAGCTTAGAATAATTAAAAGAATCCATTGAAAGGGCATTGTCGGAAAAATCACTAAAATGATATGTCCTATCCGGTCATATCATATGTTCCCATAAGAGTCAATGACTATATATATATATGGAAAAGGGTTTTGTCCTCCAATGGAGGACCATGAGCATCCTTTAAAATCTTACATGGAGCTTCATGTGACACTGGTAACAATATTTTAATGTCATATGAAGCACAAATGCATTGCTTATATCATCTATGAAAAAAAAAAAAATTGAAAATTCATCTTTATTATCTATTTCTTTAGCAATAAAATTTAGACTGGTAAAACTTTTTTAAGTTTGAATTGTGCTTTAAAAATATATTTTGAAACTATTTTTTGTTTAAATTAATGTAAACAACACAATCATATTCCACGTGACACCCAAAAATGTGTTTTGAATGTCACGTGGAGCTCCACGTGTATCTTAGAGGACGGTCACCATCCTCCATTGGAGCACCCAACCAACATCCTTTATACATATATGGTAGGGGGGAAAATGTGCCCTGGCGTGGAGATATCTCTACGCCCAGATTGCTCTATGAACAACATATTGCATGGGCCAACTTTACTAATTAGGGTTAAATCTTTTAGAGTATTTTAAAAGTTGTATTCCATTTCAACCATCAGGATTACTTTTTCAAAGAAGTGTTAGATTAAATTTTTCAGAGGTTTCTTTATTTTCTCTTTCCTCTCATTTCTTCAAGTCTTTTTCTTCTTTTGAGAATCAAACCTGTCAACTGCTTTGAATTCCATGATGGAGGTGATTTTTTATCCTGATCTTCCACAAGATTGTTTTTGAGATTATGGGCATACCATCAGAAGTCTATTTTCTTCAAAAATATCTCCCCTGGTAGGAAAGCTCTAACACCCCAATAAAGAAGTGTCGACACCCCCGGCTGGCGAAGTGCTAACATCTTGGTAGATAAGCTCTGGCACCCCGGCTAGCGAAGCACTGATACCTCGGCTGGCTGATGAGTACTGAAAAATGAGAATATTTCGCCCCTAAATACCTATATTTAGCTATCCGATGAAGGCTATCTGATAAGATTTATTAGATTTGAAGTGTTTCAGGTAAATATGAGCCAAGTATAGAAAACAGTGCAAGAATTCGGAATATAATGCAAAAACACTGCAATTTCGGGTAATCAAGAACTTGGTGCGACTTGCGGCTAAATTTGGACCTTCAAGACGGCCGAATTACAAATTTGTCAAAACATGAAAGTTGTAGATATTTTCGTCAGCTTTCCAACGGCGTAAGAATCGTCTCAATCCGAGTTCGGGACAGAAAGTTATGGCCGAAATACTGAAGCAGTATCTGAACCACAAGAAATGCTGATTTTCACGGATTTCTGGGGTCGATGCATCGACCCTACAGGTCGATTAATCGAGCCAGAGTTGCAGTCTGACACGATTCTGACACTAGAAACGTGATTTTGTGGAAGTTTTGTCGGCTCGATGCATCGAGGGTCATGAGTCGATTAATCGACTATAAAAAGTCGGTTTAGGATACTGTGCGCGACGGAATCTATTTAAAGACTCAAACACTTCGGGAAAAGGCAGTAGAGTAGAGTAGAGAATTAGGAGTAGATTAGAGATTAGAATTAGAGTTTTTTTAGAGAGTTTTAGTTCTTAGTATTCTTAGTTTTTAGCCATTATTTTTCATAGAAATAGGAAGTTTTATTATTTCTTTTTGAGAGCTTTGTTCTTTAATTTTTCGATTCGCTTTATAAATTTTGTTCAAAGTTTATTTCTGCATTTATTTCGTTTCTCAAGATTATCATCCGTTTGAAGTTTGAGGTAATTTTAATTAATGTTATTTTCCCGTCTTTATTTATTTATATCATTTATTTTCAATATGTGTGGCTAAATTTATAGGGATGGGGATCTAATGATTTCCATCCGAGGGATGTACTTTTAATAATATAAAATTAGGGATTAAAATATGAGATTTTTAATTTATGGTTGTGGTGCTATCATGAATGGATGAAATCCCCGCCACTAACCGGATCGCGTGTCAGAGTCATGCCCGGATCTCAGATCTGTGATAATTTTACCCTATCATTGTATGGTCTTTGTGTTGTGTGGATTTAATTATGATTATGTTGCAGGATCGAGTGTGCCGAGCCATGCCTCGGATCTTGGTTCTCAGAATGGTAATTTTATCTGAAATATCCTAATCAATAAAGTGTGAGCCATGCCCTTGATTTCGATTTGTAAGTGGTATTCTTGTTAGAATTTTCACCCACTTTGGGGATGGTTTTATTTGAACACGAGATCATGCGTTCAGCTGCACTTGATCCCGAGATCTAGATATATGAAAATCATCTAAGTCCTGATTGCAGGGATGCAACATGGAACCTATTAGGGTGTTGACCATTGATCTTCCATAAAAGGTGTTTGTTACCAATGAAGTATCTCATAAGTTAATCCTTAGATTTATATTATAGGAAGAACGGACCAAAGATGGGAGGATTTAGTATCTTCATCTTTATCATCATCTTTACTTTTATTTGTTAATCATCAATTGAATTTCAATTTGTAGTCATTAATTACCATCAACCACTTAAATCATAAAATTGGTAGAATACTGTTAGATCTTTACCGATTTCTAGAATTGCTTGTCTCTTTTAGGTATTTCAACATTAATCCTCGTGGGAACGATCTCGTACTCCGCACCCATTATATACAAACCGATTCGTGCACTTGCGAGTAAAACATACATTAAAAAAATCACATCAAGTTTTTGGCGCCGCTGCCGGGGATTAAATTTAGAAAATTTGAATTTTTGGTAGACAATCAATTTTAGGAATTTTCGAGGATTAAAATAGTATTTCTACTTAATTAAAAAAAAAAAAAAAAAAAAAATTTCCTGGAGGTCGATGCATCGACCCACACTGTCGATGCATCGAGTTAGCCTCGATTGATCGAGTTATACTCGATTAATCGATTTAAAAAAAAAAAAAAAAAAAAAAAAAATTTTGGTGAAGTCATGTCAATGCATGGATTCGATCTAAACTCATGTGCTATTTGTGGAAATTCGATGCACATTTCACCTATGTGTCCCTTGAATAACTCAAATTTTTACCCTGAACAAGTCCAACCAAATCCGGTTTGGAACACTCATGAGTCAATCTAATGACATGTGGGGTTTTAATCAACCTCTAATGTGTGATATGATGCCGTACAATGATCAAAATTCTTATCCCAACAAATTTCCTTATGAGTTTTCACAGCAAACTCAATACTTTCAAGACACAAACTCATATGAACCAGTCCAAAATCCTTCTTACTCCTTAGAATATTTAAAAGGTTTGGTGCACACCAATACTCAAAGAATTTCTAGGATACAATCTCAAGTTAGTCAGATGATCGAGTACTTACAAAGGAAAGTTGAAATAGAGGAGTCCCTCATTGATACCGATCAGAATAAAGAACATCTTCAAGAGGACTCATCTGATTTTGTTCAAGAATATGAGGATGACCAATTGGTCACTATGCAAGTGAATGTCATAACGAGCGTTGAGGTAGTGCAAGTGCGAGGAGAAGAGGAAATGGAATGGAACGATACTTATGTCGAGGAGGGAATTGAGAATCAAATTGAGATGAAAGAAAAAGAAAATGACACCCTTACAACACCTGATAAGGGAAACATAACTTTTTTCGATGAGTGTGAATTCGGTTTAGGGAAGAAAGAGGAATTTCAAATCTGTTGCCCATTCGTTGAATACATAGATAATCAACAGAATGGCGAAAAAAGATTCATGGGTTTGAATCTGAAGTGTGATTTTGGGAATGCCAAGTACAGGGTAGAAATGGACCATAATGGTGACACTTGGAGACACCATGGGGTGTAACTACGTCCTTGAAAAGAGAAATACCGAGACGGTTAAATAAATCGCTGATCCTGCTTAGAAATTTTTTCATGAAGATTTGGGATCCTGGTGGACTCGGAATGAATTTACACCTTGTAGATTAATTTCGCATTTTTCATTCTTTAATAAAAAAAAAAAAAAAAATTTTTTTTTTTCCTCCCTTAATCGACAGTATATGACGATTAAGCGACCCTCGATTAATCGACTTTGTAGTCGATTGATCGACAAATCATAAAGATCGCTTTTCTTTTTCAATGCAATGCGCATTTTGGTTAATTTCTTCAAGTAAAAAAAAAAAAAAAATTTTGAATCGATGCATCGACCCCTTATGGTCGATGCATCGACCACTTTGTGCTCGATTAATCGACCACTTTTTGGTCGATTAATCGAGTCTTTAATGGGGTGTCCTTTTTCAAGGCAATCGCATTTATCAGGATTTTGACTTTTTCGTTCGTCGATTAATCGACTCCTTGGGTCGATGCATCGACTATTCATTTTGTAACTTGTGCCGTCTTAAAAATCGGTCTGTTTTGTTTTTATTTGGTGTCGATTAATCGACTCTTTATGGATCGATTAATCGACTTTTACTTCGGGACGTGCGTTTTTGGTTTTTGTTTGCCTTGATTTACGCCGATTAATCGGTAAGTGCGTCTGATTAATCAATTTTTCCACGTCCGCACGCGTCTTTTCACTTAAAGACGTTGCGTATTTTCCATGCGTCGGGACTTCTGACGCGCCTCTTTTCAATAGAGTCGATTAATCGACACTTTTGGTCGATTAATCGATTATTTCGATCGTGTCCGTCCCGAGAGGCGCCTTTGCGCCTATTTAAATGGAGCAGCCTCACTACATGTCTCACTACAAGTTTGATTGTGTTTGTTTTTATTGCCTCAGAGCATTAAAGATTGCACTAATGGCCCGACCTCTGCGCGCCGAAAGACTTGTACAACGCCTGCCGCCATCCACGTGATCAGCCAAGTGGTCGCTTCGCGACCCGCGACCTATGCTCCGAATATGTTTTTGATCTCGCGGCTTTTCAAGCACTGCCTATCTGCGCCGTTTCCCTCGCCTATGCGATGGCGCTCAATGCCCATTTTCTCCTCACTCCACCCGTGATCAAAGTGTCCGAACGCGTTGTTCGGTTATTCTATCAGAATATGGCATGGGTGCCCGCCTCCATCGAGAACCAAGTCGCCGCCCACTTCACTGTTACAATTGATGGGTGGTCGCGACCGATTTTTCCGCACACCATTGCGGAGGTCTCCCTCACAATCACATTACGGGTGAGGAACTCGACGAGTCTCGTGGAGGATATAATCAACGAGATGTGCCGCATGCATATTTTCTTCTCAGGATCGCCACTAGGCGATCGGCGTTGCCGCGCCCGCTTTTGTTTTGGGATAGTGTGGTCAGTAGCAATCTTTGTCCCCGTGGCCACGTTTCTGAGCGCACCGGTGATCGGGTTCAAGCACTTTATGGGGCCCACCGCAATTCATGGATCAACGTGCCTAAGATCATTCATGATGGCATGTGGCGATGCCATGACGAACTCACTAAACATACAACTGGTGAAGCCCCGTTGGTCTACTTCCCCCATTATGTTATGAAGTTGCTGAATTTTCTTCGTTTCCCGTTCTACCGGGATGATGATATCGGAGACCTTGCTTTCTATCGTTATGGTGCAACCCAGTGGAACCGCAGTATGCGTCTCTTGGGAAATGTCCCTGATGCCCATGCTGATGCACCGGCTCCCCCACGCCAGCGTCGCCGCGTCCGTCAGGATGACCAACATGCACCTGATCAAGGACCCGAGGAGGGTGTCAGCTCGCTCCAAGCCCAAATTACCTCTTTACAAGAGGAGCAGCAGCGACACCATGGTGCACTCCTGCGCCGTAGCCACTATGATCGTTCCTTCCTCCATCAAATCGGGCAGCGCATGTGGCCTGATAGTTATGATGAGATGCGCGCCAGGGCCCGCCAAGCCGAGGAGGAGGGCGATGATTAGTTAGTTTGGTCTAGGATTAGGATTTTTCGTTTTGTGTTATTTTTCTTTCTTTTGTTTAGGCTGTTTATTTTAGGAGTCAAATCAGAAGTGTTCATGTAATTATCGTCTTTATCAATGAAACAGTGTGTTTTCTAATCTGTGTGGGATTGTCACAATTTTGCAAATTACCGGTTGCCTGTAGAGTAGTTGGAACGCACTTTTCAAAAGCCAATTTTCATATTTTTTTCAACTCTCTGCCAAGATGGTGTCGCTTAATCGAGGGTTATACTCGATTAATCGACCCCGTTTGTACGAAAAAAAAAAAAAAATAAATAAAAAAAATAATAAAAATAAAAAAATTTGGGAGGTCGATGAATCGACCCCTCTGTCGATTAATCGGCCCTCTGCTGTTCAAAAAAAAGAAAAAAAAAAAAAAAAAAAAAAAAAATTTTGGGTGTCGATGCATCGACCCCATTGTCGATTAATCGACCCCCAGGGGGTCGATGCATCGACCTTCAATTGTCGATTAATCGACCCCACCTTTTTCTGTTTTTGTTTGTTTTTTTTTTTTTTTCGCCGGCACTCCTATTGGAACTCTAATTTGCCTATTTTCTCACGTATATGGACTCCCTTAGACGTACTGCCACACCTTTTCATTGTTTCTTTTCTGCAGGACACCTCTTTCCACTCCTACTCCAACTCTATGTTTTTTTCCCTTTATATTCACCTTTAGGCTCACTTTTCATTAACTGTGCACAATCTTTCTTATGGCCCGACGATTATATCTTACCAGAGCCCGATTATCAAAGATGGAGGAGACTGCTAACAAGCGGGAGCGCCGCTCTCATCGGACGGTCCCTTTTGTGCCAAACAATGTTGAAATCATTGACCTCGATCCGATGATCATTCCTTACTGGGGAGAACCATCTCGAAAAAAGGTAAATCGCTCCAAATCTCCTACACCGTGCATCAATACTGATATCGAGATAATTGATGTGATGCCGTCACCGTCTCCCCCATCTTCATCTCCTACTTTCACCTCCCCACCTCCATCCATACAATCGGCGGTGTCTCATCAATTTCCCCTTGCTCTTTGGGAGAAATTGTTCCCTGTGCCTAAGAATATCAATTTCAGTGACCCGAGGTGGATGGGTCCGCCTACTAATGTCTAACAGAGTTGGATTCTTGTTTAGTTTAGGATTTAGGATTTAGGCTTTATTAGTTTTTTCTTTCCTTTTTGTTTTGTTTTGTTTAGTTTAGGTTGTTTTTTTAATTCCCTAAATAGTGTAACCATATTCCCTTCAATATATTTTTTGTCATGTTCCAATTTGATACATATATTCTCTGCACCTGATCTTTGTGTTGAGGTACTTTTTTCAAACAGGTTTGGGGGTGCGCTACTTCTTTCAGTCAATGAGGACATTGTCATCTTTAGGTTTGGGGGTATGGTTAATTATTTTACGTCATTTATATGTTTTATTTGAAAAAAGAAAAAAAAAAATTTTTGAAGTCATCATGCACATTATTTTACGATTGTTTTCAAACTTTAGTTGATGATGCATGTGAATTTAATTTTGAGAATACTAGTGTCATATTTTGATTACTTGTATCTAAGATGATGAAGCTTAATGTGATATGTGTGGATAATTTTGATATTCATGCTTAGACTTTTTACACTTATACCAAGCTAAGACTTAGAAATCGATGAACTGTTTTGAATGGTGAATCTTAGGTTCTTAGTGGAGACTAAACCCAGTGAGCTTTAGAGCTAATTTCCCGTCATTGATGAGTGAATATATAAACTCGGAGTTTTCTTTGAATACGACTTATTTTGCATAATCTCATACACTTCATTTTGACTTGTGACTTTGCATGAAATCAAATTTATATCATTATGTTAGAATGTACTGTATATCTACTCAAGACAAATAGGCAAAGTTACTATCTTTTAAGGATATGATTGAAGGCCATCTTTGGCTCGTTTGTGCTTAAAATGTCCCACCTCAAATAAATTTATCTTTCTAGTACCCCTTTGAGCCTATTGAAAATTTACCTTTATACATTCTTTGATAAGCCACGTTAACCTTTAACCCTTCACCATTTCTGAAAATTCAGCTTTACCCTTCTTATTTCTGAGAAATTAGGAACGAGGGATGAGAGTGAACGAAAAGAGAGTACTTGAGTTGTGGTGATCGAGAGTGCATGGCAAAATAAAAAGAAAAAAGGAGAGAAAAGAAAAGAAAATTGTGAAAAGTAATGAAAAATCTGAGGTGCTTCAAGAAAAGGAAATTCAAAAGAAAAAAAAATGAGTTGAGAAAAAATAGAAAAAAATTGAGAAAAATAGTGAGAGAGAAGAAAAGAAAAAGAAGAGAAATAGAAAAAAAAAAGTTGTTTCTTTTCCAATTTCTCAGAAACTTTGAATCCCAACTTCCAATTCTTTCTTACCCTTTCCTGAGCCCCATTACAACCCTAAAAAAGACCTTCATGATCATCTTGTATTAGTAACGCTTGTGGAGAGTAAATATGTGATACTTATGACACTTGATATGACATGCTTAGGATATACAAGTATCTTCTTATGAGATTTATTTTTGTTCATTGATTGCATCGTGTTTCATTTATCATGTGAGACCTTTTTATTTGCTTTGTATTGACCTCTCACATATGTGTGAAAATTTATCCACTATCGATGTCTTTATATTTTGAGAGTATACTTAAAGTGAGGATTGAGTCAAAACAACAGATCCAACGGTTTTCCGTTTGAATTAGTTCTGAGATGAATGAATTTTGGTTTGGTTATGCACACACTTCACGTTCAGGCATGAATGGATAAGTTATCTAACAATTTGAGCATTAGACTAATTTGAATGGATATTAGTATGATTAGTATAACATTGTTATTTAAAATTGAGGATTCGCATGTTGAATTGATTAATGATTTTTGTGTTTGAATGGTATATATGTTATCAAAATCATGTTTCGAAAACTCAATTTTATCGATGATTTCAAAAATGTATTGAAGTTTGTGGGTAACTTCACTGTAAACCCTCAGGAGACACAACTCCTCCACTAGGATCACCTAGGGGTTTAAAGGCTTGTTGCACATGCTAAGTGCAATCGTGTTCCCTACGAAAGTGGCATTTAGTTTCTTTAGTTTGCTTTGCTCGAGGACTAGCAAAGTGTAGGTTTGGGGGTATGATGAGTACTGAAAAATGAGAATATTTCGCCCCTAAATACCTATATTTAGCTATCCGATGAAGGCTATCTGATAAGATTTATTAGATTTGAAGTGTTTCAGGTAAATATGAGCCAAGTATAGAAAACAGTGCAAGAATTCGGAATATAATGCAAAAACACTGCAATTTCGGGTAATCAAGAACTTGGTGCGACTTGCGGCTAAATTTGGACCTTCAAGACGGCCGAATTACAAATTTGTCAAAACATGAAAGTTGTAGATATTTTCGTCAGCTTTCCAACGGCGTAAGAATCGTCTCAATCCGAGTTCGGGACAGAAAGTTATGGCCGAAATACTGAAGCAGTATCTGAACCACAAGAAATGCTGATTTTCACGGATTTCTGGGGTCGATGCATCGACCCTACAGGTCGATTAATCGAGCCAGAGTTGCGATCGACACGATTCGACACTAGAAACGTGATTTTGTGGAAGTTTTGCTCGATGCATCGAGGGTCATGAGTCGATTAATCGACTATAAAAGCTCGGTTAGGATCGTCTTGTGACGGAATCTATTTAAAGACTCAAACACTTCGGGAAAAGGCAGTAGAGTAGAGTAGAGAATTAGGAGTAGATTAGAGATTAGAATTAGAGTTTTTTTAGAGAGTTTTAGTTCTTAGTATTCTTAGTTTTTAGCCATTATTTTTCATAGAAATAGGAAGTTTTATTATTTCTTTTTGAGAGCTTTGTTCTTTAATTTTTCAGTATTCAGTTTATAAATTTTGTTCAAAGTTTATTTCTGCATTTATTTCGTTTCTCAAGATTATCATCCGTTTGAAGTTTGAGGTAATTTTAATTAATGTTATTTTCCCGTCTTTATTTATTTATATCATTTATTTTCAATATGTGTGGCTAAATTTATAGGGATGGGGATCTAATGATTTCCATCCGAGGGATGTACTTTTAATAATATAAAATTAGGGATTAAAATATGAGATTTTTAATTTATGGTTGTGGTGCTATCATGAATGGATGAAATCCCCGCCACTAACCGGGATCGCGTGTGCCGAGTCATGCCCGGGATCTCAGATCTGTGACGGTAATTTTACCCTATCATTGTATGGTCTTTGTGTTTTCGTTGTGTGGATTTAATTATGATTATGTTCTGGGATCGAGTGTGCCGAGCCATGCCCTGGATCTTGGTTCTGTAATGGTAATTTTATCTGAAATATCCCTAATCTGAATAAAGTGTGCCGAGCCATGCCCTTGATTTCAGATTTGTAAGTGGTATTCTTGTTAGAATTTTCACCCACTTTGGGGATGGTTTTTATTTGAACCTGAGATCATGCGTGTCTAGCCGTACCCTTGATCCCAGATCTAGATATATGAAAATCATCTAAGTCCTGATTGCAGGGATGCAACATGGAACCTATTAGGGTGTTGACCATTGATCTTCCATAAAAGGTGTTTGTTACCAATGAAGTATCTCATAAGTTAATCCTTAGATTTATATTATAGGAAGAACGGACCAAAGATGGGAGGATTTAGTATCTTCATCTTTATCATCATCTTTACTTTTATTTGTTAATCATCAATTGAATTTCAATTTGTAGTCATTAATTACCATCAACCACTTAAATCATAAAATTGGTAGAATACTGTTAGATCTTTACCGATTTCTAGAATTGCTTGTCTCTTTTAGGTATTTCAACATTAATCCTCGTGGGAACGATCTCGTACTCCGCACCCATTATATACAAACCGATTCGTGCACTTGCGAGTAAAACATACATTAAAAAAATCACATCACTGGCGAAACCTTTACATCGATATCGAAGCACTGGCACTCTGATAGAGAAGCACTGACACACACCTAGGTAGCGAAGCACTGACACTCCCAATAGCGAAGCGTTGGTACCTCGATAAAGAAGTGTTGGAACCCCGACTGGCAAAGTACTGACACCCTGGCTGGCGAAACGTTGACACCCTGTTATCGAAGCGCTAACACCTCGAAAGAGAAGCGCTGACACCTAGGTAGTGAAGCGTTGGTACTCCGGTAAAGAAGAATTGTCACCCCTCTATTGAAGTGTTGACACTCCGACAGCGAAGTGCTGGCACCCCTCCAGAGGAGCATTGTCGGAGTACGTCAGCTAGAGATAGAAAGGATGTCCTTCTACTTTTGCTTCTAGAGAGAGAGGAAAAAAAAAATGGATAGATATCACTTAACCTAACCTGGGTTAAATAACATAAGAGAGAGAAAAAGTTTACATTTTTCTATGTTATGTGTCACTTTCATAATAAAAGGCGCAAAAATATATCTACCTTGGTCATATATGTTGGATATTTAAACTTTTAAATAGTGGGGGATTATTAGATATTTGAAAGTTTATTATATTTGCCTTTTCCTAAGAGGTGTGTCTTTTCAATTGAGGTGTCTTTCCAAAGTGGTGTGTCTTTTCAAAGTGAAGGGTCATTCTAAAGTAGTGTGTCTTTTCCGAAGGGATACGTGTTATACCTTTTCATAGGAAAAAGATGCATTAACACATCACTTGTATTTAAGGAACCTAAAATTATTATTTTATATACCACAAAAAAAGTCTTATTTCTTCTCTCTTGTTATGTCTTTAAAGATCTTGATCAGAGCATTCTTGTAATATTTGGTATTCGGATAGCGTGATCGGATTCGCCAAATCCTTCACAAGAATACACAACCGGTTCGTTATATCCTGGAACCAATTTGTCGGTAACCTGTTGGTGACCACTTTGTCGAAGTGGTGGGGGCAAATATTGGTTTAAAGACAGCGATATTTCTCGTGCCTCAAACCGGTTCCATGTATTATTTTTTATCAACATTTCAATTTCTCCAATAATATATATATATATATATATATATATATTGTTAGTATATTGCACAAAGATTGACAGAAAATAGACCGAAAAATTGCTTCAAGGCGCGATTAGATCGCTGTCTTTAAGACAATATTTGCCCCCTATATGCAACGGGATATCGGCAAATTCGCCTCCAGGATACAGTGAAGCCTCGGTGAAGAACCGATCTGTCACACACTACGTTGCACTGTAGTGTGCGACCTAACGAAACGAAGACGCAGAATGCTCTGGTTTGCACACGAATTCTGAGGGCTCAGATGTAGGATTCGGAAATTGCAAGTGCCTAGAATCCCTCCTCTGGCCTCTATTTATAACTTTCAGAGCACCTTTTCAGGGGCGGTTGTGTCTGTCGGTTGCTTGCAATCGAGGGCCCTAATCGATCCGATCAACGGTTGCAAGGATCCAACGGTTCACATCCGAACAGTTACATCTTTTGGTCAACTGATTTGTCTGAATTCGAAATCGTAATTGTTTGCTCGAATCCGAAATCCGACCGTTTCCTTGAACGGTCGGAAACTGCCTAATGCACACATGCGAAGTCAATCCGTGCCGATGCGGTCGTGCGAAGTGCAAAGTGCGCCTTAAAAGCGCCAATTGCGCCATTCGCACACGCGTGTGCGGCGGCGAACCGCCGCTATGAGCTGTGTTCTTCTTATCAAGCCAAACAATATGGAAGGTAAGTTTCCATATATAAGCCATGAATATTTCTTCTAAAATAGTGAGGTGGGACAAAACATTTACAACACTTTTAAACTTATGGTGGGAAAAGTTTCCCTCCAATATTAATTCAAAATTCAAATAATTTTGACTTGAAGGTTAAAAGCATCCTTTTAATATGGAACCAATCACTTTAAGGAACCATTTAAAAATAAATAAACATTATTAAATTAATAATAGATAAATATTATTAAAGTAATAAATATTTATTTGGTAAATATCCAATATATATATATATATATAGGAAAAGGCTTCCGTCCTCCATGGGAGGACGGTCACCGATTAGTTGGGCCGGCCTTGAGATTTTGGGGGCCTTGGCCTACTACTATTGAACTGGATTACACTTTTGAGGGGTGGGACTTAGGAGCATTATTTAATTTTTTGTGTAAAATTTTGGGTCGTACGCGACGGCCTCTTGGCTCTATGCCCAGGGCCAGTACAATCAATCAGGGGATATGCTTATTGCGATGGTAAAATACTTGAGCTATCAAGTGTGAGGATGGGGTTTCACTCCAAGGAGTAGCCACTTCGTATTTAAAAAGTAAGAATGGCTTTGTTTAGATGGAGGGATTGAATAGGTCAATCTCTCACCGCAAAAAAATGTTGAAACTCTATTATTGATGGGGTAGAATTCTAGAAGTAGGGTTGGCAATGGGCCGAGCTCGGGCCTCAAAATTTACTGTAAATGTGCCAAGCTTGGGGTGGGCCTTATTAGAAAATGACAAAAATCTCAGCCCAAGCCTAGCCCAGTGACAGCCCATTAGTACAAAAATTGTAGATCCTGTGAATCAACTCTAAAATCTGATTAGGCATACACCAATAAAAACAAAGGTGATAGGTGGACCAACCAAGCCCAAAGCTGGCAGGTTAAAGGCTCTCTATTCAACACGATGCCATGGTGATGCAACTGATGTCCAAGCAAAACAAGGTAAACAGACGGATAATTAGAGAAAAGTTTTACTGCCACACCCCTTTTTTATGTTTAAGCCATGGTACTTTAAGTAAAGCAACAACCATTGATTGCTCTGAATCAGACGATGGAGATTATTTTTCATCCCATCATCCACACAATAGATTGGGAGATATCATGGACCTACTATCAAACAGTCAGATATGATGTTGCTGATTCACCGTGGTATACATCCCCAAGGGCGGAGCCATGATTTTTTCACAGGGTGGTCATCTAATCAATTATTTAATATTGGAAAATTGTATAATTTTTTTCCTAAGCAAACACTAAAAAAAAATAAATCTACAAATGAAACTAGATACGAAATAAAAGAAAATCATATACATATCGATTAGGCCGTTCCAACAAAATTGGTTTAATTTACAATTCCCTCGAAGAATGACTACGAGGTAGCACTATCCTCGCCGTCATCCTTCAAAGAGTAGGATGATGTGGCAGTACGTTGTACGGAGCCCGTAAGACCATCGAAGTTGTTGAACATTTCCCAACGATGAGCGGGAAGACCCGATATTTTTTTATTTAATAATTTTGATGCCGATTAATATTTCACCCAGGTATCTTTATATATCAATTCTTCATACAACCAAAAGCAACTTGATCGTTAACATCATTCTAATTACTGCCTGAATCGATTGCCAAAATCAAGCAAATTGCGCCTTTGATATTCACATAGTTGGCTCCAAGCTCGCGCAACCCAATGCGCATTGCAACTCTCTATGTTCTCAACAGTCCGTCTTCACCAAGGAGTCTAGCTTTTATCTGCACTGCCGCACTCTAGCACCTCAACACCTCTGTGTCTTCGCACAAGAGTTCGACCTACATCTGATTTGTAGTACTCCAATACCTCGGCGTATGTTTTCAACCATGAGTCTGCCACCCAAGCTACCTCAGCTTGTAGCAATTTTACAGTTCTAGTACCTTGACACCACGTGTCTTCACCCAAGAGACTGCCGATGAGCGAGTTGTAATCACTAATGCTTAGTGCATGGCATAGTGATGGATCGCATTGGTGCAAACCAAGAGAAGGATCAGTGTATGGCAAAGTGATAGATTGCGTGGATGCGGAGTCACGCGAAGCAACATAATGATGGATCGCGTTGAACTAGCGATAAGGCACCAAACCTCAAGGCTAGTTATTTATGAGGACCTTGCATGGGGTGAAGGCGAAAGTTGAAGAACTGATGCGGGTCTTGGTGCCAGCGGGACGACATGAACACCTTGGGACTTGGTATAATCCTTTTTAAAATTATATATGTATTAAGTTTTTTTTGCTCTTTACATATCTTAGTGAATTGCTCTGGCAGTAGACTTACTGCTTTGTAAAGGTTAGGTTCTAGGTTCAAACTTTGTTATGTATAATAAATTACTTAATTTTTTAACTAATTATACTGGAGCTTATACACCATAAATGTGAGTATGTAGCTCTACAATATAGTGGAGCCCCTAGATAAAGGAGCACTAAAAAATAGGCTAAAATTATAGCATTTAGTTAAAAAAACCAAAGAAGAAATATTTGTTATTAAAACAAATACTATAATAAAGTTTGTTTGAAGATTTTAAATAATTTTGGGTAGTCAATATAATTTTGGATGGATGAGAATCCACTATTATAAATTCGGACACCTAAAGCTTAATAACAAATTTTTTAAAAGTGTGGGTGGTCAATTAACCACCCAAGTCATACCATCAAACGTTCATAATGTTTACTTTTTAGGATGTGTGGCACGTGGGACCAACATCTGACAGCCTGATTGTCGGCCCATGATTTCAATATCTATTGTGTGAAAGATTGTGAGGAAAAAAGATCTCCAACATATTATTCAAAACAGTCAATAGTTTTTTGCTTTGCTTAAGTGATGTGGCTGTAACGAAAAAGGGTGTAGTAGTCTTCAAGTCAAGGGCTCTCTCTCACTCTCTTTCTCTCTATCACTCTCTTTCTCTCTATAAAAGGCCACTTTGGTTCGTCCATTTTTTGAAGAGATTTTGAGAGAGATAGATATGAGTGGTGGTGGTGTGGAGTCGGCTGCCCGAACACTGGCAGAGGTTGGGGGCCTGGCAAACGGGCAGCATGTGAAGGATAGATGTGGCTACTTTCGAATGTCGGTGCATTATCCGAGATACAACAAAGCGGAGTAGGAGGCTATGCCCGAGTGGAAACTTGACCGTCTGCTCACTGAATACGGGCTGCCCGTGACCGGAGACGTTGCTGACAAGGGGAAGTTTGCCATTGCCCATTGGTGCCTTCCTTTGGCCTCCTCACTAAGGGTGGTCTCTGAGTGAGAGAGAGAGAGAGTGAATGAGTAGTTATTTTAAGATAAGAGAGAAATTTGTTGTTGCAAATTTTGCAGTTACTCTTCAAAGGAGAAATCTTAATTTGTGTTAGTTGTTGTCTCTTAGATTATCTTGTGTGATTCTTTTCAAGCTATTGTTTTGAGATTTTTTTTTTTTTTTTTTGATGATTAATGGTACCCTTATTTTAAAAATATTCCATTGTAGTAATGGAGATATGAGATTTTTATTTTGATGGTTACATCCCGCAAACTATAACCTCACCCCATCTCATCCAACCCGCAGAATGTGTTGACAATTTTGAATTAGATGATGGCAGATCATTTTTTCATCCCAATCTTCTATACAATTAATCTTCAGATCATGAGCATACCATCAAGGCGATCAATTTTTGATTCCACGTGACACACATCCTAAAAAATACCCTAAAGTCACGTTTGAGTGATGTGCACCACTTGATTTTCGGCTCACTTCTTAGGATGTGCCTCACCTAGAATAAAAAATTGACTGTCACCAAAGAAGCATTAGCTCAATTGGTACGCTCCCTCCAATGTGAGGGTGTAGGTCGTGGGTTCGATTCTCGTCCTCCACGTTGTTTCTCACCCTTGTCTTTACAAGGTGTGTGTTGGGTTTTGTTAGTTAACCCTCACTACTATAGTTGGTTCGCTCTGCAACTATCACATGTGCATGCGTGCCTACTCCTCAACAACTAACCTTCACCACTATAGTTGATGCTCCCTCACGCTGCTCCGCAACTGTCACATGTGTATGTGCTGTCTCGGCTCAAAAATAAATTAAAAAATATATTCAAAGTGGTCAATGCATTTTGGGTGGAGGAGATGGGGTGATGTAACAGTCTCACATGGTATAAATAATGGTACCCTTTTTTTTTTTTTAATGATTAATGGTACCCTTATTTTTAAAATATTCCATTGTAGTAATGGAGATAAATATAGCCATTATGCCTATGTCCATAGAAGATGAGGAGATCCTTTCACTACTTTGGTGAAAAACAAATTTAAAAAGTTAAAAGTAAAGTCTCTCAACCTTACCTTCTTTCTAAAAATAAATAGAACCCTAACTCACAACGATAGATGTGAAGTCCTTAGGGCTGAAATCTACGTGAAATTGTTCCTAATATTTCTCTTTACGCCTAATGCATAGGGAAAATTGGTGATCAAACTGCATTTTAGAAGTTGAGAATGAAGAGATCTTTAATGGGTAAGAAGGTAATGGACAAATTAGAAAAAAGAATTGGAACCAACTAAAGCAGATGAATTATGTTGTGGCAAAGGCAAACTGAGAGCTATACTATACACAATCTTAGCTTACTCTAAATAAGTTTATTGCATTTTGGGTCTTCAAGTCAACAATATTAAGAGTAGACTTTTTTCAGTCAAACCTATATCAATAGAGAATATTTGCGACATATTTGGTTATGACATAAGAAACTTACGCATGAAGAATATGAGTCCCCTTACTTACTCTTCTAATTTGTCCTACTCAATGTGCATGCCTATCATAACTTGAATCTTACTTTTTGCTTTCTCATCTGGGATGGTTGGAATCATAGTGGCAAAAGTCTCCGAAAATATCTAATTTTTTTTCCATCCGATTAATCAAACAAGTCTTTGAATTTTCGATTTATTGACAATTTTTCTCCATTTTTCCCAACTTTCTCAAATTTTTCCGAATTAAATGTTCTTATTGCTTCATTACGTGCATATGTACTTATGGATAGATAAATAATGGCTTCATATAATTTCAAGATAGATGATATATTTTATTTTCATTACTTAAATGCATAAATACTTGTTTAGGACTTTTTCATATATTTTTATAATATTTTGAATAATTCTCAATTTTTTTTCTGATTTCTTTTGATTCTTTCTCAATTTTGCCGGATTTTTCCGACTTTCCCTTTGCCAATTCATTCATGACTTTCCGACTTGTCACTATGGTTGGAATTGATTGTACTTGTGGTCAATACCTATCAAATATTTTCGTCTTCCCCATTAAGTTAGAAAACAAAAGAATCGACATTAAAAAATGGTTTCAAAGGCTTCCAAAACAAATTGTTACGAAGGAAAGAGGATGTGTTGTGAGACCATGCTTAACACAAGTGCAAATTTAAATGTTTGAAGCGTTGAGAAAATATGTGTTTGATCAAAATTTTAGCCTTGCACGTGTTCAGGGACTGATCGATTTTAAAATGTACCCTTGCAAATGCACAAGATCTGTTGTAGTACGATGAATTCAAGGGTGTCGTACCCACATGGAAGCGTGAAATTTAATTAATCATTAAAGAGATTTAAGACACCCACGGAAGTACCGAGGGAGAGAAAATTGATTTACCACACAATTATCACATGAGTCTAGATGCAATAAAAGAAAATCAATCTAAACCAGAATAAATCACGATAAAGAAAAATGACAGTTTAAAAATTGATCAAGGAGTTAGCTAATCATTGATTCGTAACTTTTCTACGATTCAACTCACAATTTCATTTTAAGTCAAACACCATCATTTATCAGGAAAACAAATGAATCAAGAAGAACATAACTATTAATCCAGCATACCCTATCTAAAAACTATGACTCAGCCTATTATTGCGGTATGAATCATGTAAAAAGCATAACATATCTTAAAACTTTAAGTCATGACAATGATAAATTAATCATTTTGCAGCTTAAATCGGCCAGTAGGACAGATCTAGATGGAATGACCCGTTTATGATCGTTGATAACCTAGGTCAACGGACATAATTGAGCATTCAAAAGATATTCAATTAAACACACTTTTTAGCAGAATGATTCTATGATGAAACTAAGAAATTGTGAAGTTAATAATATAAATGTCACTTATCTGGGGATCGCATAGTCCTAAAACAAATGTTTTAGCCGCTCATCCTTGGTATATAATATTGTTGTAAACTCGAAGTCATTCTCTTGAACATGCACTTTTTATTTATCACAAAAATCTCTTTACAATGCTTTGGTTCCTAGGTACAAATTAAGCTCCAAAAATTGTAAGTAAGAAAATTATAAAAACCTAAATACAATCTACCGAGAGAAGAAAAAACTAAAAGAAAAGAGGGAATATAACAAGAGCCAAAAAGCCAACCCCTAACTCAAAGCCGTAGCTTTATTTATATAGGAGCTTATAAGAAAATTTTCATAATAGTCTCAATCAATTGAGAGTCCATTCTCAATCGATTGAGTCTAAATTGACTAGATTCGAATTTGAGTTCGAATTTGAAGTGGAGGAAAAAAGTTGTCTTTTTTATTAATCGATTGAGAATTTGTTTTCAATCGATTGACACATAGGTGTAAGATCTTCTTTCTTCTAATGAATGCTAAGCCATTCACTTGTTTTCACGGATTTTGATGCTTCTGCTGACCTCTTGGTCAACTGTTCTTGTGTAACCTTTAATTATTCCCTTTTATGCTTTTTAAAGATCTGATGGTCAGAAACACCTGTAATCACTAAAACTATATAACAGTCATCAGATGCTTTCATTGGATAGGTAAATGTAGGAATTACGGTGCGAAATATAGTCACATTTCAGCACCAATCAGAGACCTAGTCCCCCCCCCCCCCCCCTCCTATGAAATTTTTTAATTTCACTAATCACAAATATTCGCAAATTCTTCCCAAATAATTCTCGAATTTTTATTTAAAAATTTTTCTCATCGATTTTTCCTTCGAATAGAACTTCTCGGATTTGCTGGATTTTCCTGAATTTTAACCTCGCTGAATTATTCCTAAACCCTGATTTTGTGATTATGTCTAAGAGGCCTGGATACCCCATCATAGAAATTTTTTTTTAAAAAAATCAAAATTTCAGTGAAAGAGTTACAAAGATGCTGAAAATTAGGTTTCCCAGGGCTCACCATAGAAAATGTTGGAAAATGATTTTTTCGTGCATTTTCAAGGAAAATGAATCAATTTCCCTGCTCCCAAACTAGGTCTAAAGAAAACTGCCTTTTATAGATTATCAAAGTCAAAAGCTGACATTCACAGATGTCAAGCTAGGCCTGTTATACTTTAACGATGAGATCCACCTCACTCTATCAAAATCGGGAACAGCCCATTAACTCTAAACAATAATTTAGCAGTATATGACAAAGGGTACCTTTATTTTCAACTCCAAATTCTCCATTCTAAACCTAGGTTTAACGTACTTTAACCATTGACCGGAGAAATCAATATTTTTTGTTCTAATCTTTGGCACTATACATCTTGAGATAAGGGTCTTACCATCAGACGGCCAAACTTTGATTCCACCTGAAATATTTTTCAAAATGTCATATGAGAGCCACGTTTAATGCACGCCCATGATCAAATTTATTTTGTTAGATTTATGGCTCCCTAATTGCAATTCACCTAACCATGGTGTCTATGACTTCCATGCAAAATTTCTTTTTGCTATTCCGAATAATTAGTTAGTTATTTCTCGAAATTCTCTTAGATAGGATAAGGCAGTTTCTATTTTGAATTTAAATTTTAAATGTTTAAACTTGAATTGTATTGCTTATGTAAGTCTTAAATGGGCTAAGGAGATTGGGTTCGAAATTATCATCCTTGAAGGCCACAGGAGTTCTTTTATCACAGGCATTGCTAATACGAGTGGGAATGACCCCGTACTTGGAGGGTTGGTTCACCTAATTCATAAGGAATCCAAAACTTCATCTCCATCACATGTCAACATGTTAAACCACAATGCAATAGTGTTGCGGATGACTTAGCCAAAATAGGACTCAATTTGGAAATGATCACAATCTCAATGGAAGAAATTTCTGAAAACATTGTACCTCTTGTCTCTTATGATATTGGTTAATGAAATGTAGTTTCTTCTCTCTCAAATTTTTTTTTTTAAAATCTATAATATCTTAAACATGTAATCAAATCATTAAGGAAGTAAAATATTTGCTTAGAGTTTAATTCACTCCACGAATCTCAAGGAGGTCCACCACCATGGAAGTGGCTCTAATCTACATCTTTTTATTTTATTTTTCATAAAATGATATGGTCGGAGATTGCAACAGTGAAATTAAAATTTGACTGTCTGATGGTAGATCCATGATCTCAAAGATCTATCAATGATTGGGACAAAAAATGATCTTCCATTGTCTAATTCAAAGCAATGAATAGTTTAAGCACATATAACCCAACTTGAGAAGGAAGAATCTTCGGTTGCAAATAAGGGCACCCTATTATAAAAATTGCTTTTACAAATGAGCGCCCTCGGCCATTTTTATCACCAAAAAATAAATGCCATTTTTTATTCTGAAACAGTGCCCCCACGTAACTGAAACAGGTAGGCATACATATCAACCCACATAGAGCACTGATCAATTTAAATGAATGATTACAATGCTGCCCTTGCCAACAAATTCTCATTTTTTTTAGACTTTTTTTTATTAGGCATCCGACACGTGCATGGAGAATGCGTACGAATACGGGCCCGTACAGGGCGCTTTTCACAATTAAAATTTTTTTCGACCTTTTTTGCAATAAAAATATAAATGGACGTTTTCGTACTTTTCTCTTATAAAAATGCACCAGTTTCACATACGGGTCTTCAACATATCGTCTCCGAAGCAAGGTATCAAATATCGGCAGATACCGATACATATCGGTATCCAACTCGATATCGATATTGGAATTGGCCGATACCCGCTATGTATCTGGTTTCAGCCGATACCCGATTGTATCCCATTTCAGCTGATACCTATATATATATATATATATATATATATATATATATATAGGTTGATATGTATCAGTCGATTCGTATTGGTCCTTCAAGTATCGATGCCCGATATTAATACCACCTATACTGGTTTTGTTACCTTGCTCGAAGTATATTTAACGTAGTAATCTCTCTCAGACTGATTCCAAACAGGACAAGGTACCCAATTGTTCTATTTGAAGAGGATAGCAACTTATTTGTCTTTTATTGAGTGCGTAGCCTCTTGTTGATTTGGTCAGAAAAAAAGAAAATAATTTGGTCATTAGACTAGACACTCGTATCACCTGTCCTCAAAAGTGACTGTAATCATAATATACTACGAGAAGAGTTTTCAAGTCACTTTTGAAGATGTGTTCATTTTGCGTCTGATAGTTGAACTATGATAACTTCTATTTCGTAAAAAATTAGGGTGAAAAATAATCTATTTTATAAAAGATTGGGGTGAAATATAGTCAAGTAATAACGGTGGTAACAATCTATTTTTTAAAAGATTAGGGTGAAATATAGTAAAAAATAATAACGGTGGTAGCCACAGATTGAGGAGACCGAATCTTCCGTTGAAAATGCCCATACCCTATTATTAAAAATGATATCAATGGGGTATGATTGGGCATCATAAGACTACCTTATGAAGAGCCTTTTACCCATCATTAATGTCAAAAAGTTTATTTCTACTCATGTCTCGACCGTGTAGACAGAGCATGTGTGAGTAAAAAGGCTTGAATATTTCTACTCATGTCTCGACCGTGTAGACAGAGCATGTGTGAGTAAAAAGGCTTGAATATTTCTACTCATGTCTCGACCGTGTAGACAAAGCATGTATGAGTAAAAAGGCTTGAAAAATCTATTGCAAAGCCTCTTGTTAATTACTGAAGAAGAGGGGAGTCGCCACTCCAACTCAAAATCTTACGAGGTGGATGAGGAGACTTGATTTCTTACAAAAAAAAATTAAAAAACCATGGTGACGATCTCTAAATTTAATTACTCTTTCTAGAACAAGAGTGGCAATAAATTTTTACATAAAAACATATAACTCAACATACTCTAGACTCCAAACTACAGATACAACACTTCATAGGCATATACATATCAGCTTAGAGTAAGTGCCATATATATATATATATATATATATATATAAAGGGAGCCTTAGTGAGTAGGCCAAAGGAAGGCACCCATGGCGAAACTCCTTTTGTAGGCGACATCTCCGGTAACGGGCAGGCCGTATTCGGAGAGAAGACGGTCCAGTTTCCACTCAGGCATGGACTCATAGTCCATTTTGTTGTAGCGAGGATAGTGAAGAGGCATTTGAAAGTGGCCACACCTCTCTTTCACATGCTGCACATTTGCCTTGGGCAGCATTCGAGCAATAGACTCCATACTAGCTCCTCCACTCATCTCTCTCTCTCTCTATAGATTCCTCCCAACCTATGAACAAAGTGGGCTTTATATACAGAGCTTAGAGAGGAGAGAGAAAGAGAGAGAGCGAGCCCATAGTTCAAAGAATGTAGTGGAACCAACCATTAGCATTAATTGTTCAGAAAATGGTGGTTTCCAAAAATGCATAGGTTTGAACGAAAAATATCATATATGCCCTCCAGCTAAGAAGAGCAAGAAAGTGTGCCATGTGTATGGTAGGGATGTGGCCTGCGTCGTTTGGAACTTTGGACATTAGTTTCATGGGTAAAAGTAGCCTGGTAGCATGGATCAGCTAACTTTCCTAGTCAGATACTAATTTGCAGCCACATTATACCTAATCACATGATCAGATGTTATAGATAGGAGTGACTCGATAATCACAATTATTTTATGGAAAAGAATTAAGATAAAAAGTTTAAAATCATGCAGTCAAAAGAGTCGATTTCACGTAAAATGAATGATAAAATTATATTTGATTTTATTGTTCATTTCTTCACATGATCAATGCTATTGACCATGTAGTTTTATATATTTTAATTTTATCATTTTTTAGAAAATAGTTATGATCATCAGGCCGCTCTTATCCATGACATCCGATCATGAAATTGGGGGTCGCATGGCTGAAAACTAGCATGGGACTAGGTAAGTTACCTGATCCATGCTAGCAAGCTCCCTTTACCCTAGTTTCATTATAAAAAGAAAACTGATCGTGCACTAATAAAGATGACCTTAAAATTAGTGGAAACCATCTTTTAGTGTGACTTCGGCGGCCAAAAGGAGCTCCAATTCCATAGGCTCGCGGAGCCTCCGAGGACAGTTAATCTGCCTTAGGCGCTCGTGGAATTTTTGGCGAGATTTAGACTTTTTCGATACTCTCAAGATGGCAAAAGGCCAATTTTGGGAGTCTTTGGGTCACTAATCATCGAGTGGACAGATTTTATATAAAGTGCAGGCGGCTGATGTGACACGATGTGGTATGATGTAATTGGTTGTATAGACAGTAGAACTCAATTAATACAGGTCGGTACAATCAATCACGTTATGCCACATCAGTCGCCTGCACTTTGTCTACATTAAATATGTCCTTCATTTATAGTTTTCCTCATTGAATTAAGCCTGTAACAAGGTGGGTCGGGCAAAAGATTAGGCTGCCCAATGAGAAATTGACATATGCTTAACCTGACCCAACGCGCCAAGGGTAGATGCCCAATCCAACTCGAAAGCCGAATCTGACCTGGTGCTTGATCCAAAAGCTTGACCCGACAGGTTAAGGATAGATGCCCAACCCGACCTGATCCAGCACCTGACCCAAATAGCCTACTTGGTTAAAAACCCACTATTTTCTTAATTTCACATGTAAAATATTAGGTCGGGTCAGGTTCACCCGACCCGACTACTTTTTCTTGACCTAACTCGCCTTTTAGCCGATTAGACCCGACCTGACCCAAAGGTTGGGTGGGATGCCTCATGCCTGACCAAATCCAATAGGTCCAAATTATGTGCCTGACCCAGTAAAACGCTTGTGTTGGGAGGGTCGGGTTTTTGGTCGACCCGACCCATTGACAACCCTAATTATTGTCTATTGATCACCTGAAGTAGCTTAACGATTTCCTGTCGCAAAAAGGGTGGGGCCCACCAGTCGAATTGTGCAATTATAGCATGTTCGTCGTGGGCCCAACAACCCAATCATGGAGATCGATGTTGCGTTCATCAGCGTCTATGGTAGAGTCAGTGATGATTAACTCTCGAATTTCTCTACAAGTCACTGAATTTTTTACGCGTGGCGTTATTTTTGGTCTAATTAACTGCTACCACATGATACGCAAACCTAATGCCTAGAACAAATCAAGTAGTCTGAAATATTGCATTGAAAAATTATCTCTATTATGTGATTATGAGCAAATAAGTGTCATCGAATAGTTATGTAATGCTCTAAACATTCTTTCTTTAGGCATCCATCTTTAACTCTTGTAAGCTCTCTCCCTCTCTCATAAATAGGATTGTGGCACATGCGGGTAAATGTTCTCTCCCACACGCATGTTTCTTTATTCCCTAAGGTGGAGCTACCATTAATACTTATAATCAAGTAGTAATCATTCACCACTATTAAATAATCTTCCAATCCACTATGGTGAAAATAGGATGAAAATATAAAAAGGGGCAATGGCTCCGACCAAAATAAAATTTAGATGATTTTTTTTATTTTTTATTTTTGTTGGATCGATAAAAATTTAAATGATCTTATATCATTAAAATGCTATTTTCAAAAAAATATTATTAAATTATGACTTTTTATTTCACAACATTAAAGTGTAATCTATCATTATATCATGACTCATGAGTGTACATTTATGATTAATCTAGACGGTCCAAGTGGAAATACCTCAACCCAAAAAAATATCCCGATAAGTGAATATGAATCATCCAATTGATAAACTTTAATATCAGCCATTAAAACTAAAATTAACGGTTAATATTATAGTCTATAGGTCGAATGATATAAATCTCTATAAAACACCATTTTAGGCCTATTGGTATCACTTTGACAATGAAAATACACAAATTCTATGCAAACTTATACTTCTAAAAAATGTATGATTCTCAAAATATGCGATAAATTAATTAAAGATGAGGAAATGAGGGGTCACCTAGCATGGCTAAAGAATAAAGAAAGAGCACCTTTAAATTTACCCATCAAATCTTTGAGTTCACCCACGCTGAAAAACATTGACTACATTGAATCAAACGACGGAAACTGTTTATAATTCCAATCTTTCACACGATGGATCTTGAGATTATGGGAATACTATCAGACGGTCATTTTCTTATTTCACGTGGTACATATTTCAAAATGTGACCTTAAATCAATTTTGAGCTTTCACAAGATGTTAAAGGCCACTTTTTTTAAATGTGTGCCATATGAAATAAAACGCTAATCAGTTGATAATACACCCATAATTTTAAGATCTATCCTTTGAAAGATTGAGAGTATAAACAATTCTCCATCGTCAAATTCAACATAGTTAATGTGTCTCAGTGCGGGTAATCTCAAAGATTGGGTGGACAGATTTAAAGGTACTCCTAAAGAAATCTAAGGGAGTAGAGCAAGTTGGCAATTGGACATAAAGAGACTTACCAAAATCAATTCAGCAGCAAGAGTAGCAATTGGGCATGCTTCATCCAATAATCAATACTACATTAATGGTCTAAAGGTTCTTGGCCACTCATTCTACTTAAGGAGAATGGCGCGTGGCATCAAATTAATCAAATATTGGATAGGTATAAGAATAGTCTTCCTCTCCCACCCATATAAAACCATCATTAATGCAAATATACCATGCATACACGCAATGCTACAGGTGTGTGTGTTTTTTTTGTTTTTCAATTATTTTACAAGATCGTATCATCAGAGCCTTATTTCATCATTTGGGGGTTTGCGAAGTTAGTCTTATTTCTTAATTCATTTCTGATCAAGGCTAAGCTCTCCTAACATCCATGGGTTAAAATATCGGAAAACCGATATGTATCGTCCGGTCAAAAAATTGATGCGTACCGAACGATACGTATCGAAACAATATTATATTGGGCGATACATTGAATGTATCGTCCGGTATCTGTAATACAAATGAACAATATGGTACATTTAATGTACCATATCGTTTACATCTAATACCAATATGTATCGTCCGATACGTATCGGTATCGAACGATATTTTGATCCATACTAGTATGAGAATCCTTCCTTCCAAATAATGTAAGAGTTAAATTCCCATAGATGTCAAACCTCTTAAATGGACTAAATGGAATTGTAGCTCCAACTAGTCCACTGAGTCAAACCATTATACTCTCTTTCCAAAATGGATTACAAAGGACTTTCACACCTTTCAGGGCTGAACAATTTATTTATTGAACATTAAGATTTTAAAAGCCAAAATTTTGACAAGATTCAATGGCTAAATGACCTATGCATCTTTTTCTTAAATCTAAAAAAATAAGAAAAATGGAGATTAAGAATTTATGCTATATTTTTTTTGGTTAAACATAACTAAATTGCAATTTAAAGATAGGATTACATGTTGGATCAATATTCTACATTATTTTTTTCTATCTGGTCACAATTAATGTGAAGTTAACAGGTACTTATGTCACTGCTACGCGCGCCTCGTCAAATCAAAATCAAAAATCTCCTCCATGTCTCATTGTTGATGACTACTTAATTCACTTGTTGAATAGAATGCCTTTATTGGCATTCCAATGCAACCCTTGTCTGCCCTGTACCTAAAGTTTTGAGTGCTACAACTAAAGCCACTCCTTGACCACATGGACCGTCGACTTCTTTACATCCTCACCATGGCACGAATCAGAACCAAGGATCAAAAAATTGGATTTCTTCGGATTTTGTTTCGGTTTCGATAATGACCGAAACCGAAATTTCGCCGAAATCTTCGCTATAATACATTGAGGACTGAAATTTAGGATTTCGGTTTTGATTTCAGTGGGTATAGAAACAAAAACATTTCGGCCAAAATTTTGAAGCATGATCAAAACATCCAATCTATGGTATAGGTCTAGAGTAGAATTCATCTATCATGAGCCAACAATTCATTGTAGACAATGATGCACGGATCAAAATTTCTGCTATCATTGATCAATATTTCGGCCGATAATTCAAATTATTGGCCAAATCATATCGGCTTCAGTCGGCACCGAAACGAAAATGAAATGCACAATTTTGAGCAATATAGTATATGAAATGCAAAATTTCGGCTGAAATTTCAGTTAAACTTCGATTTCGACCGGTCCTAAGATCGAAAACGAAGCCGACATTTTGATCCTTGCAATGATGTGAATCTTGTGAGCCTTGAGATACACATACATGGATCAAAATCTCGGTTTCGGTTTTGGTTTCGTTCGTAAATTGATCAAATTTCAGTCAAATTATCAGTAAGTTTCAGTAAATTTTGACTTTTTTTTTTTAAATATGCTCTGAACTTTACTTTTTTATTTTTTTGAACTCTTTAATATTATTAGAACATATATTTACACTAGTGAAACTAATATATTAGTATTTGGTGTTTGGCTGAGCACCAACGAATATACTAGTGATATATATATATATATATTCGGGCCTCTTAGAGCACCCGCCTAATCTCAGGGGCACATGCGCACCCCAAATTCAGTACATGTGGAGTCAGCATAGGATATAAATCCCTAGGGTGACCTCCAAGGGGGAGGGGATTCGAAATCAGGTCTCCTGCTTTTGGAAGCAGGTATCTGGCCAGCTCACCTAACCCCTTGAGGTTATACTCGTGATATTTTAAAATGATTATACTGCTCATCTGATGGTTGCATTTTTTTATCTAATAAATGCGCTAATAGTGGGTTGCTAAGTGTTTCAACTCGATGAAATATGCTGATAAGTGAACGTGAACCATCCGATTGACGAACTTTAATATCAACCATTAAAATTAAAATACAACGGTTGATATAATAGTCAGCAAGTGGATGGTTTAAATCTCCCTAAAACACTATTTTTGGGCATGTTACACTTAAATCTATGATCTCTTTGACTATTCTGATCACTCACATCTTAAACCATTGATGGTGTAAGATCATTTAAACACCATTGAAATGATGGTCATGAGAGTCGATCCCTTTCAATTTTCGTGTATACACGGTAATTAGGGCAGACATGATTGATGTGAACCATCCGATTGATTAACTTTAATATCAGCCATTAAAATTAAAAAGCAATACGGATCCATTTCCGAAACGAGGATCCGCGGTCCCCTATGAATCATAGAGGGGTTTAGGCGCTTCTTGCTACTAAGCGTTGGCTGCATTGTATCAGATGATGTAAATTATTTATCGTCCAAACTTTCTCCATAAGAAATTTAGAGAGCCTGGCCCACAAATCAAATGGTCAGATATTGATTCCACTTAAAACTCATCCCCAAATGAACTCAAAGCTTTTCTCATGGCACTCCATAATCATACTTATTTATTAGGGGATATTGGTACATGGAACCAACATCTGACCGTACGATAAGTGGATCATGATCTTGAGATCCAACGTGTAGAAGATTCAAAGGTAACGTAATCTCCATTTCTGATTCAAGAAGGTGAATGAATCTGGTGGTGGAAAAGTTTGGGTTTCGTTAAATAATTTTGGGTGCACTTAAAGGAGGGTATAATTTTAAAAAGTGAGTCATTACTTGCACTTGGAAAGTTGGCACTTGCATCCAATTTAAAAGAAATACTTGCAAATTTGGTGACCTATGCTATATGAAAACATCATCTAAGTTGTTTGATTTGAAAGTCATGCCTTACAGATTTTATCTGCAAAAAATTAGCACGAAATATACTCTTTCATCATGTGATTAAATGTAGTCAAATGTTATTTCTCATTCAACAATTGACCACAATAGATCATATGAGAAGTATCGTGGTTTGCTCCAATCTTATGGAATAGAGATCTATAGATCATAAACTTTAAATCAGACAATCTAGATTACATTTTTTCATAATATGTGTCGCTAAAATACCAAGTCTTTCTTTAACTTTGGTGTAAGGGCCAATTTTTCGGATGCAAGTAATGGCTCCCTTACAAAAAAAAAAGAAAAAAAAAAAAAGAAATAAAGAGAGAGAAGGCACCTCTCGTTCCAATTTCATGACAAAAAAAAAGTTAAGAGAGGAGAGAAAGGAGAAGAAGAAAAGAAGAAGAAGAGAAAGAAGAAGAAGAAAACAGTAATCTGGCAAGGTTTCGGGTGAAAAAATTGCTAAATCTGGAAGAGGGAGAGGGGGAGCAACAAGAAAAATAGGTTTTTTGTAAAATCTGGGTTTTAATTTTAATTATTATTTTTTAATTTTTTTGCAATAACTATAGTCAAGGCCGATAATTTCAAATTATCAGTCGATAATTTGATTTTTCATATTATCGGCCGAAAATTTAAAATTATTATCTCGATTTCGGTCTGAACATAAATCATCAGCCCTTTTCTGGAAATACAAAATTATCGATGTACGCATATTCTTCAAAGGAGATAAAAAAAATATATGTATCTAACTTTCAAAAAAAAAATAATATATATATATATATATATATATATATATATATATATATATATATATATATATATATATCTCAATCTAAAAAATATAGAGACGTGAACCAATTTCCTGTCTCAAATGAGCCTTTGGGTCATTGCAGACAAATGGGCCTTTTTTTTTTTTTTTTTTTTTTTCCAGTGGGAACCTTTATTTGTGCGCACTTATTTTATTTGTGCTTGCTTGTTAAGTAAAAGAGTCGACTTCGTAAAGGCGTGCACTCTTATCAAAAAATGAAAAATAAAAGCGTGCACTGATGCCCACTAGACGGTGCAAATAGAGGTTTCTTTTTTTTTATTAACTGTCATTTATTGGTCCAACCGTCTGATTAATTATTGGCTAGAAGATTCCAGTCATTTTGAGAATAGTCTATGGTGGCTCACCAATAGGCGGCCGAACAATTAGACGGCTCTGCTTGATTGGTATGTGAGCCAAAAGGAGACACTGTCAAAAGCGAGACCTTATCTCTTTACAGAAATGTCCAATTCAATCCCATGGAGATAGCCCACATTAATTTTATTGAGTTCATACCATCCAGCTTCTCACAGCCACACTTGTCACCAAGTCCCACGTTTCCATGACTCTAGTTTAGGACCCAAAACATTTTTATAGCCTAGGGCATTCTAGGGACAGTAATTAGTTATATTATCAAACGTTACCATGCCAATATATTGTTATTAACTATGAGTTTGTATTAGACAAACAACTTAGCAGTAAGTCTGGTTCATCGGTCACGTTTGGGACACGTGGCTCATGATTTCATCACGTATGCGTTAGATAGTATTATCGCATGGCTGAGACCGCCAAACTTGCAGCTCTTTCAAATTCTATGCAAGAGCCAAACTTGTTGGGCGGCTCCCTATATATATATATATATTTCAAGAGCAAATTTAGATATCCTATGCAGGACAATATAAAATCATAAATAAAAAACTCTATAACTAATGCATGGAAGGAGTTTGGGGAATTGGATTAATTAGGGGTGTATTTAATTTGATTTGATCGATTTTGAACCAAAATCACAAATCAAATCAGTTTTAATAGATTTTTAAATGTTCAAATCAAACCAAACCGAATTTTCCTAATTGGGTTAATTAAAAAAATTCGGTTTCGATTTGGTTCAGTCGGTTTCAATTTTCCTATAAGTTCTACTTATACATAAAAAAATTTCAATTTCTCAACATATTTTACACTTTTATTATTTTTATTTTTTCCGGAGTCGTTTTACTTTTATAATTTATTCACCATTCTCAAAATAGATAACAAAAATAAATGCATCACATTCATTCTAGTACCCAATCTGGGGCCGATACTGATACGTATCGATATCCCATATTGGTATCGTCGATACGTATCGGGTTTCGGCCAATACGTCTAGATTTCAACTGAGATTTTAGTTTTTTTTTAAAAAAATTGGCTGATACGTATTAGTATCGATCAATTTATATCGGTCTCGAGCAAACTGATACCAATTTTAATACCTTAGTGTGTATATATATATAATTTACTTATAATCGATTTGGTTTGATCGATTTCGACTTGCAAAGGCTCGGAACTGAAATCAAACCGAACTTCTCAAATTTTCTTTTTGCCAAACCCTAACCGGCGATTCGGTCCCATTTTGTCGGTTTGGAGGTTCAGCCCAAAAAAATACAGCCCTAGCATTACTGGTGACCGCCAATCGCAATCAGCACAAGACGACAAACAATAATAAAGGAAGCTAAGATGAGGTGCCTTGAGCATGAGGGCGGTGCAGCTTCGTTCTTTTAAGATACCCCATATAGGGTGTTCATGAATCTACCATGATTATGGAACTGCCATGATCTACATGTGGCATTATTTTTTATCTAAGTGTACCACCTAATGTCAAGTAGCTGACATTTAGATTTAGATCAATGGTGCCTGACTAATCAAAACAAAAAACGGATCAATGATGACTAAGAATTTTATAAAAAAAAACCATCTCTGATATTAAAAAGGGTAAAATGCCACAAAAATAGTTTATGCAGTTTTTTAAATAACTCGTTTTAATTATATATTTTTTTCTTTTTCAAACAATGTTGGAAACACGTTTAAGATGGTTTTTATTTCAAAAAAATAAATTTGGTGTTTTTGAAAAATATGTTATTTTTGCACTTAAAAGGAAATTTATAAGGTTTTTAGGTAAATTTATAAAAATATCATATACTGGTGTCTTATAAAAATATGAGCACCTTTAAATCCACTCACCAAATTTTTGAGTTTATCCATGCTGAAACACATTGATTATATTGAATCGGACGATGGAGATTATTTATTATTCCAATCTTTCATACGATGGATCTCGAGAACATGATCATATCATTAGACGGTCATTTTTTTTTTATTTCATGTGGTACACACCCAAAAAAGTGACCTTAAAATCAGTTTTGAGTGTGCATATGCACTTTTCTGATATGTCACAAGAAATAAAATATTGACGGTCTGATGGTATGTCCATGATCTCAAGATCCATCGTGCACGTGAAAGATTGACAGGATAAACAATCTCCATCGTCTGATTCAACCAAGTCAATGTATTTAGCGTGAGTGAACTCAAAGATTCGGTGGGTCGAGCTTTTCCTCTTGCGGGCTGACACGAGGATAACCAACGAATGGGACCGCCCGACTTGCTGCTCGAACCCCTAGCTCATTTTGAACCTTCCATCTGTCCTCATATGCCACTTAGCACTCTCATCGAAGCTAATGAACTCTTCATAAAAACCCTTTTTTCCGGCCATTTGGGACACATTTTTAAGCTTTTGGGAAGAAGAGTACTTACACTAAGGCTCCGTTTGGCAACCCTCTTCCAAAAGGAACTTATCAGGGAAAATGTTGGGTGAAACACATTTTAGTAAGTATCGTGTTACGTCTAGCTAAGAATGGTATTGTCGTGAGAAGTTGCTTTATGCTGCTTCTCACACAACATCATTTTCAACATATAATAGACATTTTTGAGAAGCAATATGTGATATAACTAAGGTATAAAAAATCGACCGATATCGATACGTATCAGTTTTTAGCCAAACCGATATGTATCGGTATCGTCGATATATCTCGGTTTCAATCAAGATTTTTTTTTTATTTTTTTTTTGTGAAGAAAATTAGCCGTAAGTATCTGTATTGGCCGATTTGTATGGGCCTCAAACAAATCGATACCCAATTTGATACCTTGGATATAACCTTTTTTTTTTTTTTTGATAAAATGATATAACCTCTTTTAAAGCACCTGAAAAAGTGCTTTTAAATGCTCTAGTTTTGAGGTGGAATCCATTTTTGAAACACAACATTTAGGAAAAAGCTCTCAAGTGACCATGGAGCAATATTTTCATGTATATTCCACATGCTTGAATCATTTATCTCTACTCTCTACTTTATTTTATTTTATTTTATTTCATCTACTTTAATGCTTGCTTAGTTTTGTTAATTGCTAAAATTTGAAAGTTATTATTTTTTTTCTTAAAGACTGTCACACCACTTTATGTTACACACACCTCACTTAGTTAAAGTAAAAAATGTTCACTGATTTTATTCGATGGGAAAAAAATATTCGTCCCAATTTGCCACATAATAGATCTCAAGATTTTGAGCATGCCATCAAACGATCAACTATATTACAAATGGCACACATCTCAAAAAATTGATATTTGACTGTTTGATAGTAGGATCATGAGCTGAAGATCTATTGTATGGAAAATTAGGAGGACAAACGATCTCCATCGTTTGAATCAAAACTCGTCAACCAAATTTTACTTTGCTTAGGTGATATGGCTATACTATTAAGTCGTATGGCTGTAACACCAACCTTCTTATATTGTTTGTGCATTTATATTAAACTCAAGTTAATATTAACTTTTTGGAATTAAATTTCGACTTTTTACTTCTAAAAGTCAAAATATTACTTATTTATGTGTATTCAAACGGCTCAGAATATTAATAAAAAAGTTAATTAAAATATCTACCACAGCTCATGAGAAAAGAGGACTTTGCTATAGTTTGCTATAGGAAATTATTTAACACAAAATAAGGGTAGAAAATTCTTTTTAAAAAGCCATAATATTACCATTAAACACTCTTACATTTGATACTGCCAAATAATCATTTACTAATTGAGAAGTTAAGTGAAATGTTTTACCTTGTCAAAAATACTTTGTAGAACTATATAGGCATCAGCCCAGCTAGTACGCTCCCTCCAATGTCAGGGAGTAGGGCTCTCAATGGGCCGGATTAGGGCCGGGCAAGGGTTCAATCCGGCCTTAACCTACTTGAGCTGGGTTCTCAAAATTTTCAGCCCAGTCCTAACCTGAGCTATAATGTGTTCAGCCCAAGCCCAGCCGGGCTAGACTTGGGAGTTTTTCTGAGTTTTTTTAAAAATAAAATTTGGTTTGACTATTTTTTGGGGTTGTATTTAGGGGCTATATTTTCTAATAAAATTTGGTTGGACTTTGATTGTTTTTTTTCTACTAAATGTTTGAAGAATATTAAGTAATTATATTAACATTATTTATGTTCAGGTACATGTTTTTATTTAAATATTTCATTTTAGTTTATTACATAATGGTTATAACGAACAATGGTTGCACAATGATTATAACGGACAATGATTAATCTTAGGACATTTAAGTAAATTATATTTAATTAAATTTTTTTTTTATAACTTTAAAAGTATATATATATATAGGGAGCCGGTTAGGTCCTCCAAGATATACATGGAGCTCCACGTGGCACCCAAAATATTGTTTGGGTGTCACGTGGAGCAGAGGTGGACGGTATAGATCAATATTAAACAAAAAAATCGAAAAAAACTTTTTAAACCAATAAGTCAAAGTTTGACGGGTTTCGTAAGTCCACATTTTACGGTTCAAAAAACACACAGTAGAGATGAGTTTTCAATTATTATTTTTTTCAAAGATGATCTAAGCAATGAACCCGAGCACTACATGGCATCAAAACAATATTTTGGGTGCCACGTAGAGCTCCACGTGGAAGCTTGGAGGACGGAGACCGTCCTCCCATGGAGGACGGACACCTTTTTCATATATATATATATCTGGGCCGAGTGTTGGAACACTCAACCCAAGCCTGGCCCGGATTGATCTCGGTTGCAACATGTTCAGCCCGATTCGGATACTGGGCCGAGTTTGCTTGACGGAAAGTATTACTTTTTCCAGGCTGGGTGCTAGCCAAAATTCGGGTCAGCCCGTCCCATTGAGAGCCCTATCAGGGAGTAGGTCGTGGGATTAATTTTCGTTCTCCACACTGTTTCCCATCTTTGTCTTTATAAGGTGTGGGTTGGGTTCTGTTAGTTAACCCTCACGCTGCTCCGCAACTGTCACATGTGTATGCGAGCCTGCTTTTCGGTTTTCGAGGTTGTCTCGACGAAATAACCGTATTAAAAGAAGAATAAAACTTGGTAGAAACGTAGAGGGAGATGTCTATAGCATAGTAGTAAATTTCGTTTTAGGCAATATTATGGCAGAGAAAGTTTTGAAAATTTTTGGACATATGTTAAAAATAAAATATTAAAATAAAATAAATTTTGTTAATTTTAGCAAAGTTCTATCAATGTGAGCGCAATTAACAAAATATCTTTAATTCTGACAAAATGATAGACATTTCGGCAAAAATTTTGGTCGACCGCTATTTTGCCGAATGATATTGTGCTGAATTTCAACAAATTTGTTGCTATGGTCTGTAGGCTATATAGCTCTTGAGAAGAAGGGAGCTTATGTGGTAAAAAAATCATTTAACACCAAATATGTGGAAAAAATCTTTTAAAAAATAAACTATGGGCGTTGCCTCATAAGCTTCCCAAAAGTTTCACTTTTTAACTCATGTAGATTGGAGCGTAGTGACAAATTTCGTCGAAATTTCACGAAATTTGCTAAAAAGGGGAGAAAATAAAATTTTAATATTTTTCGGTGAAATTTTGTAAATTTCGATATTTTTTTAATGTTTTTTTATTTTTTAATATGTTAATAATTTAATATATATTATAGTAATTTTTTTTTAAAATATTAAATAAATTTTTATATATTTTTAATCCTTGAAACTTTGTGGATTATTTTCCGAAAAGTAACCAAATTAATCCTAAATGTACCAAAAAGACCCCCATAAAAATTATCGAAAATGTATTAGAGAAGTAAATATAGTATTTTATGAAGGAAGCAACTACCTGCATCTAAATATTGTGCTCCTTCACCTTGTTTAGGAGAAAGGCTAAATATTTTCGGCCTAGTGCCATGTGGAATGACAACTACGCCATATATATTGAAGGTCATGTTGTAAAGTTCTTTGGTATAAAAGATTGGTACTAACCTAGAGCATACTATGCAGTCAGCTATTGAATTGATGACCTTTGATTGAGTTGAATCATATGATAGAGATTGTATTTCATACCAATCTTTTATAATAAAGATATTACCTTCAAATTAGTGGAGTAAATGGTGTTTCCCACGTGGTACATGTCCCAAAAATATCAAGCCTTTCTTCTAATAAGTTACAACTTACAACAACGCAATTTTTAGGTGCAAGTAGTCGCTTTCTTTTCCCAAAATTATGAAAAGAGTACCTTTAAATACGCCCATAGAATCTTTGAGTGGGCCCACATTGAAAACCGCTCGATTATTTTGAATCGTATGATGGAAATTGTTTTTCGTCTTGGGATTAAGTGCGTACCATCAGATTAGTTAGCTTTTATTTCACATGGCACACATCCTAAAAAGGTGACCTTAACATCACGTGGCACTCATGATGCTCAAACCTGATTAAGGTCACTTTTCTGATATTTGTGAGACATGAAATCAAAAAATAAGTGATCGATGATACGCCCATGATCTTGAGATCCAATGTGTGAAAGATTGTAACTAAAAACCATCTTCATCGATTCAAACCAGTCAATAGGTGTTCAGCATAACCGCCCTCAGATTCAATGGACTCATTTAAAGGTACTCTTATAAAAAAAGAGGAGTAGAAAAGGAGGTCAATAAACCGCATACTCCCTCAACAAGTTCAGAGAAAAAATCAGAAATGAAAAGATTAAAATGTATGAAAAATTCTGAAAATCAGAATTTTATTGAAAAAATACTCGAATTTTGCAAATTTTCAGAAACCATAAGATTTTTTTTTTTTTTTTTTTTTAAATTAAGAATAATTTCTAATGGTAGCTTTATTAACACATGCATGGAATTTTGGAGGGCATCTATGCTAAAAACCATTAACTACTTTGAATTAGACGATGGAGATTGTTTTTCTCCTAATCTTTCACACAAGGGATCTTGAGATCACGGACGCCATTAGACGGTCAGTTTTCTTATTTCACGTGGCACAAATCCCAAAACAATAGTCCTAAAGTCGCGTTTGAGCATGATATATGTCATGTGATTTTAGGGCCACTTCTTTGGGATATGTGTCACGTGGAATTAAAAATCAACCTTATGATGGTACGCAATGGTCTCAAGATCCCTCGTGTTGAACAACAATCTAAAAAGGTTAGGGCAATGATCTCCATTGAATGATTGAAAGCAGTCAATGGTTTTCGCAGTCAATGGCTTTTGTCATAGTTGCCCTCGTAGATTTCATGGGTGTTAATAAAGCTATCCAATTCATAAAATTTTGTATAACCTTAAAATGCTAAAGTATTCGCAAAAGTTAAAAAATCGGCGAACTTGGCGACTAGGTTCTTATGCAGCTTTCAGCCACTGCCATTTGGCCAAGAGTCTCTCCCGCTGTTAAGTGTTACATGACCACATATTTAAAACTCGAAACTCGTGGGATCTCTCCCATGAGACTCAAAGAAAAGGAACTTTTAAACGTTTGCTCCCATTTTTCAAGCGAGCCCACAAAGTGTTGGGCCACATTCCAAATTCAATTTTTCTTCCCAACCAGAGATTAAAAAAAATAAAATTAGTTATCAATTTTCTCAAAATCTAGAGCACCAGAATCAAATCATATGTTTTTAATGTTCAGGACGAACTAAATCCATTGAAAATTTGTTGTTTTCTTCAAGACTTTTTTCTTTTCTTTTCTTTTTGGGTATATTGATGGAGCAATTCAGGCAAATTGGCGAAAAATTGGGAAGTTTGAAGGCTCTTATGTTGTTCAAAGACAATATCCGAATCAACCAGAGGCAATGCTGTCTGTTGGTTGACCTTTTCAATCTTGCATTTGAAGAAATAGCAGAAGAAATGAGGCAGAATCTCGAATTCGATGAGAAATTAACGAAATGGAAATCTATCGAACACCCATTGAAGGAACTCCACCGAATTTTTTGCGAAGGCGAACAATATATCAAACAGTGTTTGGAGACCAAAGATTGGTGGACCAAAGCTCTCTCCCTGTGTCATAACAGAGACTGTGTAGAATATCTCATACACAATTTGTTATGGTGCGTTACGATCGTACACGAATCGATCGAGATTGCCAGTGAGATTGCAGGGTGTGATCACGAAGAGATTCAAAAGAAAAGGGTCTTGTTCGCCAAGAAGTACGAGAAGGAATGGCTAGATCCCAACCTTTTTCGCCGTAGATTTGGGAAGCATTACTTAGTTTCACAAGATATATGCAATAGATTAGAGACCGTTTGGAGGGAGGATAGGTGGCTTCTTTTGGAATTGATTCGCAAGAAGAGATTGTTTATTACAAAACAAGAACAAAGGGTCGTCGATCTTCTTTTCAAAACTTTAGATTCACCAGAGTCATTGAAAGGAAATTTATTCCCAAGTTCAATTTTGGTGGGTTCTAAGGACTATCAGGTGAGAAGAAGATTAGGGAATGGAAGCCAATATAAGGAGATCCAATGGATGGGAGAGAGCTTCGCGATTAGACATTTTTTTGGCGATATCAAACTGTTGATTCCTGAGATATTTCTTCTCTCTTTGCTCGCGCATCCGAATATAATGAATTTCCTATGTGGGTTTTCAGATGAAGAGAATAAAGAATGTTTCTTACTCATGGAACTAATGACCAAAGATCTAGGCAACTATATTAGGGAGATTTGTGGTCCAAGGAGAAGGTTCCCCTTCTCTCTACCGGTGGCCGTTGATATAATGCTCCAAATTGCTAGAGGAATGGCGTATCTCCACTCTCGTAAGATCTATCATGGTGATTTAAACCCATCTAACCTCCTTGTTCGTACAAAAAATTCTTCGGAAGGCTATTTACATGTTAAAATTGGCGGGTTCGGGTTATCATCCATCAAGAAGTTCCCCTCCCGAACATCTTCGAATCAAGTAGGAACGGATCCATGTATTTGGTACGCCCCCGAAGTTCTAAATGAACAAGAAAAATCGGGGAATTCTTCGAATTCGAAGTATACGGAGAAAGCAGATGTATATAGCTTTGCGATGTTATGCTTCGAACTTCTTACGGGAAAAATTCCATTTGAAGATGCCCATCTTAATGGAGATAAAATGAGTCGAAACATAAGGGCAGGGGAGAGGCCATTGTTTCCATTTCCTTCGACTAAATACCTTACCAACTTAACAAAAAGATGTTGGCAAACTGACCCAAACCAGCGCCCGAGCTTCTCGTCTATCTGTAGGATCCTACGGTACATCAACCGGTTTCTTTGTATGAATCCTGATCATAATCAGCCCGATCCACCAGCACCATCGATCGATTTTTGTGATCTTGAAAGTAGCCTTTCGAAGAGATTCTCCACATGGACAAGTGAGGAAACTGAGCCAGTGTGGCAGATTCCATTTCAGATGTTTGCTTATAGAGTTGTCGAGAAGGAGAAATCTATGAACCTAAAGGAGAGGAGTTCGGAATCGGGGAGTGACGGAGCTTCGGTTTGTGGGGACGAGAATACGAATATAATGGATGATTCCTTGTTCTCTTCTACACCTATAGTTTCTTCTCGATCGTCTCGTATTAATTCAGAGACTAGCAAGAAGTCACCAAAAAGGTCTTCAGTTGGAAAAGTTAACAGAAGTTCAGGTCACCTCTAACCTTTTCCTTTTTTATTTTAATCGTTGACTGATATTAGTTGGCTATTTAGGTATTCTTAGTTTTTGCTTTAGTCAGCAAAAACTTTGAATGGCACATTTTTTTGTATGTTGCACTTTCTTCAAATTAGTGGTATCATGTTTGGTAAAATGGTTAGTTGGCTGAAAGGGACCCTGAGTGGTCTCAAAATCTATAAAAGTTCAACTTTCATAGGATTAAGCTGTTAATTTATAAAGATCTAGGCTCGATCTGATCAGATAACAATAAATTTGAAGGGTACTCATTGATTTGAAGCCTTTCCTCTCAATGTGTTCTTCTGCTTTCTCTAGCCTCTCTTCTTGTCCGATGGACGCGAGCCGTGAGAGTTGATTGGAGAACATTCTACCTCTCTGTTTCTCTGTTTTTCCCTAGATGGGAATTAGCCAGATTGAGAGAGAGAGAGAGAGAGAGAGAGAGAGAGAGAGGACGGTGGTCTCTTTATATAGAGAGTTCTCATTTCTAACTCATCAAGGAAAGAGAGGATTAGAGATATCACTTAGAATAGCATCTTGCTATTCTTTCATTGCCCTTGAGATACGTGTGATCAACTCGGTCAAACCCATATTTGTAAGAAAACCCAAAGATGGGTTAAAGTGTTGACCATAAATATTCAACATATGCAGCTCAAAAATCATGCATCTTGGATGATGTAGATCAAGCGCATCAATGTCAATGGAATAATGAATAAGATTGTTGAGCTGCAAGTTGACATGATGGCATTGAATTGTAAATCAGGCACTAGACTATGAGATCATTTTAAGTCTTTAATATATATGTTATTGAAAAAAAAAAAAACTAGAGAAGACCTATATATATAGATATATTCTAAAATCAATTCTTATTTATAGCATTTAAAGATTAATTAGATAAGGGGAAGAAGGTCAACTTACTAGATTGCATGCAGATCAATTTCATCACATTTCAATTTATAAATATAACTAACTTTAAGACCTTTAACAATCATGAACCTAAGAATTGTGCCAATTTTTTAAGATTGATTTACATCTTATTAAGCTAGTTGTCAAATGGATTCAAGTAAAATCATGACCTATTTCAAATTTAAGCTTTTTATACAACTGTTCTCATTTCATTTACTAGTTATGCCTAAACGTTTACTTAGATAATTTGCATCATGTGTTAATAGATGAATGGCCCATTTTATGATTAAAGAACTTTTCTTATTGTAGTAACAATTACTAAGATAAGAACAACTTAGTGTATAAAAGCATTCTTTTATTACAATAAGACTAAAACTAAATATTTCTTTTACACAATTCTCATCACCAAATTCCATCTTAAGGGTAATAACACAATTTTTGTCCATTTTGAATTAATTTTACAGGGAGACAACAGAAAATCGGAGCAGTAAGGCCCCCTCAATTTTCTTCGTGTGGACGAAGTTTGAGGACAAACTCGGAAAGCCAACTACCACCCCTTGTGCTCAAGCCAAACAGGCGAAGGATATCGGGGCATGCCTCTGATTCTGAGATATCGTAGATCTCCATTACTTAACGACTGCTATCAGATTGGTAAATCCAACTTGTTAAAATGTGTAAAACATCTATACTTGCATATATTGAAGAGGCTACAGATATTTCAACATTACATTGTTAGAAGAAAATTACTACTATAAAAATGAGCAATGCTCAAGAACTTTTGGGAAAATACAATTGTTGATACTACAAACCATACTCAATTAATTACGAAAGGGACCCCTGTTGTAAGATTGATTGTCACTTATTAAGGCTTATTTGTTCTTAGTTTTTCAGGAAAATTTCAAACGAACAATTTCAACGAAACCTTCCCATTTCTTATTTTGACTTGTTTTTATCTATCCATAGAGAATATTGAATATATAAAGTGGTTAGAACATAGTTTCTGTTATTCGTATTAACATCTACTTTAGGAGGAATGTTTTTATGCGGTGCTAATGATTCAATAACTAATCGTTGTAGCTTCAAGTTGTTTCAGTTTATGCTCTAGGGCTTTCTCAAGGGCATCATCCTACCCTTATATCATTCTTATATAAGCACAAAAAGATGGATACTCCATTAAGTGATCACAATCCTTCTTTGAACCTCCTTAATATGTAATAGTTATATATTTAGGGTACTGTGATTCACAACCCATAGAATTGTGATCTCACCCCATCTCATCTCTAGCTGGCATGCATGAACCACCTCTGGATCAAACGATGGAGTTCAATTACATCCCAATCTTCCACACTTAGATCATGGGCGCACCATCAGACGGTCATTTTTTAATCTACAGCACACATAAAAAGGTGACCCTAAAATCATGCTTGAGCATGATGTGTGTCACATGATTTAGGGCATGTTTTTGGGATGTGTGTCACATGGAACAGAAAAACTAGCATTTCGACATTTTGAACATGAGACTGTTCCTTCTTATAGTCTTGTCCAATACAAATTTGGTTTGGGCACAGGCAACCATTTCGGACTGCCAAGCCATCTGATCAACGAGGCGAGTGAACTGGATGATTTTAGCAGAACTGGATTGGCAATCCATTGAACACTAGCTTCAAACGATGGTGAAACTAAAAGAAGCAATGCCAACGAACGACTCCGACACAGTAGAGGGACTCTCTGATTCCAACATGGCATCATCTTCTTCTTTGATTCATCTGGCAAGGAGCTTAGTCGTCTTCTATTTCTGATTCTGGCAAGGCATCTCCATTGTAGAATGAGAGATTTAAGTAATCTTCGCCTCAGTAGAGAAGAAGATATTTAGTTTTTAAATATCATAATATAATCTTATAATAGAAGAGAGGCTTTAATTTATTTACAATATAGTATTTTAAGTCTCATCACAGTGGTTTCTGATTAGTACCTGATTAAAAGAGGCAACACACTCAGGGGTATAAGACTATAAACAATAAACATAAATCTATCAACAACCACAACCAATTTAAACGACTGAGGGTATGCATTGTTGTTTTAATGTAACAACTGAGTACAAAAACATTTAAAATTCTTTAACACTCCTCTTTGTACAGGGCTGTCAGGTCGGATCAACCCGATAACTAACCCGACCTTTTTACATGATTGGGCACATAAATTTAGACCATCGGGTCAGGTTGGGCATGAAGCATCCAATCTGACCTTCGGGTCGGGCTAGTCGACTCAAAGGTTGAGTCAGGGAGGATCGGGTAAAATTTGAGTTAACCTGACCCAATATATATATATAATCAATGAAAAAGGGGGGTTATGAACCGGATTTGTCGGATTTTTGAGTTCAAATCGAGCATATACCCTTCACCTGTCGGATCGGGTCAGTTATATATGATTGACCCCATCAGGCAGCTAGAATTTTGGTTCGACCTGACCCATTGATAGCCCCATGCTTGTACTTAAGAGCATGCTATTATTAAATTTCCCAATAATCAGTCTATTGAATTTTTCCAACTCCAAAACAACCCGCCCCGAGGTCCCTGTAGTAGAATCTCTTTGGTAATCTCATTTGAATTTGTCAAAGGGTTAAAAAAAAAATTATTGGTAAAGGAAATTCATTAAAACAGCAAAATAAAGTACAACAACAAGAAGCCCAAAGTCAAAGGGTCAACAATGTTAGGGTCCCATAAGGTTAACAATCAGACGCTGTTCAGCGATCAGCTTCCACAAAATTGGGAAGGAATGTGGGGCTCATCAATATTCGCCTCAGACCAGCTCAATGGAAGGTTGAATATATTGGAACCTCGGGGTCTCAGATTCAATCCCAGTTTCCCCATGAGAAAACCAAAATTCACCTACCACGGAGCACTCAATTTGGAGGTCATAAAAATGTCCCATGCCTCTACATCTGTTGGTTGAATGGGCTCAATTCCTAAGAATTCCACAGATTCAATCAAATTTTGCTGTTTAAGACTTCGTCTAATCTTTCGATTTTTAGAAGCACATCCTGCAGCAGCCACTCGGGGTCGGCTTTATACAATATTTGGTTGGCAGTGATCAGAACAGCAAACTGAATGGATTTTGCTGTGCAAATTTCTGTAGTCATTACTAGCTCCTGGTTTAGTATATGTTGCATTAGTTTTCAAGTTCCTTTTTCATTGTTATGAACTCTCCGTCGGTGCTTCTGTATTGGTTGCTGTCATCAACAGGTACAAATAAAAACCCGAAATGAAACAAGCAACAGCAGTTACTGAGTCAAGGGTTACCTTCGGAACGTTCTGCGGAGTTTGGGCTCTGTATTTAATCGGTTTTCATAGCTTTCGACTTGCCTACAGCATCTGTAACAATTTTATACTGCCATTGGAGTTTGCAGCAACAAGCATATTTGACTTCCCACTCCAGCAGACACTGGAAACAAACTGTGCATTATCATCACCTGTCTCTTGCCCAGAAAGAGGATCTATGGCGCCAAACTTGTGAGATGCTATCGGCATAGGGAGAGATTTATAGTAGGAATACACCTGCGATGAAAGACGAATAAATCATTACATAGGGGATATTTATGTAATTAAGGCACTGAATGAGGGCAACAGCAGGAAAATGGTACGTAAGGGTGGACAAAATATGATAAAATAATTAATGCTGGAACTGAACCTGAGACCTTAGGGTTGCGTCACAATGCACCTTCCAGCTGAGCTACAGGCCCAACCCTGGAGGAACCCTTTCTTATTTTTAAATTATTTTAATTGAAACCTCCCTTATATATATATACACGAGAGTGCACAAGCCACGTGACCATGAGTTACACCACATTCTCTAAGGGTTCACCACATCCCTTAGGGTCTTAGAAGAAACTTCGGACATTTTTGCCCTTCATTTCACAAGTCAAGGATTCCACCCAAAATTCCACCATTAAATTTTTTGCCTGTAATAAAGAAATCAACAGCGGAGATCACCATTTTTTTCAATGGTCGTTGAACTTGAACGACCCTGTGGATATGCTCATGGCGTCCAACCAGTGCCACACTCGAATGTATAATCCTCGGCTTCATATATATATATATATACATAGGGAGCCATTATTTGCATTCAGAAACTTGGCCCTTGCACCATTCTCTGCTATGTGATAACACCATATAAGCTGTTTGATTTGAAGGTCACGATTTCAAGATATTAAGCTCAAAAGATTAGCACGAAATATAGTACATGTCTAATAGCCCTTGATTAAATGTAGTCAAGGGCTATTAGCTGATTTAACAGTTGACTATAATAGATCATATGATAAATATCGTGTTTTGCTCTAATCTTATACACGGGAGATTCATAGACCATGAACTTCAAATCCAATGGCCCTTTTCACATCTCACATGTCCCTAGCATACCAAGTCCTTTAAATTCGATGCAAAGGCTAACTTTCCAAGTGAAAGTAATGGCTCCCATATATATATATATAAAGAGAGAGAGAGAGAGAGAGAGAGCGAAAGAGCGAGAGAGAGAGAGAGAGAGAGAGAGAGAGAGGACAGGAAATATGGATTCAACACAAACACTTGCCCAAGGTCAATCAGATACCATCACAAAATTAAAAAGGGTACTTGAAGGGGGGTGGTTGCAGACTACAATCAGTCGTGGGCACAAGATTTTCTTGAAGGAGGGGCACCCGATGGTCAACAAATGTCTTAAGATTTCTAGAAATGCTCTTATTGATTTATTTTCTAGAAGAATGTTTCTCTATCATTAGTGTTTTTTCTCGAATCACGATAAAATTTCTGATAAAATGAGAGTACAAGATTCTCTCGAGTCATTAAAGTCAGAAAACATGAAGAATTAGAGGATAACTCTTGGTCGATAGGGGGGGGGGGGAGGGGAGAGAGAGAGAGAGAGAGAGAGAGAGAGAGAGAGATGGGTTTCCTATTTAGAAACTCAAAGGCACAAAGAATATATGTCATCACGTGGAAAAGTGTTTGTCTTCCATTGTAAAGTGTCTAAAGAAATTTCAAAAGGAGCCATTACTTGCAGAGGAGAAGTTTGTCCTTGCACATAGTTTAAAAGGACTTGGTGTTTTGGGAATCTGCACCATGTGAAAAAATCATCAAAGCTGTCTGATTTGAAGGTCATGATCGAAAGATATATGGTGCAAAAGACTAGAACAAAACTCGATCTCTAATTCTCTACAATATGACTCACTGCAACCAATTGTTTAATAAGATAATTGTCTTTGAGTACATTAAATCATATGGCAAATATCGTGTTTCGTCCCAATCTTATTCACCTAAGATTTCAAATCAGAAGGCTTAGATGATGTTTCACATGGCATAGGTCTCTAAAATACCATGTCTTTCTCTTAAACTATATGCAAGGGCCAACTTCTCGAGTGCAACTAATGGCTCCCATTTTCAAAACACGCTAACATTTTACACCTCACAAAGCTAATTGGGCGGTGAATTGTTCATGATAAAAAAATGATTTATCCCTGCAATATCGATCAAAGAAAGAAACATACCCCAAATTTCCATATAATGTTAAGTATCAAACTTACTATCATTATTGAAACTAAGCATACCTCATTTGTCTCAGAGCCGCATGCTATATATCCATCAGAAACAGATAAACCCACAAAATTCTGATTGACCAGCAAGCAATCATTAATAGTTTGGCCAGCACTTCATAGTTGAACCATGACTTCAAAAAATGTATAAAGCCATAAGCATGGTATCAAAATTCGGCCGATAATGATACATATCCGTTTCGTCGAGAACCAATACCAATACCACCCCAATACAGGTATCCAGGTGGTATCAGTATGGGTATTGCTATCGGACCGATACTGGTCAGTAGCGGGCAATACTGACTCGATATTGGCCGACATTGACTCGTATCAGCCGATATTGACTGATACAACCAATTCTCTCTCTCTTTCTCTCTCTCTCTCTCTCTCTCTCTATATATATATATATATATATATATATACTACTTTTTTTTTACTTTTTTCTTTCAAATGAAAATTTTTCTACCAATACATTATTGGTGATGCCGTATCTGTGTCGACCGAAACCCAATACCGATATTGACACCTTGACCATAAGCATGGTATCAAAACTCAGCCGATACTGATGCATATCGGTTTTGTCGAGACCCCAATACAGGTATCTAGGTGGTATCAGTTGGGTATTGATATCGAACCGATACTGGTCAGTATCGGGCAATACTGACTCGTATCGGCCGATACTGACCGGTACAACTAATTTTTTATATATGTACTCTTTTTTTACTTTTTTTTTTTAAATGAAAATTTTTCTACCGATACGGTATCGGTGATGCAGTGTCTGTATCGGCTGAAACCCGATACCGATACTGACACCTTGGCCATAAGCGTATAGAATAGAGAAACCAACTAGTAAACAGCATACCTTCTCGTTAGTATGGCCACTATACGTTAAGCTGCATGAATTTTCGGATTGCCCATTAGAACTGGTATTGTTAAGATCCCAAAGCTTAAGGGTGTTGTCAGTGGATGCAGACACGAGTGTATCAGGATCTAAGAATTTCACGTAGCTAACAGCTTTCTCATGCCCAGATAACGTACACCACGGAGTTTTCGTATTCCGTAGATCGTAACAGTAGATCTTATAATCAGCTGACCCAAAAGCCAGTAAATGGGTGGAGTGAGATGAGAACTGAACACAACAGACGTTAGCACCATTTCCGATCGTGCCGATACTGCTTTCCTGTCAACATAAAAAAGAATCACATGAACGCACTTTTTTTAATTTTCTGCAAATGATTATTTTCACTAAATCACAATACATACCAATGTATCGTCCGAAACCGATACGTATGGACGATATGTATCAGTTTTGGAGCTGGACGATACGTACTGGAAAACTGGGATTTTGCCCCATGGTGCTGATTTTCCTTTTCATAAAAAATACTTTGGCAAAAGAGAATTTTAGGTAAGATGAAAAAACTCTAGGCAAGAAAGAACAATGGCAGCCTTCCAGTTTCAAATCGATTCTCATAACCTACTATCTTATTGAAAAAAATTGTAATAGACTAATAGCCTCCAAGAGGCCATTATATGTAAGAAGCTGACATTTACAAATACAAAGGGGAAATATCAGCTTCTAATGGTGAAAGATTAACTTCAATAAATTACCCACCGAACCTTTATTAGTTCACAGACAAGACGGCTAACATCCTTCAACCAAATTCTCTGAATTTTTGGAAAATTTGCGAACAATCCACAAATTTAAGGTTCTACGAATTAATCATGAATTATTCGCGAATATTTGAAAATGTCGTATGTTTTTTTAAAATTCACAAACGTCACGAATAAATCACGATTTTTTAGTAAGTAGTGATTTTTAATATTTTTAAATTTTTTATTCTTTTTAATCTCTTTTTTTCTCTGAATTTTTCCCTGAACCTGCCGAATTTTGCTGGATTTTTCCAAATTTTAACCTTGCAGCATTATTGCCGATCCCCGACTCGGTGACTATGCGTTCAACCAAACAAAATTTATTAGTAAACCTTAAAGATATGACAAAAAACGAAGAAGAATTATAGTAGAAACTTTCAGGATAATTTCCAGATCAATAAGATCTTTTGTTTAACTGCAGTGTCGAAAAGGCAACTTTTTTTTAAAAAAGGTACTATTTCCATTTCATGAAAATCATGGAACAAAATCTCAGTTTTCCGATATGTATCGTCCACCATCAATACCGAGACGATACGTATCGGTATCGCAGATACATTGAATGTATCGGCAATACAATGATTAAATCTGACATATATCGAGTATGTATCGCCAATGCCTACCCAAGGTATTGTGTATCGGTGGCCAGTGATACCAATACATATTGGATGATACGTATCGGTATTGTCTGAGATTTTAACCATGATGAAAATACAGTAAATTTATATGATAAGAGTTTCCAAGATTAATTCCAAGTACATTTTTTTTAGAATTTAAAAAGGTGACTAAGAAGAGCATGCCTCGTTGATGCTCCAAAGTTTCACAGAGCAATCATCACTTCCACTCGCCAGTTTTGTTGGATCAACTTGAGAAAAATCAACAGACCAAGCTCTCTTTTCATGCTCTGCATATTGTGAAAATGCTTGACCCGTGCTTCCATCCCACAACTGCATTGCATCAACGCCAACCAAACTAAGATACTATGTAAGAAAAGAAAGTGAAAATGAAAAAATCCCACAATTAAAGGACAACAAACTAGTTTCATAGTACAAGGAATTTCAGATAGAGATACTGATGCTGATTGTAAGTCATATTATTACATTAATCTTAATAGTTAAACTAGAGGATAGATATTAAGGGTAGCAATATTCACGCTTACTAATTACTGAGAGCGCCTATGCTAGAAAACCATTGACCATGTGGAATCAGATGATGGAGATGGATTCCCATCCCAATCTTCCATACAAAGGATCTTGAGGCCAGTGGTCAGTTTTTCATTCCACTTGGTGCAAATCCCAAAAAATGACTCAAAAGACACTTGGCACCCATCACTCTCAAACATGATTTTAGGGCACTTTTCAGTATCTGTGCAACGTGGAAACAAAAACTGACCGTTGGATAGTATGCCCATGGTCTAAAGATGCATTGTGTGGAAGATTGGGATGAAAACCCCTCTCCATCATCTGATTCAAAGCAGTAAATGAATATTAGTATAGGCGCCTTCAGTAAATCAGTAGGCGCGAACAGAGCTACCCTATATATAATTTAGTTTTATAATACCAGAATGGACATGTGTCATGCTTGATTTGGAGAGCTTGAGCATCCATTTTGAAGACAAACTGCCAACAGAGCTTGAGGTTCTAATGGAAATTGAATGCCATTAATGCAAACGGAACCCAATTTAATGCAGCTCTTTGGGCTGGTGCCTGTAGCACAATGGGAGGTTGACAATATTGCAACCTCAAGGTCACAGGTTCAAGCCCAGCTTACCCATAAATAAAATAAAAAATTAATGCAGCTCTTTTTGTGAGCAGCAATGTGAACAAATTCTGAGTCACACCACCACATATAATATGATTAAGAACAGCAGCATTACCACAGATTTTGATTTACTTTATTCTGCAACTGAAGCTAAAAAGCTTTGTATTCAAGTCTAAAAAGACAGGAACCACAGCAGTTAAAGACTAAAAATTTTCGGCTCTCATTCCCTTTTTTTCTCTCAAACTCTATTCTTTTTTATCCGAGGTGTAGGAAGAAGAGCTCTCCTCAGGCTACAGATCAAGTGCCTCTCCAGAAGCAAGTCAAAATCAAGAGCCCTCTCACGAAACAAGTCAACCATAAAATGAACTGGATCTTCCAATTGCCTACAAAAAACCTCCAGGCCATACACCGGGTACCCCATTAGCAAGTTTGTGTCATTCCAAAATCTTTCAGCTTCACATGTTGCCTTTCTATCAACTTTAGATTCGATTTCCATTCATACGCGTGTATCCAATGCCATATCCCAGTCACAGTGGGAAGAAGCCATGATACAGGAAATGGAAGCACTGGAACATAAACAAAACTTGGGATATAGTAGCTCTCTACTGAAAAAAGGTAGTTGGATGCAAGCGACTCTGAACTGTGAAGTATAGACCGGACGGCTCCGTGGAGAGATACAAGGCTAGGTTGGTTGCAAAGCGATTCACACAGACACAGGGCATTGATTACCAAGAGAGCTAATTGCTCCGGTAGCCAAATCGAATACCCTTTGCATACTCTTGTCTCTTGCGGCATACAGAAATTGGCCTTTGTACCAGCTCGATGTGAAGAATGTCTTCCTTCATGTTGATTTAAAGGTAGGCTGAAACAGTCACCTAGAGCCTCGTTCCACAAGTTCAGAGAAGCAGTTATGAGGTTTGAATATAAAAGGAGTCACTATGATCACACATTGTTTGTGAAGAGAGGTACTCATATCACAACACTCGTTGCATATGAAGATGATGTTATTTTTACAAGTTATGACAGCGGGGAAATATTGAAGTTAAAATATTATTCGAGGCAAGTCTTTCATATAAAAGACTTGGGTCCACTATATTATTTTCTAGGGATTGAAGTGGCTAGATCGAAGAAGGAAATTGCCCCATCTAAAAGGAAAGACACTCTTGATATATTAAGACAAACGGGCATGTTGGGGTGTAGACCTGCAGTCACCCCTATTGAACAACGTCATCTTCTTAATGGAGAAGAAGGTGAACTCCTTAGGGATGCACGTATGTATCAGCGGCTTGTAGGAAAGCTCAAAACCTGACTATGACTCGTCCAAATATTTCTTATGTCGTGACTCGTGAGTGTAGTAAGCCAGCACATGCATTCTCCCAGGTCTACTAACTCGAATGCTATATGGCAGATTTTGAAGTATTTGAAGCGAAGTCCAGGAAGGGGCCACTTTACAGTAACCATGGACATCTAAACATTGAAGTTTTTATCGATGCAGATTGGACCGGTTGATTGAAGGATAGGAGGTAAACTTCAGGTTACTGCACATTTCAAGGTGGAAATCTTGTGACATGGAAGAGTAAGAAAAAACAAGTTGTTTCTTGCTTAAGGTGAATATCATGCCATGTCACAAGGAGCACGAGAAGGTATGTGCCTCCGATTCATTCTTGCAGATATAGGAGTTGATGCAAAATTCTTAATGGTTCTATATGAGACAATGAAGCAGCTGCTCACATAGTAGAAAATTCAGTATTTCACGAAAGGACGAAGCATATTGAAGTTGACTGCCACTTCATAAGGGAAAATGTTGAATCAAAAGAATTTTGCATACGCCAAGTGAGATCAGAAGATCAACTAGCAAATATTCTTACCAAAGCTGTGGGAGAAAAACGATTGTATGTCATTACCTCCAAGTTGGGCATGATAGATATCTATGCACCAACTTGAGGGAGGAGTGTTGGTGTGTACGTAGTTAATATTAAGTTGGTGTGTGTAGATGTAGATGAGTTTACGTAAGTTAGTGTATTAGTATTAGTGGGTGCGTTAGTATCATTGTAAGGGGATATAAATATTAATGAATAAGGGGATGAGTGATATCTAACTTATTACCCTAATCTTCTCCTCTCTCTCTCTCTCTTGCCTAACCCTAACCCTAATTCACTATGTATATTAACTTAATCAAGTGCGCCAACCAAAGATAAAGCGAAAGCACCTCTTTGAAGGGAAGTCCAAGAAGAGGCCTACTTTACAGTAACCATGGACATCTAAACGTTGAAGTTCTTATCGATGCACATTGGGCCGGTTGATTGAAGGATAGGAGGTACACTTCAGGTTACTGCACATTTCAAGGTGGAAATCTAGTGACGTGGAAGAGTAAGAAAAAACTAGTTGTTTCTAACTCTAGTGCTGAAGGTGAATATCGTGCTATGTCACAAGGAGCACGAGAAGGTATGTGGCTCCAATTCATTCTTGCGGATATAGGAGTTGATGCAAACGTCCTAATGGTTCTGTATGAGACAATGAAGCAGCTACTCACATAGCAGAAAATTCAGTATTTCACGAAAGGACGAAGCATATTGAAGTGGATTGCCGCTTCATAAGGGAAAAGGTTGAATCAAGAGAGTTTTGCATAAGTCAAGTGAGATCAAAAGATCAACTAGCAAATATTCTTACCAAAACAGTCGGAGAAAAATGATTGTATGTCATTACCTCCAAGTTGGGCATGATAGATACCTATGCACCAACTTTAGGGAGGAGTGTTGGTGTGTACATAGATTTCATATTAAGTTGGTGTGTGTGGATGTAGATGAGTTTAAGTAAGTTACTGTATTAGTTTTAGTATCATTGTAAGGGGATATAAATATTAATGAATAAGGGGGTGAGTAATATCTAACTTACTACCCTAATCTTCTCTCTCTCTCTCTCTCTCTCTCTCTCTCCGTGTGTGTGTGTAGCCTAACCCTAACCCTAATTCACTATGTATATTTAAATTAATCAAGTGCGCCAACCAAAGATTTATGGAATCAAGAAACACCTGCATCCCACCTTTAACTAAGCTGGCTAGACTAGACAACCATAGCTTTAGGATATCATCGTTTCAAATTTCAACAACTAAACTGGAGTCTCCAAATATATACAGCTCACAAATCAGGAAGTTGAGTACCTTTGAACCAAAAATTTTAGTGTAGAAATAAAGCAAAAAGAACTGTATCACTCATCCATCCAAGTAACTCTGAGTCGGCTACAGAAAGAAAATATATGAAGAGGACTCCAAGCAATATGCTTAAATATATCGGACTATCTCAAGATATTATGTTGACCGGAAAAAAAAAAAAAAGAGCTGAAGTTTGAAATATGACTATCAGGCAACAGAATACACTTTTGTAAGGTTAGAATATTGTTTCTTGTGTATGGAAGCTTCATTTTCCCAACTTTTTGTCTCTATCGTGTGTGAGGTACTTGAAGATGGTATTGTAAATTTTCCAGAGGCTAAACGACAGTATCTGATTATAATTTTGTCTGAATTTGGAAAAGAAAAACAAGAAAATCACGAAATCACAAAAGATGGTATTTGGACAAAGAAACTTGACTTTTGAAAATAATAAAAAATCACAAAGATGTTGTTTTTGAAACTTCTATTTGGAATAGAAAATTGGATAACATAAACACACATAAAAAGGGATCCCATCTCCAGCTCCCAAACCTCAAAATTATGTTTAATAAAATTAAGAAAGTTGCAAAGTTATAAATATGAAACCTGCAATTTTCAATGAAAGACATCCAAACTTGCCCTAGACTTCCGAGCAAATAAGAACAGCAATATAGCATTTCAACACAGAAAGATAAATTCTTTAAAAAAAAAAAAACCTGATTTTTAATAAGCACCTTCATGTTAAAATACAATACAGACCTGAACGACACCATCATAATCAGTCGAAGCTAAGTAGTTTTTTATGTAATTATTCCAGCAAACACAGCTGAGCTTCGATTTGTTTGACATCTCGATCACTGGGTAGTGAATATCGGCAGTGTCAGACATGAGAGAACTGAACTCAAAGATCTTAATTTTCTTCGATACTCCGGCAGCAGCAAAGTAGTCCCCATCTCGGTCAAAACTTAAAGAGCAAATGACGTTTGAAGAGCCAAGCAGATCCCCCTTCCATATAGTACCACGTACTTCAAATTTACTATGACATGCATACTTGCATAGACCCTCGAAAAAGGCGCCAAGTGGGTCGGTAGGTTTTTTATCTCGATTCTTTAAGGCATCTTTATCTCGGTTCTTTAAAACATCTTTATCCGAACGTGCTATGGCACGAGTCTCGGGAAGCTCGATTTTTGATCTCATGGAAAAGTATGCATTTTCGAGCTGACAGATATTCTTCATCAACCTCGTCTCAGAAACTTCTTTATGAAGGCATTTATCTGAGATATTGTTAAAACTTTTGAACACATCTCTTGTAATGGCATTTATATGTAACCCAGAGGGAAATCCAGTCAACGAGTGCCTTTTCTCAACCTCCTCGATATCCGCATTTAAATATCCGATGTCATCAACTAATTTGGAGGCTTCTTTATGCTTTTGTTCTTTCATGGATGAGAGGAAATGCAACAAGAGCTCGGATTCAGCATCTTCATACTCAACAGATAATGAAGATGGATCTCCGGATGATGACTCCCGAACTTCACAGAATAGTTCAGATTCTAGGATTTTCCTGTACACAATATAATAATCTCTCAACAAATCACAAGCCAGAGAATATGAAGATGAATGCATAATCTTAGAATTTATGACAATCAAGTATCATGAAATAAATATTAAATTTATCCACCATTCATTTTCCCACCATAAGATCCTGGCAAGGCGAATCATGGAGGGAATGGCTGCCATGGGGCACCTAAATAGGGACCCTTTTTTTTTCATTCTAAAACCCCCTAGGGTAAGACGGACCCTGGAGGGAATGAGTGCCATGCAGCACCTTAATAGGGACCATTTCCCAACATTCTTGGCTGGGGATATATATATATATATATATATATATATATATATATATATATATATATATATATATATGGGAGAGCTAACTTCACCCACTTCATTGTGAGGTTAACATTGTCCCTAGACAATAATACCCTTGCTAAAGGGAATTTCCGTAAAATTATTAGGGACAATTTAGTAAATTTGAATTAGATAATAAATAAGGTGTTTATAATAAATGAGAACATCTCATTTATTGCATACACCTCATTTAATATCTAATTCAACTTTACTAAATTGCCCCTAATAATTTTACTTTAATAAGAATATTATTGTCTAAGTACAATGCTAACACCACAATGAACTAGGTGAGGTTAGCATTGCCTATGTATATATATATATATATATATAGAGAGAGAGAGAGAGAGAGAGGGAGAGAGAATTTTGAACCAGTGGGAACGGCCAACCTAGTTTTCACTTCGTGCATATAACTTTTGCCTGTCAGGTCAGGTCGGGTTCACCGGAAAGTCAGGGCAAGGGCCAAAGGATCGACGCGAATTGGATTTTGGCCCAACCAGACCTAATCTAACCATTGGTAAATAGCAGACATTTTATCTTCTACATCCAACTAAAATTAAAGAACTTCGGCTTTGTAGATGGACAATCTTTGGATTTATATCCATGAAAAGAAAAATATAAGCAGATATTTCACCCATCATAGGAAAAGGATTGTGGTTATTGCATGCTATGATTCCAAATCTAAGTTGGTTTATTTAATAAACGTGGACTATTTCTCGAGTCTTACAGGGAAAGCAGCATGTGATACCTTGTCATTGGCCGTGAAGAAGGTTCTGGATGAAGCAACCAAAGACAGAAGCCAGCCTCCTTGGGAAATTCTGATAGAAATCTTGGATGAAGAATTCGATGGCGAAGATCCGACATTGCTGCTGAATGCACTTCCCATGAATCAAAAGGGCAAAACAGCTGACAGAGAAAAGCAATATTAGTTTAATATACTATTCCCACTTTGATGAGGCCAGATAGGTCAGCTCCACACTCTTATATCCAAAGCAAGAATAAATCAATGAGTGCAGTAAACCACAACAGACTCATCATATAATAGAATAGGGATATTGGCTCCTGACCGGCATTTAAACACCATTCAAGTTTAAATGATCTTACACCATTAAAGTTAGACTTCTAATCTCACACAATTGAAGTGTGAATGTGTGGTTTTCATTATGCCATGTGATGGATATCAATGATCAATCTAAAATGTATAGGTGGCAATCTATCATTGGAACATGTCTTAGCCCAAAGAAACATGCCTATAATTGGATGTGAACCATCCGATTGATGAACTTTAACATCAGCCATTAAAATTGAAAATAACGGTTGATAGTAAAGTCCACAGATCCGATGGCTTAAATCTCCCTAAAACACTATTTTTGGGCTTGTTGCACGTCAATCTACGAACTATCACTCTAACGATACGGATCACCAACATCTTATACCATTGATGGTGTAAGATCATTTAAACACCATTTTGGTGTTTAAATAATGGTCAGGAGAGGTGGGCCCAACAGAATATATTCAGCATACAACTAGACAAATAATGAGTTATAGCACATTATGTCGTACAACACAAGATTATTAAAAGGATTCTTCACAAGATATATATATGGTCAAATAAAGGTATGCCCGCACCTCAAACAGAACCACCCCGAGACTGTAAATGTTGGAAGAAAATGAACAAAAACCGTCATGGACCTCCTCTGGACTGATATACCACCTCTCCTCCAACTGTACACTTTTAGAGGTCAACTTCTGCCGCATGCCGTTAGATAGACTTTGATTACGAGACTCAACTTGAGGTTTACATTCTCGATTCACGTTGTTCTCTTCACTGCATTGAAAACTGTTAATGTCAACCTCTTCGACCGTTCCATCTCTTAATCCTTGTCTAGCTGTAACCATGGCTTGTTGACCAACAAACTTCATCTGCTCACTGAATTTCTGATGCTTAAATGGTAAAATATTATGGCCGTGCAGACCCTCTTCCGAGTATCTTTTCCTGTTCAACTGATGGTTTAAGTGGTGAGTAACTTGACTCACTACCCTCTCTGACGCCTCCGTTTGAACTTGAGGGCCCAAAGAACCGACATATCTTACCTCATTCGATGGCAAAATAATGAAATTAGATGGTTGTATACCCTGTAAGGCAACTCCCTGAGAATGCATGCCATCCACAAGCTCAACAATCTGCTTGAACAAGTGCAAACTCCCTGATTTATTTATTTTCCGACATCCGGGTTTAAGCAATTCTCGTAAGCAGATTCCTTCGCAAAATGTGTCAGCACCACCATATAGTGACCCGTCATCAACTTTCACACCATAACTCTGACCACGAAACCCAACAGCGGATCTCTCACGAGTTTCTAAATGCCTATTTACAACCCCCTTTCCTTTCAAGGTACTCCGGACACAAAATTGAGGAAGCCCAGATGAGGGTTTAACCTTTGTCTGAATCCCTCTGGGAAATCTCGGGATTGTATTGTTTGATACAGTGCAGTCATCGTCTTTCTGTAAATGTCCGGCAATCTCAAAGTCATCTTGATTTGACTGATTACGAGGCAGAATCTTTTCGACCCCGGATTTGGGTGAACTTAAGTTACCCCCATCTTTTCCACTGGAAAGATGATACAGATGTTGCCAGTGGCCTTTCCTAGTTGGCTTATTATCGGTGCTATTCAAGAAACCAAATCTCGATAAGTTTGATCTCCTGTAATTTTTCACCATCAACTCTTCAATTATTACCCCATCATCATTCATAGAGAAAGGACTAGCACACGGTAGCCCAATCCCAACTTTGGGAATAACACATTTGATCATACTCTTATTATCGGAATTATCTCTAAACATTTCGGGTGACCTCAAAGAAGAAAGAGATCGGAGCCAATCATTCTCTGGAGAGATAAATAGTGTCGGTGATTCCAAAACATTATAGCTATCGGGCTTCGGAGAAATATCACTTTCTTTCAATTTGAGGTGTGTAGCTTCTACCTCGTGATTTAATGCCCCATGGATGTCATCTGCACCGTCCATGAAATCTGAAGGTACTTTATTCAATTACGTGGATAAGAATTCTCCATATATGAAGTGGTTAAATCATAACTGAGAGATCCATTTGTTTGTTGACGACGATAACAGACAAATAATAATCTCACTACAAAATTGGCAAAAAAAAGTGTGAGCGCCATTACAAAAGCACAAATCAAACAAGAAAAACATATATTATGATTGCACAATAAAGTATTACTGCTGATTTGAGAAGGAAAAAAGCCATAAATGTTTGTTTCCTTATTTAATATAGATATAGAAGGAGACCGACCTTGCGAACGGCAGATTAGGGTCATGACAGCCACTTTTACACCATATGGCACACATATTTGGTAGATTGAATTAGTTCAATTAGCAGTCCATCATTGGAACGTATCTCAGCCAACAATAAAGCCCATAAAGAGCTTTGGAACCATCCGTTCAGTGCACTTTAATATCTGCCACTGAAAAATTATGTACAACTGTCCATATTACACTGCATAGATCAGACGGTTCAAATCCTCTAAGCAGTGTGATCTTTGGGCCTATAGTAGCTTTCGATATGAGCTACGACTTTGATGAATTAGATTGCTAGAAAGACGTGCCAATTATTATAACGTACTAGCAAAACAAATTGGCAAGTATTAGTTTCTCACTTGTCTTGCTGTTTTTCAAATTTCTTCCAAAATGGCAACTATGTTTGGCATTGCTCTTTGGAGTTTGGAAGAATAGAAAAGCGCAATTGCTGCTCTTTGGTGTTGCAAATGAATATGGGGAGAGAGAGACGGATTGTAGGATGAAAAAAGGGGACGCTGCACTTTGAAACATGAAAAGTCATGGTCTTTTAAAGAGGGCTGTTTTTCCTATTTCAAAGAGCACCCTCCCTTTTATCTTCTTCCAATTTTCCTCTCTCCCACAGTTCTTTGCAATAACAAAGAGCAGTTGCTGCTCTTTTCTACTCTTTTCTGCTCTCCCAAAGAGCAATGCCAAACACATCCTATATCAGCACTATGACACTTCTTGAGATCAATTTCATAATGAACTAATGATGGGATAAATTGATAGGGTTTTATATTTTTTGACATTGTTCGAGTGTTATAAACAGGGTTTTAGGGTAAAGTTTGGGGCACAAAGATTCGTTCTTGAGCCCATCTATTGAGGGAATCCTCTAAAAGCAGCATTACTACATTGATTACTGTTAGTTTTCACAAATCTTCATTGATTTCTAGTTTTTTTTATCAACCATTTCTTCAGTTCATTGCAGGATCGAGATATCTTAGCAATTTTATTTGCCTATGAACACTAATTATTCAAATTATCAGCCTTAAAAGGCAACCATAGATCCTTATCATGTGGATAAAAATGCCCAATTCAATAATAATAACAATAATAAATTATCCTTATAAAAAAATCATAATAAAATTATCATTTCTCTCAACCAATTTAGAAATTACAAAAGGTACAAGAGGGAGGGCAAACAGAATCTTCAAAAGAACATACTTTTTGTGAATCATGAACAATTGGAAGATTCTAGAGCAAGAAAATAACAATCAATTCAAAATAAAATGTACTAAAAGCATGATATAACTCAATTAAACTTATATTATAAAAAATAATTTTAAAAAAAAGGCATACCTCATAATAAAAAATTCCAGCAGGAGAAGATTAAGCAGAATTAACAACGTGCACTATGTTAGATGGAACCCCTGTAAAGCAACCAAGATTAACAAAAATAACTTTTTTTTAAAAAGCAATAATTGAAAAAGTAAATGGCACTCCACGAAGAAGAAGAAGTAAATCTCTCTCTCTCTCTCTTCAGTTTTTTCCAGATGAGAATGAGAGAGCAACGTTCAACAAATTGAGAAGCGAAATCCAAAAGCATCTTATCGCATCGTAGATTTTTGTGTCTAGAGAAAAAAGATAAATTGGAAAATAATTAAATGATCCAAAGCAATCAATGCTTTTGAAGTGGTTGCACAGGATATCGGAAAGCGCCTACCTGTGCAACCACTTCAAAATCAGCGCCTACCTATGCAACCACTTCAAAATCATTGATTGCTTTGGATCAGATAATAGAGAACGTATTTCACTAAGATATTCCATTCAATGGATCTTAAGATTATGCCTCACTTATCAGACGGTCAGTTTTTTATTCAATATGTCACAACTTCCCCCGAAATGACCCTAAAATCACGTTCGAGCGTGATGTGTGCCAGGGGCATTTTTTAGAGATTGGTGACATCTTAAATAAAAAATTGACCGTCCGATAAGCGAGGCATGATCTCAAGATCCATTTTATGGAAGATCTAGACGAATAATAATATCTATCGTCTGATTCAAAACAACCAATGATTTTTAACGAATTTTTCACTTGGACGCTTTCAGCAAATGCGTGACACGGTACCCGATAATTAATTCATGAAAAAAATTTATAGGGTACTTCTCTTTATGCCCACACATTCTCCAAAAGTGCGGGCCCACATCCCAAGTAAAATCATTTATTTCTTCGAGTTAAAATTTGGAGTTTATTTTTTTAGCACAAAATTTAAAAACTCACCGTCTGGTAGCTGCCCCATGATATGCAGATTCGGGTAAAATACGATCTCTATCATCTTATTAAAGTCAACACAAAATCTAAAATTGACTGTCTGATAAGTACACCATAATATGAAGATCCGAGTAAAACTGTCTGATAGGTACACCATAATATGAAGATCCGAGTAAAACACGATCTCTATCTTCTTATTAAAGAAATCAATAATTTTGAAAGAGTGAGACATGCGTGCTTTAAGAGACTGTGTGCCCGGAAACCGAGGTTCCAAATTTATATCTCACACCCCTTCTTTGTACATCCACTGCCTTGAAATTCGTGAGATAAAATATTCAATGAACGATAAGGGTAGATGTCTCCGATACAACCAAATGCCGAAAATGTGCAACCAGATATTTGTGTCAGCCAATGAAATACCACTGCGGTTTCCATTTATCACCCAAATGCCATCATCTTTTTTTTCTCAAAAATAAAAGAAAGATTTGAAACTTAATAGTATAAAAAATTATTAAAATTAGCAATTTATTGAAAAATTTAAGAATTATTTGCAGTTTTTTAGAAACACCCAATTTTTTTTAAAAAATTGTGAATAATTTGAGATCAAATGTTCCAAAAGTTTGACAAATTTTGTGACTATACGGTTGACTATGTGTCCTTCCTCTTAGGATTATGCGCGTTGACTGACATTTAAACACCATAATGTCGTTTAGTTCATTAATTGATCTTACATAATTAAATTAAACTTTTATCTTAAACCATTGAAGTGTGTTTTATTAATGTGTCATATGGCACACATTTTTTTTTTAATAATCTAAATTGTTCAAATGACCATTCATAATTTGGATCATATTTTAGCCAAAGAATTATGTTCATAAGTGGATGTCAATCATCTGATTCGCAAATTTTAATATCAGCCATTAAAAGTTAAAAACAATGATTGGTATTAGAGCATACAAATTGGAGAGTTCAAATCTCTTAAAAAATTGTAAGTTTTAAGCCCTTCTAGCGTTTTTATCCATATATGTAGTATACCATCCACTCTTTGCCATAAATTAGCTATTTTTGTTGGTCTACAGATGAGTTTTGTCACTGCACTTTTCAGTTTAGCAGCTGCTAGGGCTGCTGCATGAGCAAGCTCATTTGGAGTAAAATTATCTTATTTTAGTTTTTCTTGGGCAAAAAGTTTATTATGTAAAATGCAAGTGGTCTTGCACCTCGGAAAATAGGAGGGATGGCTGGTGCTCTTGATCATGGTTCAAAATTTCCAAAATTGTCGAAACACATCAGTTTCAGCAGCCCCCAAAACGAAAACTACAAAAATTTGGCTTCGGTATACCGGTAGCATATTATCAGCTGATAATTTGAAAATATCGGCCAATAATTTCGTGATTAGCAAATTATCGGCCGATATTTTCCTAATTTGGAAAAAAAAAAATTGGCTTGGGCTTCAAAATTTTAGTTTCGGGCAAAACCAAAACCGAAACAAAAACTAAAATTTTGATCCTTGTTCTTGATTATGCAAGCACCAAGTAGCAATAAATATCCATTTTCTATAACAATAATATATAGGGAAATTTTCCAAATCGACCCTATCAAATTCACCTTTTTCGTCAGAGACCCTATAGTTTCACCTTTTCCATAACTGACCAGCTTTAAGCCATGCCAGTTCCAGCTAGCAGGAAAAGTCTCAAATACCACTTCTTACATTTTTATCATTCTACATAGTTTAAATATTTACGCAATGTGAAGTAACACCTATGCCGTCTGATTTGAAGGCCACAATATAAAGATCAATGGTGCCAAAGATTGGAATGAAAAAAAGGTGGTATCGCCTCTTTAACAAAAAAAAAAAAAAAAAAGACTGTTTAGGACAGTCATTATCAACTATATACACAGTCAATTTTTACTATCTATATAGTCGACGAAAACGATTGTCTAGACAGTTGATAACGACTTTCTATATAGTCGATAACGATCGTCTAGGCAGTCATTTTTTTTTGTTAAAGATGCAATATCGCCTTTTTTTCAATCTTCGGCACCATCAATATTTATATTGTAGCCTTCAAATTAGACGACATAGATGTTGCTTCACATCGCGTAAATATAAAACAGTACAATTTTTAAAATTTTAAACTATGTAGAATGATTAAAAGTTTAAAAAGGGGTATTTGAGACTTTTTGTGCTAGCTGGAACCGACTCGGCTTAAAGCTAGATGGTTTGGTGAAAGGTGAAACTATAGGGTCTCTGATGGAAAAAGTATATCTGATAGGGTCGAACTGGAAAATTTCCCTAATATATATTACCCCATTGTACAGTAATGTTTGTGCTCATATTTATTACACCATCAATTTATAATTGAATGACTATTTTTAATAACACAAAATTTTGTCAACCCACTTACCTCTTGGCTTATGGTTGATATGTCAGATTCTATGCACTATCAGTAGATTGGCTATTAGGCAAAGTATATATATAGAGAGAGAGGGTTGGAGATATGTGCTAGGGCTGTAGAGATATCTCTACGGCTATTGATATAGACGCGACATATAACACATTTTGGTAAAGTAATGGGTGCATTGAGCAACTTTATTAATTAGGTTTAAACTTTTAAAATATTTTAAAAGTTATATTTCCTTTTAGTTATTATTTTTTACTTTTTTTTAAGTCTCTTTTCTCTTTCTTCGCTTCCTTTTTCCAAGAAAGTGTCAGACTTAGGCCTCGTCCATTTCATGGTAACATGAATGAGGTAAAATTGTACTTTACAGGTAAAATGAAAGACACATAATGCAATAAAATCGAATTTTGCCCAGTAAAATAATGTGTTCTTTTCACTGCATTTTTATTGTGTAAAAATCATTTTTTGCATGAAATTCAATATCCTGCCAAGTGAACAACTATTGTAAAATGTCCATAAAATTGTTTCTGGTTGCTAATCATTGTAGTCGTTTCTTTTGTAATCATCACATCCCCTATCGGGGAAATACCTGAATTTGATGAAATATTTATACGTCATCTATGCTATTACTACCGATCCTATTGATTTGTATTTCGAGGATCGCAATTTTTCGACCATTGATTTCACAATCGACGCTATGGATGAGTTGTTCTATGTCTTCCAATAAGCACATTCACCAAACTCCTTCTAAATAAACATACTTTTTAAGTACAACTCTATAAAATGAACATGAAACATATACATATCTTAAATACTATACTACAAATATATAAAGGGCATCATTAGAATATGGCCAACCACAGTAGCAATAAAATGGGATTGGAACATTATTGATATATCTCAATTAAATAATCACATCTATCAAAAACGATATATATTGTTTGATGATACATATTGTTTGATCGATGAACTTCAATCAGCCGGTCAGATGTTGATTCTACATGGCACACATCCAGAAAAGTGATTGTCATAATGGGCCTATCATGAAAAGGGTTCTCGAGTCACTTTTGGGAATGCGTTCCATGTGGAATTAACTTCTAATCGTCGCATAGGATGGACATGAGCTCAAGCTCTATTATGTGAAAATTTGTGACGAAAAACTTTCTCCATCCTCCGAGTTAAGGAAGTCAATGGTTTAAACAAGTGACAACTCTGATTGAGAATATAGAATCTAAACTTGTAAATACCAGTACCTAATTTTTTATAACAAAAATCTCAAGTTTGTCATCCCAATCAGCCAACTTCTTCCAAAACTAACGGCTGCCAATACCATGTAAATCTCCAAGACTATAGATCTTTAATGGGTGTTGTTGACCAGTTTGAATCACATCTGTCAACATGCCGAGTTGGGTTCGGGCCAAGTTTCATCAGACCCAATTAATTTTCTCTTAAAAGCTAGGCCGGAATTTGGGTCGGGCCATCTTTGATACAACAGGTCTTTAGAATTTAGATCATGCCTTGGGCGCTCGGGTGGGGTACCATTTTATTAGAGAGTAGCCTGTCTTGGGGGCCGAAATCAATAATTTCGGTTCAAATTTTTGATTTCAGTCAAGCTTGAAACTGAAATTTTACCGGAAATTCTGATCCTTGCTTGCGGGACCACCCGTGAAGGATGGGGATTAACTCAATACGAAAGCCGCTCCACAGAATTGTGGTGTATCCACTTTCCAAGCGATAATATAGCCATTTCCAATTATGTCGTAAATTTAAGGATTCTACTTCCATTTTGCTCATAAGTCATTTTTCTATAGGTAAGGAATCTGGTGATTTTACAAGCCATTTTACCATGAGAAGAACAATTTTCTGGAATCTCCCTGTAATTTAGGCATTTGCGATGTAAATATCACCCATTACGGTGAAGTGAATGCAACCTTACTTTTTAAATATATTTTACTCAAAAAATGTAGGCGCCCGATAGTGAAGGCGCTAGCACCTCGGTAGCGAAGCGTGGGCACCCTAATAAAGAAGCGTCGATACCCCGGGAGAGAAGCGCTGATATCGTCAAGGCGCTGACACCGTCGAAGTGTCAACACCCCTTTTTTTGTATCTCGGTAGCAAAGCGCCAATACCTCGATATCGAGGCACGGAGGCCACGACGATGCTAGCGCTTCTCTCTCTGGGGTGCCTGCACTTCTCTACCGAGGTATCGGCGCTTTGCTATCGGGCGCTCACATTTTTTGAGTAAAATACATATGAAAAAATAAGTCTGTCACTTTCTTGGTAAAAAAGAGAAAAGAAAGAGACTTCTAAAAAAGCCGAGAATGATGACTAAAAAGGAATATAACTTTTAAAATATTTTAAAAGTTTAACCCTAGACTTTTTTCTCTCTTCTCCATTTTTCTAAGAAAGTGTCAAACTTACTTTTTCAGGTATATTTTACTCAAAAATTGTGTAGGCGCCCGATAGCGAAGTGCCGACACTCCGATAAAGAAGCGTTGGTACCTCGGGAGAAAAGCGCTAGAACCGCCAGAGCGCCGACACTCCGTTTTTTTTTTTTGCACCTCGGTAGCCAAGCGCCGACATCTTGATATCAAGGTGCCGACGCCCCGACGGTGCCAACTGTGACAGGGTCAACACTCTGAATACCAGTAAGAAGGCGTGTGTGCCTTAGAGCTTGGGTTCGTTAGCTAGCACAAAGGCGTCAGGTCTTGGAGCTAGATATGTGATGCACAAACGCAGAGGCATACAGACCTTGTGTTGCGTGCACACTTTCTTATATGTAGCGAAGATGACTACTTGAACTAGACAGTGTGCTAGTGTGACGACTAGATGCGCGTGGCATAAATAGATTATTTGCATGTATTGGTATTGCATGGGTCATATGTCATGGACAAGATTCATGTGTCATGGGCAGTATATCAAACCAATACGTTTGAGGTATTCATGCTATTTGTCTTGATGTAGTATTTAAACCATATATATGGGAAAGGAGCTGCAGAGCTACTTCAATACACATGGGGCCTTGTGGCACTGTAGGGTGCACAGTGGTCTTTTAGGTCTATAAGGGTGAGCCTAGGACGTTACTTCGGCAATGACATGTGTCACCCAAGCGAGATTACTATGTGTTCGAATTATGTGTCATGATGTACATAGGTTGGCTATCAGAGAGGAACTCATGGGCTACGTGGGACATTGTGGAGCACGTTGGCATGAGAGTCGGATATTTGATGTGTATTGTTGCGTGAATTAAGTTGTACTCGCAAGTGCACGAATCGTGATGTAGTCAGTGGGTGCAAAGTACGAGATTGTTCCTACGAGGATTGGTTAGAAAATTTAAAATCAAAAATAGCAATTAACTAAAAGAATATCCACAGAACTATCACAGTAACCAACAACCTAGAATTTTGAGAACTTCTGATAAATGAGATAAATGCTAATAGATAAATACTAACTGAATTTAAGAATTAAACAATTAATGAAAGATAAGGATTGGGATGCTAAATCCTCCCATCGTAGGTTTATCATTTATAGAATATCAATCTGTGGATTGAGATTTGAGATCTTTAACAGATTTCTCAACAGAAGCACCGCCCCATACACACGTGAATTCTAAAATATAGATCTGAGATCACGGGGATGTATGATTAACATCGCATGAGTGTATGATTAACACTAACACCTCGGACAACATTTAGAACCCAATCTCCAGGGTAATTTCCAAAGTACGATCTAAGATCAAGGAGATGTATGATTAACACCCTATGAGTGTATGATTAACACCCACACCTCAGATAGTGATTGGAACTCACCACTGGGATAAAGTCATACTATCAATCCGAGATCAAGGAGATGTATGATTAACACACCATGAGTGTATGATTAACACTCACACCTCAGATGGCAGTAAAACTTCACCCCGAGATGGGTAATAATTAGGATAAAATCATTATTGCAGATCTGAAATCATAGGGTATGATTAACTCCTAGATCTCGGACTGAAATAATGATTTCACCATTTTCAATGAATATTAGGGTCTTAACAAGTACCTGACACCTCAATCACACAGATTTATATTAATATAAATGAATACCTCGGATAGGGTTCATTAGATCCCCATCCTTAATGAAACTAGCCACATATAGTAAAAGCAAATAACATGGTTGAAATGTAAATAGACATTAACATCAATATTTAAAATACCGTAAAGAGCTTTAATATTATCCACAAAAAGCTTTAATCCAAAGTACGTACACCTCCTTCTTGAAAGTGGATCCAAATCAAAAAAACTAAGACTTATCTTCTTCTCAAAATGAATATTAAAAAGATAGTTCAAGAAACTGGGACTCAATGCCCTTACACTTTGAAACGCTGAAAACTAAAACAAAAGAATGCAAAAAAATGAAAACTCCCTAACCAAAAGACTCCAGAATGAATATAACTCCCAGAATATATTTCCCCCTAATTGCCAAAACGGAAGTCGCTTTTTCCTCCTTGAATCCAAGATTTTATTCCTTGAAAAGAGTACCAAGATTCTCGCGGCCAAACACAATTTCGAACTCAAATTCAAGCTTGGTCGATTGATCGACTGAATATGGTCGATCAATCGACCATATCAAATTTTGTTTTTAATTTTCAAGTCCTCCGGATTAGGTCGATCGATCGACCTAAAGGGTCGATCAATCGACCTTCCAAGATTTTCGTGAAACTTGTCCCAACTCTTCGACAGACACTGCTTCAGTGTTTTGGTCATAACTTTCTATTCCGAATTGGATTGAGGCGATTCATGCGGCGTTGGAAAGCTGACGACGAGCGCTACAACTTTTGTGTTTTGATAATTTCCTGAATCTGACGTCTTGAAAGTCCAAATTGAGCCCCAAGTTGGGATAAGTTCTGGATGATGATGGTAGCATGAATTTGACGTTATATTCTGAACTTTTGGGTTATTTTATACTCAACACATCTCTAGACCTGTAAATCACTAAAACTATATAAAACATGTTAAATGGCTTTCATCGAGTAGCTAAATAATGATATTTCACTGGACATCATGTGCTGGTTGCTAAAGTTGCACACGATGGTGAGCTTGGTTCAATATAACAACGAGACATGTTGGAATGAGACAATATGAAGAGCTACATGCAACTATTGCATACAAAGAACTAGTAACTGACACAGGGTGAAACTTGAGCAAGCCAAGTGAGGCACGGAAGTGTTGGCATGTGTGTTGCAAGGGGCATGATGCGTTGCTATGGTAGACTTTGGTAACGAAACAACCATGTAAGGGAGTTACCGTCCTTTAGGCGAGCGATATCAAAGTTGATGAGGGTTAGACTAGCCTCATTGTTGTGTCATCGAGATGTCGCTCGGGCGTGACAAACGGTGTCAGGTTGTGCCCCCGTGACACAACGCTTCTTTCCCCGGGGTGCCAGTACTTTTCTACCGGGGTGTCAGTACTTCTCTACCGAAGTGTCGGCGCTTCGCTACCGAGGTGCTAACACTATGCTACCGAGCGCCGACATTTTTTGAGTTAAATATTCCTAAAAAAGTAAATCTCACTTTCTTGGAAAAGGGAGAAGAGAGAGAAAAGAAAATGACTTCTAAAAAAAGTAAAGAATAATTGTTGAAAGGAAATATAACTTTGAACATATTTTAAAGTTTAATCATAATTATTAAAGTAGAAGATAAAGAAAAGTATAGATAGAGCACCTTACTGCAACAAAGCAAAAGATATTGAAAAAATGTGAATAGCGGTATTATAGATTAAAGCCCATTTTTCCTCAGCCAGTCATGGTCATGCACAGCGTTGCTTCCAATGTATTCTAACATCCTTTTAGATAAATTTTATGAAATTTACCTGATCGACCCTGTCAGATACACCTTTTACATCAGAGGCCCTATATTTTTACCTTTACCCAAATCGACCAGTTGGGAGCCTAGCCGACCCTAAGGATAGCAAAAAGTCCAAATTACCCCCTTTCTTTAACGCACAAAAACATCATCTTGTTCCTCATTTTAATCTGCTACAGTTTCTAAAAGTCAGAGGTGGAGAAGGTGACGACGTCTTGTCCTCAATCAAATCTATTCCGATCTGCTATTTGGATCGACCCAAATGCACCTTTTTCGTCAGAGACTGTAGCAGATTAGAATGAGGAAGAAGAGGATACACCTATATAATTTAAATTTTTAAATATTTGCAATTTTCAATATTTATGCGATGTGAAACGAGATCCATGTCATCTGATTTGAAGGCCACAATATAAAATCGATAGCCAAAGATAGATATGAAAAAAAGGCGATATCGACTCTGTACACAGTCGATATCAACTCTGTACACAGTCGATACCGACCATTTTAAGAGTCGCCAACAACTGTTTACAGAGTCGCCATCGATTATATAAAAAAAAAAAAAAAATTCACAGTCGATGACGACTTTGTACAGAGTCGCCATCGATTTTATAAATAAATTTATTTATTATTATTATTTTTTATACAATCGATGGCGACTCTGTACAGAGTCGATAACAACTGTGTATAGAATCGATGACGACTCTTAAAATGGTCGGTATCGATTGCGTTAAGAGTCGACATCGATTATTTAAAAAAATTTCTTTTTTTTTAAAGAGGCGATATCGCCTTTTTTTCGTGTCTATCTTTGGCGCCATTTATTTTATTATGTGGCCTTCAAATTAGACGGCATAGATCCGGTTTCACATCGCGTAAATATAGAAAAATGTAAATATTTAAAATTTTAAATCATATAAAACGAAAAAAAGTGTAAGAAGGGGTATTTCAGACTTTTTATGCTAGCTGAAAATGGCTTAACTAAAAGCTGGTCGATTTGGGTAAAAGTGAAAATATAGGCCCTCTAACATAAAATGTGTATTTGATAGAGTCGATCAAGTAAATTTCCCTAAATTTTAGGGTTGCTCAGAAAGTAAAAGAACCAGTAAGATAAAGTAAAAGAACCAGTAAGATACTCAGTAGAACTTATTATTATTTCACGTGTTTTTTATCGATAAAGAGCAGAAAATTTTTGTTATATACATTTATTTTTTTTTTATTTATTTATTTATTTTTTTGTTATAAACTAGTTCAAAAAGAGTTGTACGGCCAAGGAGCAAAGTGGCAATTCTGTAGACAGCAAATCCTCAAAGCACAGTATACTAGTATAGGTATTGTCAAAAGGCGAGTGCCTAGATAGAATTTTTCTTAAAAATAGTATATATATATAACCTCTAACATTTGTGGAACCATTTTTATTGATTATAACATGAATTATTTTTCAGTATCCACCTAAAGTTTCAACAATCGCATTATCAACTAGGACACTTATAGAAAACAATGCCTCAAAAATAAATTTTTTAATAAAAAAATCCGACTTCAAACGTCTTAGAGAAACCGTGCTTTCACGGATTTTGAAACTTCAAAAAATTGTGAAAACACATTTTTTTACAAACATTTTAGAAAAAAATAGTGTTTTCACAATTTTTAAAATTCCAAAATCCGTGAAAGCATCTTTTTCTAAAACATTTGAAATCGGGGTTTTTTTGGTAAAAAATTTATTTTTGAGGCATGTTTCTCTAATTATCCCAATCAACTACTTGTCTAACCTTAAAATTCAAATTATGGATTATTTGTTAGAGTTGATGAAAGGTAATTGCTCAAGTTATTTCAATTTCAAAATTAGAGCGAACAATAGGTATTATAATTACTTCACCTACTATTTGTTTTTTTTGGAATGACGAAAGAGTAATTTATTGCTTGTTCCAAGCTGAAATCATTTTCCAATTTGCAATAATTCAGAGTTTCATATGACAAAACTATTATTACTATTCCATGTAGAATAGAAGATGCTGGTTTCTTATGAATTAGCCGTTGGCCGAGGCTATCATTGGCAGAACGTGAGAGGTAATTCACCTAGAATTTTGGAGCCAAATTAATGCCTCAAAAATAAATTTTTGAGCACTTTAGAAAACAGTGCCTCAAAAATAATTTTTTGAGCAAACAAGACCCCTGACCTCAAACGTTTTAGAAAAACAGTGTTTTATGGATTTTGGAACTTCAGAAAACCGTGAAAGCGTAATATTTCTAAAACGTTTGAGTTCGGATCTGTTTTGATAAAAAGTATGTTTTGAGGCATGTTTCTCTAATTATCCTTTATTTCTTTACACTAAATACATATTTTTTTACGAGATATATCACCTATCTAAAGACGGGTACGATAGATAAAGAACCTGAGATGAACAAACCAATTAACATTTATACAACTACAGTTTTAGGCTTTACCATTCAGAGGTGGCAATATTCATCTCTCAAAACAAAATATAAGTCCAGCCACCAACGTTGATTTTGGGTTGTTAATTTTACAAAATACACTTTAACTTGGAAAAAACTTAAAACAAAAGAATTAAGATGTGCGAAATATAAATGGATTAGATGAAGGAACTAATGATTTATTATATTAAATGAGATAAAAAAAAATAACAAGTTAACTTGGAGGGAACAACCTCCTTCTTTCTTAAAAAATTTAATTAAAGAATTCTCTCTCTACACTCCAGCTCCTTAACAACTTTTATTAATTACTTTGGGAATCTGATCGCTGTTACTAATTAGCTTGGTTCACGCTCTTTATTCCAACAATAGCATGCAATGCTTGCACACCATCTACTACTATATTACCTCCATACCCAACCAGAATGATCATAACAACGATTCTCTTCTGCGTCTGTTTTGTTTTTTTGTTTTAAGGATGATTAGAAGAGATCTTTCTAATGGATAGATTCTTCAACTTCCATATGACCCGACCCTTAAATTTTTTTAATGGTGTCATGCTGTATTCAGCTGTAGCGCAACTGGAAGGTTGACATTATTGCTACCTTGAGGTCGCAGGTTCAATCCAAGCTTACCCATCAATCCATCTTCCAATTAGACAAATCTTGCAAATATGTTTTCTAAACAATCGATCTTCCAATTCTGAAACGCTCCTTCATATTGGAATGATTACCGTCTTGCATGTTTATTCTTGTAAACCAATACTCTCATCTTTCAGAGGTTCAATAAAGGAAAATAAAAGGTTGTGGAAGTTTGTGATGCAGAATGTTCTATCGCTCGTTAAAATACAGGAACTTGATTTTGCTCTCTTAGCTTTACAAAATTTCTTCTAAGGTGCTGCTTTTGCACCAATCTCACTCACACTTCCAAAGCTCGTTTTAGCCCTGTTTTTATGATCATCTATTTGACACAAATAATATTTGCAATTTCTTAATCAAGCTATTTCAAAGTTTCTATAGAGATGACCACTAAATAAGGCGTATTCTATCTTATTTACTATATTTCAATTGCTAATTGCTAATTGATCATTTTTGCAATGTCCGGATTCCAGACTAGTAAAAAATGAATGGTAGCCACTCTTACAATTTTTGATGCAATCTTAGGGCTAAACCTAATCTATATGATGGTGATGTTCATCATGTTCACCCAAAGTAGTGTTGTGTACATAATCAATTATTGGGTTGCTCTATACTCAAATGAACTAATTGTCTATAGCACAAGAAAAATAAGAGCAACCAATGTTGATGTGTTGTTGGTTTCTTCTTTAAATCCTACTTATCCTTATAAATGTTGTAGTTGATTTATAATGTATCATTTGACTGATTTTAGTTAGAACCTTTGTTGTGCATTGCAGGAGATTCACTAGAGCTGCTCAAGAGAACTGCAAAGTGAGCCTCCTAACCGTTGATTTGTGCATAAGCTTCAAAATCTCTTCTCTTGATGTTATAACCATCGTCTTTGCAATCTTTACAATCCCCAAATCTGCAACTAGAATTCTTGGGCAGTTACCTTGCGGAGCTAAGCTTGTTAGATTATGGTTGTGTACACTTTTTGCCGTCAATGATTGCTGCTTCAGTTATATTTATCTCCAGATTTACTATTCATCCAAAGACTCATCCTTGGGTAGTAGCTCGTTTTGCATGTATATTTGGTTTTTATATTAGTGTATTTTTTCTCTACAATGTATGAAGGCAATAAATCTCCTTGGGTTCATTTTTCAGAGCTTAACATTGCAACACTACTCGGGCTATAGACTGTCTGATCTAAAAGACTGCATCCATACCATACATGACTTGCAATTGAACATGAAATGATGCTCATTAGTATCTAGAAGGGAACAATACAAGCAACACAAGGTACGTCTTTTAGTATTTTTGTGAATAATTTTTATTTTGTTCGTTTATTTTAAATTTGCTAATTGAATTGCACATAAATAGGCTATGTTTAATTTGGAAACGGTTCAAGTGTGTAGCAACATTATCTTCTCCACCTGAGATACCTGCCCTTTATTTTGAAGACATTAAAGGATAGGCAATGACTGAAATTTTGTGAAGTTTTCCAGCTGGATGGAAGAAGTTGAAACAGCTAACTTGAGGTGTAAGGTTGTTTTCTGAGGCAGGTGAAGTTTTGATTTGAAATGTGAGCATGGTTGATTCTTCCTGTAATTTGACTCAGATTGTTGTTGTGGGGGCATCATTTGTGGTAACGATATTCAGTGGTGGCATTTCCTGTTTACTTGCTGAGAAAGATAGGTAATTTTGACATAGGGAGGGATAGTTTGAACTTAGATGATGGATAAAACAAGATTGAGTTTCATTGTTTGAGAAGGTTGTTTGAACTACTATACTGTATTTTCAAGATTTGACTTGTTTTAGATCAACATGTAGAACGCGACCACTCTGTGAAGTGTGAATTCTCTCTTGCAAAATGAAAGCTTATTTGGCTTTTGATGTGAATTTTTGATTTTGTATCAAAGTCAAATAAGATGTAATTTGCTAACACATTTTAAAGTTATATATGAGGTGAAGAGTCCAAATCTTGTTATGTTGGTCATGTTCTTCAAAACGCGTGGAGTTCGTAAGTTGTACTGCTCTATAGACTGTACCTAATTTTAACTTTTCTATCTAAATTTACCAACTGGAACTGTTTTATAGTATTTCTTATGATTTAAGTGAGAATCATCACAGAAAACCTCAAATTTGGATCAATTAAAAGAAAATTATTCACCCTGTACAGGAAGAGATATTTGATGTTAATAGAAAGCTTACTCCTAACCAAAAGTGAACAAATTATATTTGTTTGAAATGGGCCTAAGCAGTGTTATATATATATGACACTTTTTTCATTACCATTGTCTTTGATTATATTCACTCCCAAGATTGCATCATTAAGCATCATTAAGCTGATATGCCATAACTTTAGACCTTAAATTTGTTTTAAGTTATGAGATCCATTAATCCATTTTTTATTTTATCTTTATTATTTTTAAAATTTTGCTAGTTTAATAACAAAGGAGATAGCACGGAGTTTGCATTTGGTACAGGTCAGTACCTCTGGATCTAATACTATTTGTGAAAGAGAGTTGTTGTTTCGTCCGCAATACATATATAAGGTTTCATCTCTATGATCACATCATAGGGACACCATAATCATCATTTAGGGTTGGTTTCGCGGTCAATCTTTCGTGTACGGTCTCTTTTTGACTTTCCGAAATAAATCCGTTACATAACTCTAATCTCGCGTGGATTGGTTATCGAAATTTTTTAGCCAAATCCGAGTAAATTTTTAGCCAAATTCGAATACAACAAGTAGTCCGATGATTAACATTTGTATGGTGGTAACATAATTACAGATTTATCCGATTATGAGCTTTTCAGAGAATAACTTAATAACGATTGAGAAATTAGTTTTTCTGAAAAAAATTAAGAATCAGAGCAACTTAAGAACACATCTTGGAAAAGAGAGGAATCAGAGTCTGCTAAGAATCAGTAGGAATTTGAGTTGTCAGGATTTAGAGATTTTCTGAGAAAAGTCAGGAAACACCTGAACGAGCCCTAAGGGTACGACAAGTAGTCAGATGATTAACATTCGTTTGACGATAGCATAGTCACAGATTCATCCGATTCTGAGCTTTCCAGAGAATAACTTAAATTGAAAAAATATTTTTTCTGAGAAAAGTCAAGAATCAGAGCAACTTAAGAACACATATGGGAAAAGACGGGAATCAGAGTCTGCTAAGAATCAGTAGAAATTTGAGTTGTCAGGATTTAGAGCTTTTATGAGAAAAGTCAGGAAACACTTGAACAAGCCTAAGGGAATGCTATGGGTACGGGAATGCTATGGGTACACTATGTTGACCATCACGGCACCAGATAAAGAAAAATAACAACCAAATCACATCGAAATTTCAGTTCAACTTCCTTTGCCCAATTGCCTCAATCCGCTGTAATTTTGGCAGAGTAAGGCCTTAATCAAGGGACAAAAAGAAGTAAAATAGAAAATAATGCAATATAAAAAAGGGAGCAGAAGAATTGAGGATTTGGGAATCTAGATCACTTGATTCTAAAGGCTATGATGGTATAGATAGAAGGATTTAGTAACTAGGAGCTCTAGGGTTTTGGTTAAGTGTTTGGATCTAGATCTAGATTTAAAATAATGATGAGAGATGACTAAACCGGTACGTATCGTCCAGTCAAAAAACTGGTACGTACCGGAATAGTAGTGTACCGGACGATACATTCAATGTATCGTCCAATATCTGCAATACTAATGAACGATACGGTATATTTAATGTATCGTATCGTTCACGTCCGATACCGATACGTATCGGTATCGGACGATATTTTGATCCATGCTTCTAATGACAGTCCTTGGATTAGATAAATGATATTCATCCAAGAATTATGCTAGTAGAGAAAATTATTCAATTAAGACTTGCAGAGTGTGAAACATTTGGCAAGCCTCAAATTGGTTATTTAGAATTCACAAGGATTTATGTTAATTTTCTTAAAGAATTGTCATTGAATGTCACAAATGTCTAACATCTAAGAATTATTCTAAAAAAAAAAGTAGAAGTAACGAGTCTTGTCACGTATGAAAACAAATGTCAAGTCATAATTTGTCACAAATTGAGCATAAGGATTATGTTATTTCCTCTCATAACAATCCTTAGATTGAGAATCGTGTCTCTCATCAAAGAATTATTCTGGAAGGAACTCTAAGGGATTAAAAAGTAAATAGGGGTAAAAGGGTCAATTCTTATGGGATAAGATTTTTAGGATTGCTAAAAGATAAATATTCACTAATTGGATAGACTTAGACGAGGTAATTGAGGTTTAGTTGAAGTTTAAAGAAAATTAGGTAGAGATAATGAGAATTGAAGGGTTTAAAATTTAAAATGAGAACACGATTAGGGTAGGACCCAGAAGAGGGAATTGGGTTAAGGAAAAGTATGAGAGATGATTTGGAAATGATAATCAGGTCAAGATCGAAACTCAACAAGTCCAAATTTTTTGAAAATTGAAGTGCAAGCCTGCATTGGAATTCGTAAATGCCACCATCTCTCAAGTCCCAATTTAACATCAATAGCATTAGATTTAGGTGTCTACAAGTATTAATTTTGGTTCTTTTAATGAGTTAGGAGTCACAATGTGAACCAAAATTAGCAACTAAAATGAGTTGAGAACTCTCAAAGTTGCTATTGAAACTAAAGATTGGTTTCCATTAATATAGTTAATGGTTAAGCCACCCGCTTTTGGCACAAATCACGAGCTTACAAGAGGTTGCAAAATGTTTTAGCAAAATCTAATCACCCACTTTATTTTATTTTATTTTGATTATTATTATTATTATTTCTAATATTATGGCCATTCTGTAGTTCGGTGGAATGGTTGTGGAGCTGCCTCTTGTATGTGCAATGGCCTATTTTTTTTTAACTTCCAATTTCTTTGTTGCTTTCAATTCTTTTATCTCTGTGTTTGTTTATGGAGGTGTCTCTTGGACGGGCAACAGCCTAAAACCCATTCTAATATGGGTAGCTTTATTCATGCCCGCCTAATCTTGAAAGTGCCCACACCAAAAATCATTGGTTGCTTTAAATCAAATGATAAAGATTATTTTTCATTCCAATATTTCATACAAGGAATTTTAAGAATATGGCGCACCTATCAGACGATTAATTTTTTTTACACATGGCAAAGATTTCAAAAATGTCGCTCTAAAGTCATGCGGCACACATCACTAGGTGCGTCATGATTTTTTTGTGGCGTATTTCAAGATTCGGTGGACCTAAATAAGCAATCCTTCTAATATTTGTTTCACTTACATGCGCCCTTTAAAATCCTGTATATAATTCTTTTAGCGTAGATTTTAATATGTTTTCTACCGACCAACGGAAGGAAATTTGTTGACTTAGTTGATACTCAATGATTAACTTGTGGGAATTTGTAGATTGCTAACGCCTTATCTTGTAACTCTTTTCTAAGAAGCACTTTATAGGGAAAAATGTCAAGTAAAAAGAAATCTAAGGACCTGGCCACAGGTAAAAAGAAACCCAAGGACCTGATCACATCTGGTTGAAAATGTGGCCAGGTGAGAAGTTGCCCCACGCTGCTTCTTCCCGAACATCATTTTTATTATTGCAATACAACTTTTAGAGAAATAGCATTTGAAAAGTAGCATATAACACACCTTTTTTTAGCAGCTAAAAAATAATTTTTGAAAAAAGAGTTGCAAAGCAAGGTCTAAATAGTCTAGAATGAACTAACTACAAAAGCAAATCTATAGTCGGCATTACTTGGAATATCAAATAAATTTTTACCTTGTCGGCATTACTTAGAATATCAGATAATTTTTTACCTAGTCGTCATTGTTACATCTATGAGTCTTTTAAATTGTTGTTTTATGGAGCATGAAAATGTACTAAAAAAGATAGATTCTTTTTTTTATAATTAGGACTACCTTCTATCATTTAAATTTATGACATTAAACATTTTGTATCCAATTGTACAAATTTGTTTATGCATGTGTTCCACCATTTGAAAGATTACAGTAAGATAAAATAAAAGGATAAGATTATATCCCTAGCTGAACAAGAGTTTGAAGCCAAAAACCTGAAGTTTCAGATGAGAGGGAAGAAAGATTTGAAGTTAAGCACTTTCCTTTCAAGGGGCTTCTTTGCCCAAGTAGTCAATACTCGTACGGCTATATGGGAATTGACCAATAGAGGTTTCATTCCTCAACTATGTTTTCAAGTAGTAGCCTCCACATAACAACCATAAAGAATTCAAAGTGGATTTCCTATTGTTGATGACCTGCTGACCTGTTCAACAATGTTGTTGGTCACCCACCTAGTGATGGTGCAGATTCGGTTAATCGAATTGAAAGAGAAGAAGAAGTGAGTCTCTATTTTAATGGGTTTCATAGGATTTCATTTAGCAGTAGAAGAAGAAGAGAAAGTAGATTTCATGGGTTGAATTTACGGAGTCGCCGGTGTATGCAAAGTCGCCGGCGGACTGGAGGAGTCACCGGCATGGGTTGTACGACTCGCCGGACTAAAAGAGGTGGAAGAAGATGAAGAGCACTTGAATGGAAAAAGAAAATAAAGACTGGGCACCTACATAAGTGGGTGCTACACTTATGACCCGCCAAATCATTCAGGACGCCGACAAAATTAATGAATTTTGGGCTCCCACGTGTGTACGTAGGTGCCCAGCAAGATTCGGTGGGGGCCTTTAAAGCTACCCAAAAAAAATCCAAACTACAATAAGGGTTGGGTTATTCACACCCGTTTTTCCTATAAAAAGCACACGCTCTTCCACAAAATCGTTGACTGCCTTGAATCAGACGATGAAGATCGTTTTTCATCCCAATCTTCCACAAATGGACCTTAAGACAATGGCACACCTATCTGATGATCAAATCTTCATTCCACATGGCACACATCCCCAAAAGTGATGGTGATCTTGGGCCTACCAATCAAACGGTCACTTTTAGGGGGTGTGTGCCACGCGGAATCAACATGTGAACGTCTACTAAGTGTGCCATGATCTCAAGATCGATTGTGTGGAAATTGGAATGGAAAAAAATCCCCATAGTTTGATTTAAGGCAGTCAATGATTTTTTTTCCTGTGAAAGAGCGTGTACACTTCATAAGAAAAACAGGTGTGAATGGCGCCACCCTTACCATAATTACACAGATGCATTTCTAAAGATAGAGTGAGGGTGTGATTGCGTATGGTGGCATTACAAGATTATCCGGTTGAAAAAAGCAGGTACCAATTTTATAAAATATAAAGTGAATCAGACTGGACCGAACTACGAACCGATTAAAAATAATATGAACTGTTCATTTTAGAATCTATGATCCGATGGTTAAGATCCTCCAATGAGTGTGATTATAGGATGAACACATTTTTAATGAGGATAAAAGTATACGTGGAAGGTAATGGTATACAGACCTAACCTTTGGACATTTTTATACAGAAAGTGGAAGCTCTCCGTAGTCCGGACTCGAATGAACTTCACCACAATTAACAGATTTTATTATGGCACCAAGAAATGGCCCTTAAATGGAAGGTATTGGCAATCCTAGTTCAATTGCCATAAAAGCTTACTTTTTCAAGTTGACAGCTAGTTTTAGTTAGTGATTTCAATTCAGTGAGGCCATGATGCAGATTAAATGGTATTGAGGTATAAATTAATAGACAAATGAAGGCCATGTGGACCAGGAGCTATGAAGTGAGCTCTAAGTTTCAGTAGATCCTATGACACTAGATATAGTTGCGCTAGTTGGGACTAGGGATTTCTCATTTTAACTTGTATGAGAAAAATTGTTCAGGTCCCTTAGTACAGCCACAAAATCCTTAAATCATTGTTTCTTGGTTGGCATACATAAGTTTTGTGTCTTACATGAGCAAATTGTATAAATTTGGTTCTGTCCTATAGGTAACCATGACCATTCAATTTAGCTATACCCCTTAGATGTATATATCACTCATCGGGCGGTCCTAACCATCTGATCAGCATACTATCCATAAATTTCATGAGGACTACACCCCAATAAGTGATAGTGATCATGGGCGTACCATCAAACGTGGTTCTCATGTCACTTTTAGGCATGTGCGCGATGTAGAATAAGCATCCGACCATATGATCATACGCTTGTGATCTCAAGATCTACTGTGTGGAAGATTGAGATGAAAAACAATATCCATCGTCTGATTCAATGCAGTCAGGGGTGTTTGCAAGTGAAAACCCTAGTGGCAATGATAGATTTCTGTAGTTGAAACACAGGTACCCTGTCCTTTTTTATGTAGGCATTGTGTTTCCAAAATTTGATGCTTAAAATGTATAGTGAAGTGTTGATATATTAATTCTCACTGCCAGAGTCTCTAAATGCCCATACAAATTCTGAGGAAAAAGAAATGTCAACTTCTGCATTTTATACAAGATCGATAGCAGTTATAGATGTTCAATAACTCAGACACAGACATGGTAATCACTAATCAGTCTTTCGAGTTTTGGTTCAAAACAACCAAGCCTATCATTATTAACTTGGAAAATATATACAAAAGAACATGTGGTATTTTGACTTGTATTTCATAAATTAGGATGCCCAGTGCCCGACCTCGGTTGAAGCAATTTATTTTAGCCAAGTTCTGAGTCAATTACCGAGTTTTTTGCATGAGTTGTGACATAATCTAAGGCCCTGTTTGGATAAGGGAAAAGAAAAGACATTGATGGAAAGGAAAGGAAATGCGACAAATTCTCATGTTTGGCAACAAAATTAAGACGCGAGAACTAGGTGGAAAATGAAATTGTTTTCCTTGCCTTTGGAAACCAAAAATTCCCCTAAAATCAAAAGATTTTATCATTTCCCGCAAGAAAACTAATCACGCAAAGTCCTGTTGATGCCGAATCTCTCTCTCTCTCTCTCTCTCTCTTACCTAAGTAACCAATTCTTAATTTTTGGTTTAGTGTGTCTTATATACACCAAAGATGGTGCTCCCTTCTATTTTTTATGCTTTATTAGACAATCCAAATGCCAAAAACAATGATTCCTGTTGATTTCAATAGGGCTGGAATCCATGGGATCTGCAGATCCATTTCCACCCTTTTCTTCCAAAACATCCAGACAGAGCCTAAATATACTGACCTACAGATTTAGACAAAATGTAATTCCAGCCCAACAGTCCTATTTCTACTGCAAACTCTATTAAGTAAATAAGCTATCTGATGAGCTAAACAAATCATTAATGAGATATACTAAATAAATGTCTTCAGAAAATCAGTGGCTGTGTTCTTTGTTGAAGATTATATGTTTAGGTGAAGGACAGATCCAACATAGAATCTAACAATGCATAATTAGCTCCCTCAAGTTGTAGAATTTATACCATTGATGCAATAACTATCCTATGAATCTTTTTTTCTTTTTTACTGGCAGTTTTGACTTTCACATTGTTCATATAATTTGAGATTATAAAGTTTTCATACATCTAGATTCAATAAAGCAAACAAGAAATATGAACAAACTGTTGATTTTGTGAACAGAGAAATTGAGATTTCTCCCATTGTCACTAGCAAACTGCCTTGTAAGCCAAGATATATTTTTTTTCTTATTCGCTACGAAAACGCATAATAAGTAATATTAGAAAAGAGAATATGGACATGGTTGTGGAGGAAGAACCCTAACCTCAACTATCTAGATTATAGATAGAACAGAAGTCCTACTACAATAATATTAAATACTCTTTTAATAAAAATTGGATCATGACCTTAAATGTTGACATCAAAATCTCTCTATTAATAGTTCTTCGATCCGGTGAAAAAAGCTTGAACTATCTCATAAAATTCAGAATTCATACGCCAAATTAACATCCCTATGAGCATAAGAATAGGCAAGACACACCCGAAATACCACTAGAACCTGATAAATCCGAAAACTCCTTCCATAAAATTCATTCCAATATTAAAATTCCATGTTGTTGAATCGCTCCTACTAATATCCCAAATATGCAGCTTAATTGTTTTACCAACAAGCTCTACAGGAAGGCATGATTTACTAACAAATAAATCTCCAATCAACGGAACCTTGAACAAACAATCGTAGATGTTGCCTATCCTGGGTGCTTTTTTTTTAAATCAATAAAAGACTATAATTTCATTAATAAATGAAATTACAGCAGATCAAAGAAGCCAATGGGAAATTCAGCGGAAAAGGAAAAAAGAAAATATAATACAAGGAAAGGGAGGAAAAATAGAAAAATAAGGTAAAATACAGAAATATATGGAAAGTGGGACTGAAGAGTGAAGACTACAAGTCCTAACAAACTCCTGATTGTACTTTCCAACAGAACTGCCATTGAAAATTTTGCTTCCTTGTGATTAAGAAAAACAAAGCTCCTGTTCCTCCTTAAAAACCACATGAAGCCCATGAAAAAAAATGATCTGCCTCACTTGAGATATAGGAAAATGATCTGTACAGAACCCAAAAGGCCGGGTTCTCAACTGTGAAAAACCCTCTAATAACCCTGAAAGAGAATCGAGCTGCAACCTTCAAAGACTCCCAAAGGATGAGAGAAAACCAGAATATATACAATTGAAATGGAGAAACCCCTATGCTTCCGTAGATTAAGATCTTGTGGTTTCATAACATAAAAAGAAAATAACAGTAGAGAAAAGTCATGAAATTTCTACAAAAACAGACCCTTTGAGGAAAACCGTGTGCTTTTAAGAAATCCACAAAGAACTGATGAGTTTGAAACCTCATTGAAAAACGATGAAGAAGCATCAAGATAAAGATGAGGATCATGAAATACCTCTGAAATCTAACATCTGTGGAATCCTAATCGTCATCGGAACACAAAAACACCATAGCAATGCTGTAAACCCTATTACCAGCACCGGATACTAGCTTGCAACCTGCCACTGAAACAGTGCCAGAAATTCTAAATCCCGAAACATGACCATGCAGCATTACCTGAATAGCTATGAAATCTCCATGAGCACTTCCAAAAGAGTCTCTCTGAAATAATAAAACCTTAAAATGCTCCCAAGATGAACCAGATAGTAAAAACATGCCAAAGACATAACCTCCTCCATCTTCTTTATCGCATGAAATGGAGCCTCCTCGGGGAACAATAGCAAAGCTCCGGCCCCAACGCATGTATCAAAACTCGGAAGATACTGATACATATTGGTGACACTTATTGGTTTCGTAGAGAACAGATACCGATACCACCCTGATTTCGGTATTGGGGTGGTATCAGTATCAGTATTGTTATCGCACCGATACGGGTCAGTATCAGCCAACACTGCCTCGGTATCGGCCGATACTGACCAATAGAAGTACAACTGTTTCTTCTTTTTTTTTTTACTAAAAAAATAAATACAATCGGCCAATACAGTATTGTCGATACTGTATCCATATAGATACGTATCGGCCCAAGATGGACCGATACCCGATACCGATACTGACACCTTGTCCCCACGTACACTTCTTAATACCCTTTAGTAACTAAGAAGTACATGTTTATTAACATAAAAAAAGCATTAAGATATATATGTTTATTAATATATAAAAAATGGTTCAATCGTGTAACGAGATAGTGGAAGATTTTCGCAATTGAAAGTGATCCCAAGTATGAAAATCCTGTTTTCCCAGTCTCATCGATGCACAAGCTGAAACCGAAAAAGGCTCACATTCCATTTTAGGCTTAGAGATTACTCATTCTCAATTGACATGATCTCAATTTTTTTAGGTTATTTAAGATTACCAGTTTTCATCTAGATTCAACAAAGGAAACAAGAAATATAAATAAACTGTTGATTTTGTGAATCAGAGAAATTGAGATTGCTCCTATTGATCACTAGAACACTGGAATGATCAAAATTTCAATTGAGAATGTCTAAATTGAAATGATCTGCCTCTGTCGATATATAGGAATGATCTGTTCAATTGAGAATGTCGAAATTGCGATTGCGCAGATATTGGAGATCAGACATTCTCAATTGAAATGATCAAAATTTTGTTAGTACCATGAAGACTCCATAGTGAACAATTTGAACAAGATTGACATTAATAGAATCAAATTTGGTCAGGAGTAACTTTACGATCACAAGATCGAAATTGATAGAATCAGATTTGGTCCCACAAGATTGAAATTTCACATAGACTACTAATCCAGTCATTCTCAACTGACGTATCTTTCTGGCAGCAAAATTATCGTTATTTGAGTTAATTCGACAATAGCAAGTTGTACAACTGTCTAAGGGGATCTTCTTGGTCTCTCATATCCATGTTTTTACTATTCCCAAAATGATGCATCTCGGACAGGACAAATTGGGTACAACTTAGACAAGGTATTGAATTTTCATGATATATATATATATATATATATATATATATATATATATATATATATATATATATGCTTACTTTTTCACTTGCATTTCTGATACAAGTTTATCCTTGCAGAAACGATACTTATAAAGGTATTACAAAAGAAAGAGCAGAAGCAAGGTACTAGCCATGGAGACTTGATTAAACAGTGCTTGATGGGTTAATTAACTGGTCAATTGACAGAAAGAAAAGCAGAAACAAAATAAGACCATGGCCAAAACCAAAACAACATGGGGGTGCCAAGGAACCATGGACTAAGAGGCCAACATGGATTGGTGCCTAAAGTGGATAACCAACTAATGTATCCTAACTCCTAAGGCTGCATATGACATAGCTCTATGCTAGCCCCTACCATAGCAGAGTTCACCTGTTTTAGCAGGTTCCCATCCTCTTTGCTAACATCCTGCTCCCTGCTTTAGCAGGTATCCCTTCTCCTTGATAACTCCTCGCATAGCAAGATTTTATGCAAGATTTACCTGTTCAGCAGTTCTACCCTCCTCTCTACTCACTCCTTGCCATAGCAGATTTTATTTGCTCTGGTAGAGAGTTAGTAGAGGGCAGGGAGGTTGCTGCTAGAGCAGGTAAATCCTCTTTTGCATGGAGTTAGAAAAGAGAATGGGAACCAACTAAAGCAGGTGAACTCTGTTGTGGCATGGGCTAGTAGAGAGTTGTGCCATACGCAGCCTAAGTCTCCAAAACCATGTCCATATCTGCAAATCTGAATTCCTTCACCAACAACACCTGATGAATCACCAAATCCCGTATACTTGACAACCATGGCTGGTGTCCAATGTACACCCCTAGGCCCTAAACACCCTTTCATTCCTATTGATCCAAATTGCCCACATAATTGCCAATAGGACCATCTGCCAAAAGACTGACTCTCTGCAGCGGAAAGGACCCAGACCCAAAATATCAAGTATCTATGTATCAAGAAATAAATATACAATCTAAACCATTCCCATGATAGCTGTAGTCAGATGAAAACAAATAAAATAAACAATAAAAACAACCAGGGATTTAAAGTCCGTTATATATCAGCATATTGGGTCCCAGGCCAGTACACATTGGATATATCAGGGAAGCATCGGCCAAACCAGCTGATATTTAAGCACCTTTTTTTAATTTTTTAAAATCATAAAAAAATTTAAATGTTTTGCAAAAAGGGCATTTTTGATATTTTGTTCGAGTCATATCCAATAAATATAGGCCGATATGACCAGATATGTGCCTGCATTTTGCTTGTTTGAGACGATAATTGACCCTTTACAAAATCAGGGTGTATATCGTATCGAATGGGGGCCTCACTTGATACATATTGGCCGATATGCTAATATTTAAAACCATGAAAACAACTTATACAAGTTAATCTACCATCGATCACATTTTCCTATAAGGGGTTTACAATTGAAAAATGACAGAATGCAGTGAATTGTATATCTTTTAAAGTTGCTATACATAGCAAATGTACTATATCCACAAATGTTGCCGTGCAGACAATGTCATCATAAAATGGTCAAAACATATATCATCAAAACCATTATGTTCAACCAAAATACGCCAAAGAAATTGAAGAGATTTACGAAAAACCATCAAACCTGTCAAAAAACGGTTTCCAAAATGTTTCGCCTCTGCTATCGCTCCCAATTCAGAAATCAAAAGTGGAGAAATCGAAAGGTATCCACTTCGAACCATTTCGAGGGCCCATTTCTTCATCACTGTCAAGGATCTCAATTATAGAAGACGAGGACGCCTTTCTTTTAGATCTGCCTTCTACTTCAATCGGGGATCGGTTTCTACTTCCGTTTCCATAATCTTCTTCAGCTACCTCACCTATCTCCTCATCTTTAACTGTCGTCAGTTTTTCATTCCTCCTCACACAATTCACCTTGTTCTGAGATCTACTATTTACATTTTCAGAACCCAAATTTCGATTTTTCGAATAGTCTGTCTTAACTCTTCTTTCCAATTCCTCATTCTCTCTCTTCAACCCGAGATGCTTCTCTTTCTCCTCGTCCTCTTTCTTCCTACTCTTCTCCATCAAATTTTCGACTTTTTCTTCCAATTGTTCGCACTTTCTTTTATACTTACTGAGCTCCTCTTCCACGGCGACCTTTTCAACACCCAACTCGTTAAGCTTCTTCTCCACCTCTACATAATCTTCTCTGGCCTCTCTAGCTTCTCGCCCTCTCTTCTCCCACAAAACCCTAGAATCCATTTGGGCTTTCTTATTTCTCTCCTCCAACTCAACACACCTCTTTCTGCTTACTTCCAACTCATTTTCTAGGCTTTTGCGCTTCGTTTCGAATTCGAGATTCCGTTTCTCCATTTCCTTAGCCAATTCTTCTGAATTTCTCTGCAACTTAACCTTCATTACCTCCTTTTCTACTCTGAACTGGGCTTCTCTCTGTCTCAAACGTTGCTCTACCTTGTCGAAATCTGCAACCCGAAACGACGATTTCAAGAAAGAAATAACATCCGAAACGCTAAAATTTTTCATGTCTAAATCAATGTCGGACATCTCTGCTCAAATTCACCCAAAAAAGAACAAAATTTCTCTCTGTAAAACGAACTAAGATGGGTGCGTAAGATGATGAAATAAAAAGGAAAGACAGAGAAAAACTAAAAGAGCTTCGTTTTTCTTCAGCAAAATCTAATTCTGGATCATAGAAAGAAGAAAAAAAATCAAAATCAAAATCAAAATTTTGTGAACTATGATTTATGAAGAGGCATGCAGTCGTCAACCGGTTGGTGCAGACCTTGGGACGCAAACCTACTTTGAAAATTAGTGTTTCCAAAATGGCTAAACCGGTCATCTGAACTCTGTAGTCATCCCGATGCAAGGTATCAACTCTGGTATCCGTCCATGGAGGACCTATCCGTAGCGGCCGACACCGATACACTTTTTAAAAAAATAAATAATAAAAAATAAATAAAGTATGGGCTGATACCCGATCCGTATCAGCCGCTATCCGATATTCGATATGTATCAATCGATACAGTCCCGTATCGCCCGATACGAGATGCCATGGTTTGGAGCATCCAAACCGAAACTGAAATTTTAGGTTTTCGATTCGGTTATGAGAGAATCAAAATGGAATCAGTTTGTATTTTTTTGTTTTTTTAAGTTTTGTGAAACTGAAACCCCAAACTTTCGATTTGGCTTTGGTTCAGTTTGAATTTTATTTTATATTTTAAGCTACTTTTACTCTTTTAGAGCTTTTTTTGAGTTATTAGGGACTTCTTCAATTTCCTCATCGTATGTAATTGGTTTTCAATTTTCGTCACCCAAACTTAAAGCTGTCGATCAAATAGATTTTCTAGTCTATTCATACCTGTTCAGTTCCCTAGATTTTGTGTCATATTCACTTTTTTGGGCCAACAAATGGGAAATTTATTTACTACAAAGACCCTATAGTTTCACTTTTATCCAAATTGATCAGCTCCAAGCCTAGCTACAGTAAAAAGTCAAAATTGCCCCTTTCTTTAATACACAAAAGCATCGTCTTATTTCTCATTGTAATCTGCTCCTCATTGTAAACTGTCCAAGGATCTTTCTCAGCATAGAGATTCTACAGGAAGCTCTACTTCTAAAGTACACCTAGATCTAAATCCTTAAAAAAAAAAAAAAGGATATACCTAGATCTATGTCATCTGATATTTGCATTTTTTCTTCTTCTTTTTTAGGCATTTATTTTGAAATTATTTTTTTTTAATGCTAAAATCACAATCGACATCAACTGTTTACACAATCGATGGTGGCAGTGTATCTGATCGCCATCAATGTATAAAAAATATTTTATTATTTTTTATTTTTTATTGGATCGATCGTATTTACAATCGATGACGAAGTATAATCAATCGATCAGATAAATTTTTTTTTTTTACAATGACATCGATTATGTAATAAATGATGTCGACTATTAAAACAATCGGCACTGACTGTGTTAAGAGTCGCCATCGACTATTTTAAGAGTCGGCATCGATTGTGTTAAGAGTCAACGTCGACTGTTTAAATTTTTTTTTTTTTTTTTTTTTAAGAGGCGATATCGCCTTACAAAGGTATATCTGGGTCGATCTAAATAGCAGATCGGAATAGATTGGATTGAGGAGAAAACGTCGTCACCTCTGATTTTTAGAAACTGTAGCAGATTAAAATGAGGAAGAAGATGATGTTTTTGTGCGTTAAAGAAAGGGGGTAATTTTGACTTTTTGCTATCCTTAGAGTCGGCTAGACTTCCAGCTGGTCGATTTGGGTAAAGGTGAAACTATAGGGTCTCTACAGTAAAAGGGACATCTGACAGGGTCGGTCAGGTAAATTTCCCCCAACATATCACCCCTACAGCCCTACGTACAGAGTATAAATTCACATGCTTTTACTTGTAGTCCTTTAATATATAAGGCACCAATAAGTTTTGACTTATTTTGAAATTATAAATAATCTGTGACTTAATTTGAAATTATAAATAAGCCTATTTCGAATGCAGTCTTGGATTAGTATTTTTGAGTCCATAAAATACTTTGGGCCACAATTTTAAAAGCATGTTGGCATGACAGGACTTAGTAAGTTACCGTTTTACCCCTTTTTGGGGTCAGATTCACTTTTTGGGGCAACACTTCACCCGTATGTCCCTACCTATAGAGCATGGATCAAAATGTCGGTATATCGATACATATCCTTTGAGCCAAAAACCGATACGTATCGGTATCGGACAGTATTGGACGATACATTGAAACCCTATATAAAAGAACGATCAGATCGTGATCGTCGTATAAATCCACCTCAATACCGATCGTATAGTCGATAATTTCTTTGTAGAGTATAACTTCACATGCTTTTACTTGTAGTAGTCCTTTAATATATAAGGTACCAATAAGTTTAGACTTATCTTAAAATTACAAACAACCACCTGACTTAAGCCTATTTCAATTGCAGTCCCGGGTTAGCATTTTTATGTCCATAAAACACCTTGTGTAACGGAGCCGCAATTTTAAAAACAACTTGTCGTAACAGGACCTAGAAAGTTGATGTTTTCCCCCTTTTAATGTTAGAGAGTTGTTAAAATTTACAACCGAGTAGGGGTCTTCGCCAAGGGGATCCTTTATCCCCGTACCTTTTTATTCTATGTGTTGACATTTTCTCCACTCTTTTGAATTCTGATGTTATCAATAAAAATATCTCTGGTATCCGGGTTTGTCGAGGTGCCCCGACTATTTCCCACTTATTCTTTGCCGATGATAGCCTCATCTATCTTAAGGCAAATAAATTGGAATGTGGGAAAATTGTGAACATTCTCAAACTTTAGAAGAAGCGTCTGATTAATTTTGACAAATCTATGCATTCTTTTAGTAACAATGTTCAAAATGAATTGCGTAGCCGGATTCAAAATATTTTTCAGGTAAAAAACATGGCTCCCCAAGAAAGGTATCTCGGTTTACCTATGATGATGGGGAGGTCAAAGAAGGCGGCATTTGAATGCATAAAAGAAAGGGTGTGGAAAAACTTGTGAGATGGAAAGGAAGGCTCCTATCAAAAGCAGGAAAGGAAGTGTTGATTAAGACCATGGTACAAGCAATCCCAACATACATGATGTGCTGTTTTAAACTCCCTGTAACGTTGGTTCAAGAATTGTCTTCTATGATTGCAAATTTCTGGTGGGGTACGAAGACAAATGAAAAAGGTATCCATTGGAAATCTTGGAAGGAAATAGCAAAATCGAAGGTGAATGGAGGTTTAAGATTTAAGGATCTTGTTGCTTTTAACTCTGCATTGTTAGCCAAGCGAGGATGGAGGCTTCTAAATTATCCTCTATCTCTTCCTAGTCGCATCCTAAAAGCCAAATATTTCCCGAACTCTTCTTTCCTTGAAGCTCGCTGTGTGGAAATTCGTCTTTTACTTGGGCTAGTATTGTGGGCACAAAAAACATCATTGAGGCGGGGATGATATGGAGAGTTGGGAATGGTAGATCTATCAAAATATAGGAAGATAGGTGGATTCCAAGGGCGTCAACATACAGGATTATTACTCCAAAAATTGATTGTGGGATTGAATATGTTGCCGAATTGATTACGAATGAACCAAGACGGTGGAATGAAGAATGGATTCGAAATCTGTTTCTTGATGGTGATGTTGAGGCCATCCTAAAAATCCCTCTACCTAGGAACTCTAAAGATGATAAAATAGCATGAGTTTTTGATAAAAAAGGGAGTTTTTCGGTTAAAAGTGCTTATAAAGTTGCAGCTGAGATTAAATCACAGTCCGATGGTGCCACCTCATCTGATCCTTCTCGAGAAAATTATTTCTGGAAGGACCTTTGGAATCTTTGTATTCCAAATAAAGTCAAAATCTTTATGTGGAGAGCGTGTAATAATGTCCTTCCTTCCCGATTCAATCTTCATAAAAAGATGGTAAACATTTACCCCAAATGCGAGTTATGTGATAGTTTTGTAGAAACATTGGTGCATGCGCTTAGGGACTGCCCAAAAGCTGAATGTTGCTGGTTTTCTTCTTCATTGGGCGCTCTGGTACATCATGTTCAAAATGCATCTTTCAAGGATAGGGCGATAGAGTTTTACAAATATTTTGAGAAACACGATTTGGATAGATTCTCTGTTGTTGCTTGGGCGATATGGAACGAACGTAATCAGGTGATACATGGAGCTGTGACCAGGAATCCCGTTGCTATTGTAACTAGCGCTGAAAAGTACCTCTGCGATTTTATTAAAGGCAACCGGGAGACACTAGACCCTACCTCTGCTCCCCTTCGTCAGCCCAACATTCACCCAAGCAAGTGGTCTCCACCTCAGCCTTATTTCGTAAAAGCTAATTTTGATGAGGCTTGGTGCGAGAAGAATAAATCTTCTGGTATTGGGATTATTATACGGGATCAGGAAGTTAGTGTTTTGGCTTCCCTGGCCAAGCATTGCATGAATATCTCTGGGCCCGAACACTGTGAGGCCTTTGCCCTCTGTTCTGCTATTCAATTTGCCTATCGGTGTGGATTTCAAAAGGTTTTATTTGAAGGTGATTCTCTCAGGGTGATCAATATCATCTCTAATTGCAAGAGGGATTTATCTCAATTAGCCTTCCTATTTGAGGATATTAGAGAGGGATTACGCCTCTTTAATGAGTCAAAATGCTATTTTATCAGGCGAGACGCGAATGTTGTTGCTGATCTTTTAGCGAAGTTAGGATTAAAAATTGGTTGTGATGAAATCTGGATGGAAGATGCTCCTCTACAGGTTTTTGATGCTATTGTTTTTTATCTTATTTCTTTTTCTTAATATAAAATTTTTGCCTCTTTTTCATCAAAAAAAAAAAAAAAAAAAGTGTAGTTGGCGTCAAACTACCCTCTATTTGCACCCTGCAGACACCAATAAGGATATGCATCGAATAAATACACCCCACTAATCGGATGGTCAGAACGATCGGCTACATGGTGTAGTTTGGCGCAAAAAATAAACGTTATTATTTATAACCCGTGAACACTTACAATATGCACCGGATCTGCATCCAATAAATGTACCTCACCAATCAAATGGTCAAATTGCTCGGATATATGGCGTAGATGGCGCAAAAAATAGATGCACAATCAGGTACCCAAAAATCATCAGATGGTCGAAGTTATCGGGAAGTAACATTTTTAAACACTACAAATATTTAGAAAATCCTAACAACGAGAATTTGATCACGCGAATCAGAATTTTCCAAAATAAACATCATACAAAGGAATTTAAAGGGTTTTTTCTAAGACGAACAGATTTATCAATAGACGATCAGATTTTTCCCTCATTCTTTATGGAGGTAGTGACCTTGAACTTCTTTGCGAGTTCTTCTATCTAGATGGTAACTTTCACTGTAACATCATTTTTCACTGACTTTTTGTCGTTACTTTTGGTTGATGGATTCGCATTTTCTGAGGTCCCATCTTACCACTTGAAAAATCTACATTCATAACATCTAAAATATTTGCGTCCTAGGTTTCTTTCCGAATTTGAAATACGAAGGGTTAAAGGCTTTTTACAATAACAAAGCGGTGCATATTTACACTCAATCGGCTTTCTCTTTGGGCAATCCTTGACCCAATGCCCCCGTTTGTGGCATCCGAAACACGCATCCATCTGAATAAGAAATATAAACTCAACATCATATAATGGTACCGTTATATTCACCCCAAAAGGTTGCTTTTTCACTCAGCTCCTCCTCTTGGTATGAATTGATCGCCATTGAATCAGATGGTGGAGATCATTTTTGTCCCCATCTTTTGCACAACGGATCTATGGGTCATAGGTGTACCATCGAACGGTCGATTTTTTATTACACATGGTACACATATCAAAAAGTGATGCTAAAATCATGCTTGAGCATGATGGGGGTCATATGATTTAGCATCACTTTTTGATATGTGTGCCATGTGTAATAAAAAATCGTCTGCCTGATGGTACGCCTATGATCCATAGATCCATTGTGCAAAAGATAGGAACGAAAAATGACCTCCACCATCTGATTCAAAGACGATCAATGCATGCCAGGTAGAGGAGGTGGGGTGAAAGTAAAACCAACAGCAACAACCTGTGATAACCATATAAATAACTCAATTGGAACAAAACTATCATGTATGAACCCAACAACACCATGTATGAACCCACATAAGTAGTAACAATAGTGAAAGTAAAAGAGATGAAAATCATATATAAACCAACATCACAACAACAATCATACAAGTTGCCAACTTGTATTCCACTTAGTATATATAATTTGCGAGTTCTTCTATCTCGATGGTGACTTTCACTGTAACATCATTTTTCACTGGCTTTTTGTCGTCACTTTTGGCTGATGGATTCGCATTCCCTAAGGTCCCATCCTACCACTTAAAAAATTCACATTCATAACATCTAAAATATTTGCGTCCTGGGTTTCTTTCTGAATTTGAAATACGAAGGGTTGAAGGCTTTTTATAATAGCAAAGCGGTGCATTTTTACACTCAATTGGCTTTCTCTTTGGGCAATCCTTGACCCAATGCCCCCGTTCGTGGCATCCGAAACACACATCCATCTGAATAAGAAATATAGACTCAACATCACATAATAGTACCGTTATACTCACCCAAGAAGGTTGTTTTTTCACCCCAACTCCTCCACCTGGTATGCATTGATCGCCATTAAATCAGATGGTGGAGGTCATTTTTCATTCCCATATTTTGCACAATGGATCTATGGATCATAAGCGTACCATCAAACGGTCGATTTTTATTAGACATGGCACACATCTCAAAAAGTGATGCTAAAATCATGCTTGAGCGTGATGGGGGTCATATGATTTTAGCATCACTTTTTGAGATGTGTGCCATGTGTAATTAAAAATCGACCGTTTGATGATACGCCTATGATCCATAGATCCATTATGCAAAAGATGGGGATGAAAAATGACCTCCACCATCTGATTCAAAGGCGATCAATGCATGCCAGGTGGAGGAGGTGGGGTGAAAGTAAAACCAACTGCAACAGTATCATGTAAATAACCAACAACAACAACTTATAGTAACCATATAAATAACCCAATTGGAACAACACTATCATGTATGAACCCAACAACATGTATGAACCCACATAAGTAGTAACAACAATGAAAGTAAAAGAGATGAAAATCATACATAAACCAACATCACAACAACAATCATACAAGTTTCCAACTTGTATTCCACTTAATACCATATAAACCCACTTAGAATCATAAAAATCACATAATAAAGAAACAACTTGTGAGTACTAACAGTATCATGTAAATAACTAACTCCAAAATTCTAATTTTCATGCAAGATTCACTATTGCATGAAAAAGCAGATGCAATAACAACCTAATCCTCTAATTAGTTCCAATGGAACTGTCTTATAATCAAATTAAAGGGAAAAAAACAAATACAACATTCAAATGTACAAGTTTTTAAGATAGATTTTACTTGTCATCAATAACTTTCAGACCATTTTTCTCTAAGTTTTTCAACTATTCCACCCCATAAACTCCTAATAATTCGACTGAATACATTATAAAGTATTAAGATCTTTAACTCCCCATTTTACAAGCTTCTAACCCCTAAACCCTATCAGCTTTAACAACATCAGCTTGGGTAAGACCCAAGTATAAACCTAACAGTGGTAACAATATCAGCTTGAAATTACAAAGAACCTGACAGTAGCTTGGGTAAGAATCGGGTATAAACCTGACAGTATAAACAGCATCAGCTTGGCTAACAGCCAAGTATAACACTTAAGAGTAGTAACAACATCAGCTTGAAATTACAAACAACTTGACAATAGCTTAGGTAAGGACCAAGTGTAAACCTGATAGTAAAAATAACATTAGCTTGGGTAAGAACCAAGTATAAACCAATAACAACATGTGAATCATGTGAACCAATAGTATCATGTATGTCTACAACAACACCATGTATAAACCTAACAACATATATTAACCCATGTATAAACCCAAAAAACATCCTGTATAAACCTTAAAAAACCCCAAAATTATGGTACCCACGTATAAACTCAAAAAACACCATGTATAAACCCAAAAAATATTTATGTATAAGTCTATTCTTTCAATATCCTTACCATATATAAACCCCAATCAAGCTCTAGGTCACCTTGCAGCACCTCCACTTCCATTGCCACGTTCACTTCCATGTCCTCTTCCACTTCCACTGCCCGATCCACTCCCACTCGCTGCTCCACTTGCACCAGCCCTTGCACTCGATGAAGTTATCTTGGAAGGTTGGGTCCGACAGATCGGAGCTTCTTTGCAGCTCCTTCTATTATGGTCACTCATATTACAATTGTCGCACCTTTTAGATGAGAGCACTCTTCCTTGGCTCTATGGTTGCTCATCATCCCCTCTGACAAGATTCTTTTTTGCTCTCCCTATTGGTCTACGTGTGTGTGGAGGATCAACTCTAATATCTGATGGTGGCCATTGGTTCTCTTCTACGAAAGTCTTAATTTGGAATGTGTTGTTGTCCTCATACAAAGATGTGTGGATCCTTCATGAGCAATCTTTGGCCTTGCACTTACAAATCACCATGTTCTCATTTTTTATGTATTCAAGGTGGAAGCCATGTGAAACGGTGTAATGTAAGAGACCATCTCTGAATGCATAAACGGACTCGAACATCATGCCAATATGTAGCATTGGTTCCGGCTTCTCCTTCCTAGCATTTTATTTTTCTAAACCATGGTCTAAGACATCTTCTAAGTCATCTTCACTCTCGAAACTGGAGAAGGAGATGTATACCTCTGGATCCTCATAATCTAATAGATCATCGCTATCCGATTTTTTTCCAAAGTTGTCGCATTGTCTCCTCTTCATTGTCCGACTCATCCCAATAACCCTCAGAGGACTTAGAATCATAATCATACTCACAGTCGTCATCATAGTCAAAGTCATCATCATCTGAGTAACATGTTTCCAAGGGGGTCGGATTATCTTCCAATTTCACATATACATCTATCGCCTTATTGGGGTCAAATCTCTTGAACATCGACATAAGATCTACAGATGTTATTGATACCAACTCCTCTTCCGAAGTTTCAGCCTCGAACTTGTATTTCATGCGTAGGAGAAATTGGATAGGGATATTACAAATTCCAATCGCGTCCGTATGAAATAAAAGAAGTGAAATACGAGCCCGATCCCAACTGCACTCTTCACAATTGCTGCCTATATACTTGTTGCGGCCATTGCGGTAGTTGAATGTACCGCCCCAATGTAATCTAATCGTCACCTGCCCATCATCGATCATTTCCTAACCTAATAAACAATAAAGAATTCAATGACCAGCAATACCAACAACATAATCATATATAAACAACCATGGAAACCTACCTAGTAATAACACCAAAATTGCAAGAATTCAATGACCAATAATAGCCATATAACTATCGGTACTAATAATAGCCATGTAAACTCACTTAGTAACAACACCAAAATTTCGAGAATTTAGTGACCAACAACAGCCACGTAATGCCACTTAGTTAACACAAAACACTAACTAACAGATTTAATAGAGCCAACAATCTAGAACATTTTCATTTAGTTAACACAACACACTACAACAACCATCTAAATTATTTAATTAATTTATTAGTACAGAGTAGCACCCGCAAACCCTTGTAGCTCATAACCTTTGACAAGTGGCTTTCATAAGATCATGAATAGGTCTTTTGTCGTATATAGAATTGGAATTAGATATCTGACCCCTAGTGCTGGCCTTGGTACGCCCCAGGGTCAATCTCGTTTTAATCCAATGGTCAAGCCTCGGAAGTGCCCGATTATTTGTGCTCAACAATATCTATACATTAGCTAAAATTGTTGGATGGAGATTGAACCTAGGGCCAGGGCTATCACTCAGGGCCTGGTACCTAATTCCAACTCATAATTATATGCGTGAGTCGCGATTTCTGAAGGTAATCAAATTGTTCACCGATTTATTATGGTCGATAGATTTTGAAGATGTTTGAAGATGATTAATGTGGCATCACCAGTGCACTCAGAGATTCCATAAATCAAAATAACTTAACCCAAGTAAACCCTATTTTCTCATGGAGGTTTCACACACAAATATAAAAAAATCAACCCAAGTAAACCCTATTTTCGATTAGCCAAATCAAACCCTTGTAAATTGCCAAAAAAATACACTAAATCTAACAGCATGCATCAATGAAAGGCCAAATACAAGCATGTAACAGAAATAGGGGTGTACCCATAGTGACAAACAACGCCGATTTTGTCAAAAAATCGGCGATACTTTTCGATTACAAGTTTTACGATGTAATCGGCTGTTAGTCGGCCAAATCGTCGAGTCGACGATGATCGGTGAGTCGGTGATTTGGAAGACAAACCGCCTTCTTAAAAAAAAAGGGTTAAGATGAATAAAAAATAAAACTTTAGCTCCAAGGTTAGGGTTTTCGTTTGAGATGAGGCAACAACAACCATCGGCAATGATTGGCTCCCGGCGGCGATCGGTGATCTCCCTCTGTATTTTATCTTCTTCTTCTTTTCTTCTTTCCTTTGTTTAGAATATAGTGCTAAAAAAACTTCTGCTTTCTCTAGTTAGTAAATAGTACTTAATAGGCTTGTAGCTTGCAGTCTTGTACAGATGAACTACAGCCTGCAGCCTAAGCTGCCTAGCTAGTTGCCTAAAGTTAAGAAGCTATATATTATTAAAGAGGAAAATAGAGATGGACGGCTGAGATGCTCTTGAACAAATGTTTATCTCTGTGTACTGTGTAGCTTCTTAACTTGCATATTACTATAAATTAACTTGCAGATTCTTATAAATTTATAATATAATATAATAAACTCTACAGATTCTATTAAAGTTCACAGAAAATAGACTTTAACCATATAACAAATTCTCTTAAAGTGTATAGCTTCTTAACTTACAAATTATATTATAAATTTATAAGAGCTTCAAAATATTAAGAGCTGTATTTTATTTATATAATTTTTTGATGCTTTATACATCGTATTTTTAATATCTAAATGCATAAATATTAGGTTTAAACTTTTTCATGTATATTTCTAATTTTTTCATATTTTTTTCATAATTCTCGACTTTTTCCCGATGTTTATTGATTTTTCTTTGATTTTGTCAAAGTTTTCTGACTTTTTCCCTTGTTGATTCATTGCCGACTTGTCACTATGGGTGTACCTTTCAAAATGACGAACGCCGGCTGTTGGATTAGAAGCCTTTTGATTAGATTTCATAGTCGATGATGAGGTGTGAAATATGATCATATTTCACAGCCTCAAACCTATATTTAGCCACCCGATGAAAGCTATTTAATATATTTTGTATAGTTTTAATGATTTACAGATCTGAAGATAAGTTGAGCATAAAATAGCCCAAGAGTTCAAAAAATAACGTCAAATTCGTGCAACTTTGGATCATCTAAAACTTATCCTGACTTATAGCTCAATTTTGACCTTTAAAATATTAGATTTATGAAATTACTAAATTACTAAAGTTGTAAAGTTCATTGTCTTCTTTCCAATGCCGTAAGAATCACGTCAATCCGAGTTCGGAGTAAAAAGTTATGGCTAAAATAGTAAGGTTGTATCTGTTAAAGAGTTGGGCCGAGTTTCACGAAAATTTAGGAAAATTGATGAATCAAGTAACAAACTCGATCGATCGATTTTGGGCTGAATCTTTATGTTTTTAAAGCCTAAAATTAGGGGAAAAAGCTAGGGCTTTGAAATTAAATCCTATTTAAGGGAAAATTAGAGTTAGGATTAGGAGTCTCTCCCTTTGGGGAGCTTCGTAATTTTTTCCTAGCATTTTAGTTTTCTTTCCAACCTTTCTTTTTATCTTTTCAAGCACTGTTCTTTCCATTTTTTAGTTTAGTTTTTAGATTAATTTAATTTTCATGGATCATTCAAGAAGGGATTGCACGCATTGGATTAAAGCTTTTGTGAATTTTCGTGGATCATTCATTACGGTATTTTAATGTTATTTCTTATTTTTATTTCAGTCATGTCTTTGTTTGATTTAATCATGCATAGCTAAATCTTTTTTAGGATGGGGATCTAATGAACCCCATCCGAGGTTTTCATTTATACTAATATAGATCTAAGGTTGAGATATTCTCTTGTCATAGATGCCTTATTTTTAATTACCCTATACTCATGTCAATGTTGTAGAATCAAAATTGCTATCTAAGATGTAGATGCTAATCACACATTCATGGTTGCTAATCATGCACCCCATGATCTCATATCTGTAATGATGATTTTACTCTGGACTCCTCTAAATGCTAATTATGCCAATATGGTAAATTATGATTGTGATCTAAGATATAGGTGTTAATCACACATCCATGGGTGTTAATTATGCATCCCCGTGATCTTAGATCTATAGTGTGGAATTTACCCCAGGATCTTATTCCTATTGCCATCTAAGGTATGGGTGCTAATCATGCATTCATGGGGTGCTAATCATGCACCCCCATGATTTCAGATCCGCAATGCGGAATTTACATGTGCTTGGGTTCAATTTTACGTGTAGCGCATCCTACGATAATCTTATATCTCAATCCATAGATCTGTATTGCATAAATGATACACCAATGATGGGGGGATTTATCATCCCAGTCCTAATTTGTCTAATCTTGCATTTAATCTCATTAAGTAATTAGTTTTTTTTTTTTTTTTTGATAACGAGTAATTAGTTCTTTCAATTATCTTTATTACATCAATTCTCAGCAACTAGTTTAAAGATTAAGCTAAATCTGTGGTTGTTCTTTAAATTAAATTACTGTTTCCTTGTTTTCAATATTCTAACCAATCCTCGTGGGAACGATCTCGTACTCCATGAATCTATTGCTATAATAGATTCGTTTGCTTACGGATACAACTTTTAATTCAACAAGAAGTTTTTTGCGCCGTTGTTGGGGATTGAGCATAGAAAATTCATGATTTTTAGGAAATAGATAATTGCTTTTAAGAAGTTTTGTAGGTTTAAATCATTATTTTCACTAGTTTTTATTAAAATATATAAAAAAAAAAAAAAAAAGAAGAGAACGAGTCAAAATTTAAAATTTAAAATTTGAAATTTAAATTCAAAAAAGAAAGATTCAAATTTTCAAATTCAAAATTCAAAATTTGAAACTTAAAATTTGAAATTTGAATCTCAAAATTTAAAAATCTTCATAAATCTTTAGAAATTTTTTAAATCATTTGAAATCTTTAGAACCATTGAATTTGATATTTAAAATTTGAAATTCCAAATTTGAAATTTAAAATTTAAAATTCAAAATTTGAAATTTGAAATTCAAATATGAAATTTAAAAAAAAAAGCATTTTCAAAATTTCAAATTCAAAATTTGAATTCAAATTTGAAATTTGAGAATTCAAAAAAAAAAAAAAAACTTTTTTCTGTTGCATAATTCAAATTTTCAAAAAAAAATAAAATAATAAATAAGTTCAAAATTTGAAATTTAAGATTTTAAATTCAAAATTTTAAATCTGAAATTAAAAATTTAAAATTTGAAATTCGAATCTTAAAAGTTAAAAATTTGAAAAGTTGAAAATTGAAATTTAAAATTTAAAATTTGAAATTTAAAAATTCAAAATTTGAAATTTGAAATTTGAAAGAAAAAAATAATAATAATAAAAAAATACTTCAAAATTTAAAATTTGAAAATTTAATAAAATAGAAATAAAATTTTTAAAAAAATCCAAAATTAAAAAAAAAAAAAAAATTCCAAAAAATTCAAAATTCGAAATTTCAAGATTTGAAACTCAAATTTTGAAATTTAAAATTTAAAGTTGAAAAAAATAATAATAAATTTGGTATTATGGGTAAAATCATGTCAATGTATGGATTCAATCTAAAATCATGTGCTATTTGTGAAAACATGATGCGTATTACACCTATGTGTCCCTTCAACAACCTAAATTATTATCCTGAACAAATCCAACCTAATCCTATTTGGAGTACCCATGGTTGGCAGAGTCAACCCAATGACATGTGGGGGTTTAATCAACCTCCAATATGTGATATGATGTCTTACTTTGATCAAAGTTACTGGCAGAGTCAATCTAATGGCATGTGTGAGTTTAATCAACCTCCAATGTGTGATATAATACCTAACGACGATCAAAGTTCTTACCCCAACAACTTTTCTTATAAGTTATTACAGCAAACTCAATTCTTTCAAGGCACAGAACCATATGAGCCAGCCCAAAATTCTTCTTACTCCTTAATATATTTAAAAAGTTTGGTGCATACCCCAGCTCAAAGAATTTCTATGTTACAATCTCAAGTTAGTCAGATGGCCAAGCACTTGCAAATTGAAGATGAAATAGAGGAGTCCCTTATTGATACCAATCAGAATAAATAGCATCTTCAAGAGGACCCATTTGATTTTTTTCAGAAATATAAGGACCAATTGGTCACTACGATTGAGGATGATACAATGAGCATTGAGATTGTGTCAGCGCGAGGAGAAAGGGAAATGGAATGGAACGATACGTATGTTGAGGAGGGAATTGAGAATCAAATTGAGACGAGAGAGGAAAAAAATGACACCCTTACAAAATCATCGAAAGCTGATCTACCCAGCTTGACCGACGAGTTCGACGTTGAGCCAGCATATGAAGGAATGAGGGTCATGTTAGTCGAACATCCACTCTTAGAATGCTGCGATTAGGGGGACATAATATTTTCTATTGATTGTGAATTCAGTTTGGGGGGGAAACATGAATTTCTATATTGTTGCCCATTTGTTGAATACATAAACAATCAATAAAAAGCTCAGAAGAGGCTAGCGGGTTTGAATCAGGAGTGAAATTTTGGGGATGTCAAGTACAGGGTAGAGATTGGAAGGTTAGAGAGGGACCATAGTGATAGAATTTGGGCACATCATGGGGTGTAGTCAAGTCTATGATCAGAGAAATGCAGGGACTATTAAATAAGTCACTAATCATTCTCAGAAAATTTTTCATCCAGATTTGAGTTCTTGATGGATTCAGAATGTGATTACACCTTGTAGATTAATTTCACATTAAATTTTTTTTTTTTTAATTTAAAAATATAAATTTTAAAATTCAAAATTTAATATTAAAATAATAATAATAAAATAATAAATAAATAAAATAAAATGCTTAGATACATTGATTTTTATGATTGATTATGGTTTTGATAGTTTTATTTGAGTAGCATTTTATTAGTTTTGATAATCTCCTCACTATTGTTGATATTTTTTTAGTATGGTAGGATGCTTGGATATGCATATATTGCTCGATGGGCATATTGTTTTGTACTGGTACATTTTCATGCAGGGTTGGAGTAAATTTTTCTATCTCTCCCCTTTTTATATGCTACCACGAGCCACAAATCATTATTTCAAGTATGTTTTCTCACTCTGGTCCAATATTTTATTTATTGTCAATAATGAGGACATTGCTTTGTTCAAGTTTGGGGGTATAGTTTCTGTGATACTGTTATTTTGATATCCCTAAAATCAAATTTCTATCTTAAAAAAAAAAAACTATCCCTAAAACCAAATTTCAGTCTTGAAAAAAAAAACTATCCCTAAAACCAAATTTCAGTCTTGAAAAAAAAAACTATCCCTAAAACCAAATTTCTGTCTTAAAAAAAAAAAATGGAGCCATCACATGTTATTTTGTAATAGTTTTCAAACTTTAGTTGATGATAAATGTGAATTTAATTTTTAAAATATTGATGTTATAGTTTGATTACTTGTATCTAGGATAATGAAATTTAATGTAATAATTTGAGGATAGCTTTGAAATTCATGCCTAGACACTTTGTGCACGTATATCATGCTTAAAATCTATAAATTGAGGAACTATTTTAAACTTTGAATCCTAAGTTCTTAGTGGAGACTAAACCCGGTGAGCTTTAGAGCCAATTTCTCGTCCTTGATGAGTGCTTATATAAACTAGGAGTTGTTTTTGAATACGAATTATTTTTACATAATCTCATACATTTTGCTTTTACTTGTGACTTTCATTGACGTTAAATTCATATCATTGTGATAGAATGTATCATATGTTTGCTCAAAATAAATAGGCAAGGTTACTATCTTTTGAGGGTATGGTTGAAGGTCATCTTTAGCTCATTTGTACTTAAAATGTCCCACCTCATATACATTTAGCCTTCTAGTACCTCTTTAAGCTTATTGCAAAATTTGCCTTTATACATTCTTTGATAAGTCACGTTAACATTTATCCCTTCATAATTTCTGAAAATTTAGCCTTACCCTTCCTATTTATGAAAAATTAGAAACGAGGGATGACAATGAACGAAAAGAAAGTAAGTGAAAAGATACCGAGTTGTGGTGTTTACTGAGAGTGTATGGCAGAAAACTTAGTAAAAAAGAGAGAAAAAGAAATTTTTTTTGAAAAAGAATAAAAAATATGAGGTGCTTCAAGAAAATGAAATTCAAAAAAAGAAAATTGAATAAGAAAAGAAAAGAAACTTGAAAAAAATAGAACAATATTGAGAAAAATAGCAAGATATTAGGAAAGAAAAAGAAGAGAAATAAAAAAAATCAGATGTTAGTTCATTTTCCAATTTCTCATAAACTTTGAATATCAACTTCCCTTTCTTTCTTTCTCTTATCTGAGCCCCATTACAACCCTACAAAAGACCTTTACGATCCAATCATGCATTGGTAACTACCTTGTGGAGAGTAAATATATAATACCTATAGTGCTTGATATGGCTTGCATAGGATATACAAGTATCTTTCTATGAGATCCTCTTTTATTCATTGATTACATTGTGTTTCTTCTATCATGTGAGACATTTTATTTGCTTTATATTGATTTATCACATGTGTGTGAAAATTTTTTCATCATCAAAGTGTTTCTATTTTTAAGAGTATATCTATTGTAAGGATTGAGTCGAGACATGAGATCCAATGATTTACTGTTTGGATTGGTTCCGAGATAGATAAATATTAGCATTGGTGTGCACGCATTTTACGTTTAGGCATGAATGAATAAGTTATCTAAAAATTAGAGCATTAAATTGATTTGAATAGATACTAGTATGATTGGTATGAGATTGATATTTGAAATTGAGAATTCGCATGTTAAATTAATTAATGATTTTGTACTTTGAAGTTAAATATATATGAAAATCATGTTTTGAAAACTCAATTTTATCGATGGTTTCAAAAATGTATTAAAGTTTGTGGGTAACTTCACTGAAAACCCTTAAGAGACAAAACTCCTCCACTATGGATCACCTAGCGGTTTAAAGGCTTGTAGCATACGCTAAATGCAATCGTATTTTCTACGAAAGTCGCATTCTTTACTTTTCTTAGATTGCTAGTTTACTTTTTAATTTTGTTTATCTTCTTCTTTGCTCGAGGACTAGCAAAGTGTAGGTTTGGTGGTGTAATGAGATGTGAAATATGATCATATTTTATATCCTAAAACCTATATTTAGCCACCGATGAAAGCTATTTAATATATTTTATATAAATCAGTGATTTATAGGTCTGGAGATAAGTTGAGCATAAAATAGCCCAAGAGTTTAGAAAATAACATCAAATTCGTGCAACATTGGATCATCTAGAACTTATCCCGACTTACAGCTTAATTTTAACCTTTAAAACATCGAATTCGTGAAATTATAATTTACCAAAGTTATAAAGTTCATTGTCTTCTTTCCAATGCCATAAAAATCAAATAAATCCGAGTTCGGAGTAAAAAGTTATGGCTAAACTACAGAGACTTTGTCTGTTGAACAGTTGGGCCAAGTTTCACGAAAATCAGGGCAAATCGATGGATCAAGCAATAGAATCGATCGATCGATTTTGGGCTGAATCTTTATATTTTTAAAGCCCGAAATTAGTCAAAATTGGAGGGAAAAAGGGTTTCAAAATTAAATCCTATTTAAGAGAAAATTAGAGTTAGGGTTGGGAGTCTCTCCCTTTGGGGAGCTTCCTATTTTTTTCCTAGCATTTTAGTTTTCTTTCCAGCTTTTCTTTTTATCTTTCCAAGCAATGTTCTTTCCATTTTTTAGTTTAGTATTTAGATTAATTTAATTTCTACATTCAAGAAGGAATTGTACGCATTGGATTAAAACTTTCGTGGATTTTCGTGGATCATTCATTACGGTATTTTAATGTTATTTCTTATTTTTATTTTAGCCATGTCTTTGTTTGATTTAATCATGCATAACTAAACCTTTTTGAGAATGGGGATCTAATGAACCCCATCCGAGGTTTTCATTTATATTAATATATTTCTAAGGTTGAGATATTCTCTTGTCATAAATGCCTTATTTTTAATTGCCCTAATGCTTATGTCAATATTGTAGAATCAAAATTATTATCTAAGATATGAATGTTAATCACACATTCATGGTTGCTAATCATACACCCCATGATCTCAGATCTACAATGATGATTTCACTATTGATTCCTTCTCTAAATGCTAATCATGCCAATGTGGTGAATTATGATTGTGATCTAAGATATGAGTATTAATCATACATCTATGGGTGCTAATCATGCATCCCCGTGATCTTAGATCTACAATGTGGAATTTATCCTAGGATCTTATTCCGATTGTCATCTAAGGTATGAATGTTAATTATCCATTCATGGGGTGTTAATCATGCACCCCCATGATCTCAGATCCGCGATGTGGACTTTATGTATGCTTGAGTTCAATATTTACGTGTAGCGCATCCTGCGATAATCTTATATATCAATCCATAGATCTATATTGCATAGATGATACACCAACGATGGGGGGATTTATCATCCCAATCCTCATTTGTTTTATCTTGCATTTAATCTTATTAAGTTATTAGTTTTTTCATTTATCTTTATCACATCAATTCTCAGCAACTAGTTTAAAGATTAAGCTAAATCTATAGTTGTCCTTTAAATTAAATTACTGTTTCCTTGTTTTCAATATTCTAACCAATCCTCATTGGAATGATCTTGTACTCAATTAATCTATTGCTACAATAGATTCGTGTACTTGCGAGTACAACTTCAATTTCAACAACAGTCAGTACCGCGGAATGGAGCCGTCGTTTGCGATTCTTCTTCTCTTTGTTGCTGCTGAACAGTATCAACTTGCAGGCTGTTTGAAAGAAAGAAGGAAAGAGTAAGGAAGAAGGCTGACTTGATTGGATATTTGAAAGAGTCGTTGCCTATTATTAAATGAGGGTATTTTTGGGATTTTTGCAATTGTTAACTATGGTTAAACAATAAACCCGACCGGAAGGTTCACGGCCGTAACTGCAAGGGGTTATTTGTCCAGGGAACAACACTACAGGGACTGTAGTCGAAATAGGCTTAAGTCAGGGGTTCTTTGTAATTTCAAGATAAGTCAGGGGGTTATTTACAAAATGCCCATAAGTTTTTATATTTGGCGGTACCGGTTTTGTTTTCAAGCATTATCAATATTTCAGTGCCCAATATTATTATTATTAATTTTTTTAAAAAATTCAAAATATCGACCCTACAAATTGTCGGCCGATAGTTTGCAGGGTCAATATTTTGCCTGAAGTTTTTGGGATTTCGTTTCGGTGGGGTCTGAAACCGATGCATGTTGGACAAAGTTTTGATCCAGGTCATTGTAAAGTCTCTTTTATTCGCTCTCAAGTTACAATCCAAGCAAGGTTGAATATATTTGTCGCTCAATTTATTTAAATACGATTTAAATTAATGAAGTTAATAAAGCACAAGTACGGATTTGCAATCCATGCGAAGATAAACACATTTGATCATCTGATTTTTTTTTATTATGATATAAAAATGACCTCATCAATTTATCGAATTATTTATAGAGTACCTTTAAATTCACCCACTAAATCTTTCAATTCACCCACATTGAATAACATTGACTATGTTGAATCAGATGATCGTTTATGCTCCCAATCTTTCACAAGATGGATCTTGAGATCATGGGCATACCATCAAACGGTTAGCGTTTTATTTCACATGGCACAGATCTAAAAAAAGTGATCTTAATATTACGTGTAAGCTCAAAATTGATTTTGAGGTTATTTTTTTGAGTGTATACCACATGAAATAAAAAAGTGACCGTCTGGTGGTACACCCATGATCTCAAGACCCATCGTGTGAAATATTGGGATGATAAGCAACCTTCATCGTCTGATTCAATGCAATCAATGTGTTTCAGCGTGGGTGAACTCAAAGATTTAGTGGAAATATTTTTTGAAGAATATTGCTTCATGAAGGCCATAAATAGCCTTGTATGGTGTTGCTAAAAGTGAGTTAATTAGTTATAAACACAATTTATAATGATGGTTATTTCATAGTTATCATATAATAATTATAAACATGATTTTAAATATTTGCCATATCCGATACCAATGGCTCCTTTCTTAGTTTTATGGATTAAATAGATCCTCATTTCGGATCTATTACATATTCTGGTCCTAAAAAGTATTTTTGGACCAAGTTTACGGAAAAAAAAAAAGTTTCAAAGAAATTAGTCCGAATCAATCTCTGCCCTGCCAAAGGGCGGATTAAATATATCTTGGCTTGAAAAGTGGCTACGTATGGTATAGCTCTTTGTTAGCCCCTGCCACAGCAAAGTTCACCTATTCTAGTTGATTTTTATTATCTTTTCTAATTCCCTACAAAGGAGGATTTACCTACTCTAGCAGTAACCTCCCTGCTCTCTACTAACTCCCTATAAGAGGAAATAAAATCTGCTCTAATAATGAATGAGTAGAGAAGATGGTAGAACTGTTGAGTAGGTAAATCTTACTATGCAAGAAGTTATCAAGGAGAAAGGATACCTGTTAAAGCAGGTAGCATGATATTAAGAAAGAGAATGAGTACCTACTAAAATAGGTAAACGCTAGAAGAAAGCTATGCCATAACGTAACCTAAACCAAGAATGAATAGTGGAAATCATGGGCAGGGACGAGCTGGTTTCAGTTCTTATGATGTTCTACTACTAAGATTACTTGGATGATTGGGTTCAGTGGATACGTCTACAGTATGACAAAAAAAAGTAGCTTCTTATAGCTTATCTATTCGTGCTCGTTGAGGCCCCTTCAACTCTTTAAAAAGGGTGGCATTAAGCAGAGATAGGTCCATCCACTACTAAAATGAGAGGATGGGTTTGATCATCTTCAATCAAATGATAGAGTTCGTGTTTGTGCCAATCTTTAGCATCAAAGATCTTTACATTAAAGCTTTTAAATCAGACAGCTTAATTGATGTTTGACATGACACAAATCCCAAATATAACTTGTCTAGCTTTTACAGTATAATGGCTATGGCTCCCGGCCGACATTTGATTGGTGTGTGATTTATTATTTTGTCACATGGCACACATCTATGATCAATCTAAATTCTCCAAGTGACAATCTATCATTAGAATATGTTTCAGCCCAAGGAAACATGTTGATAAGTGGATGTGAACCATCTGATTTATGAACTTTAATATCAACTAATAAGATTAAAAATAACAATTGATATTATAGTCCATGGATCAGATGGTTTAAATCTCCCTAAAATATCATTTTTGAGCCCGTTGCACCATGGATAAAAAATTCGGATTTCGTTTAGGTTTCGGCGGGGATTGAAATTGATATTTTAAAACCAAAATTTCGGCTGCAATCTTCAAACCCATACTTCGGAAACAAAAATTTTGAGTTTTTGTTTCGGTTTTTGTGGGAACCGAAACTGAAACATTTCGGCCGAAATCTATAGATTTCTGCCGAAATTTTGAACCATGCGTTCCACTTCAATCCATCACTTTGACTGTTTAGATCGCTCACATTTGAAATCATTAATGGTGTCAGCTCCGTTAACCACCATTTTAGTATTTAAATAACGATTAGGAGAGTCGGTCCCTCCTTTTAAACTATGTGTAATGGTGCAAATATATGTGCAAATGGTTGCTCCCCTCCAATGGACACATATATATCATGTACATGGAAAAGAAGTCACTTTTTAACAGTTTTTTATCTTTTTATGGCACATTTGGCTAGAAACAAAAGTGGCAGATTTGTCAAAGTTCGCGAAACTAATGATATACGGCCGAAGGGAAACGAAAGACTATTCAACGGACTGCTGATATGGCACGATTAAAACCACTTATATTGCACCACATAAGCAACCATTGAAAGGTCTATTATTTCTCGTGATTCGTGAAATACGAAAAGTCACTTGTACATTAGGGGCATTTTTGTCCTAAAATAGAAAGAATCGGTCAATGCATAAATAATAGGCTATGCTTTGTCACCTTATCTTCATTTGAGAACCCACGGCAAAAGCATACCCGGGTCTTCACTGATCTTTAAATTATACATGGCCAAAAAGTACTCCCATATGGAACCCATTCAAGGGATCAGATGCCACGACAAGGACGATCAGATTCAAGAGATCCCTACAATGGGTGAATCTGATCGTCCTTTGTCGCGACATCCAATCCCTTGAATGAGTGCCACATGATCCAAGCAACTCGCGAGGGGCACATGATCCAAGCCATACAACTTGCAACAGTCAAGATCTAACAAAATTTTTAAGATCTGAAGCTTAAATTTCTACTTTCTATGTATATTATATAGAAAAGGTGTCTGTCCTTCATAAGAGGACGGTCAGCGTCCTCCAAGGTTTCACGTGGAGCTCCAAGTGACACTCGAAATATTGTCTCGATGCCACATAAAAGCTTGGGTGCATTCCTTAGATTACAAACGAGCTCTCAACTCATTGCTCTGCTTGGAGCTCAAGATACTTGCAAGCTCATTTTTTCGAGCTGAGCTTGCTCAGGTTGGCTCGTTGAAAGTCCCTCTCTTAGCTAATAAGAGATAGGTGGCCCCTATCAGGTAAATATGTGAAAGGTTGGGATCCTCTCAACTAAAAAATTTAATAAACAAAGGCTGAAGGAATATTTACTCTCTTTTTCAGACATCCACACTTTCTGGTTTTTTTCAGTTAACTTTAAGGAGAAGTACCTGCAGCAGTAGAGACCAGATCAATCTAAGTCTACCTTAATAGTCAAATGTGTACCTGCACATATTTCTTGGATATTGACAATCGATGCGTCTTAAAGTTAATTCATCCCATATGGAGAGGGGTTGGTCAAAGTGGTAGCATTAGATACACAGACTGTGCACCACCTGTCATGCATGGGTCATCATAAACCGGTTACTTTTAGTTGCAGCCATCGAATCTTTAACGACCCCTATATGAAAATCATTGACTATATAGAGATCATTTTTCGTTCCAATCTTTCACACAATGGATCCTATCATTGGTGTACCCAAGCATTCAAATATCAGCCGATACCGATACGTATAGGGTATCGGCAGTAACCTCCCAATTTTTTATTGTTTTAACTGCATCAACACAATTTGATATCAACCGATACGTATCGGCCGATTCGTATTGGTCCTCCATGGACCGAAACCCGAGTTGACACCTTGGGTGTATTATTAGACAATCACTTTTTTATTTCATGAGGTACACATCCCAAAAATTGATCTAAAAATTACATTTGAACATATCGTCTGGAGCATGCCCATAATATCAAGATCTATGATGCGAAAGATTTGGACGAACAATGATCTCCATCTATCTATCTGACTCAAACTCCTCAATGATTCTCAATGTAGGTGCTCTCAAAGACTCGATGCAGCTTGCGCCCGTCAAATATGTTGCCATAAACTGTCTTTAAATCTCTAAATGTAAAGATTTGACCAAGTTAATGGTGGAAATTGGAAATGTATCTAAGGTGTAGGTAGAAGGGGGTGTGCCTAATAAAACTCTACGGCCTCGTTCGAGAGTTAAGAAAGTGTCAGTTTCTGAAACTTTTCTGTAGAAAATATTATTTTCGGGCATTTTCTGAAGTTTTCTTGCATTCAGGAGTTTTTATTGGGCTGCAAGTTTTTATTGCACTTTCCTAAGAAATGGATGTTTTGCTTTCAGAGGAATTTGTTCATAAAAGTTTAGTTTTTGAGTTTGGGCTACTATAGTACACGTAAGGAGTCTCGCTGAATCCTTTCTTCATCTGAAAAGAGCTCTAGCAAATGCCTCAATTAACTGTCATTTAAACATAACTTTTAAATGTAAGTGTTGATGATTTAAATGAGTAAATTTGGCATTTAGTTCATGCACCAACCAATGACATTTAGAAGTGTCATTGATAATTCTCCATTGCAGCCACCTTGAATCCGATGGGAGACTTTTCAAACAATGTCAGATGAAAAGGCTTTTCACTGGCACCTCTCTACAGCTGTAGCTGTCTATTCCCCTGTGGACTCCTTTGTAGACATATGTGGAACTCACAACCTGTGGACTCCTTTGCGATAGGGTTCCCCGAGCGTATTACGACTTCCACCTACTCGTCTAATAGTGACGACGACGACGATGCCTTTTCTCTTCTCGCATATTAGTTTAAACTTTTATAAATAACTTTAAATTATGATGGTTTATATTATGACATAATTTTGTATGTAATGACATAATTGAATATGCTACTCGTTTACTCCGAATTAGTTTGCTAATATATAATGAAAACAACTTTATATTGACATTACTTATTCCTATATTTCTAACACACACATAACATAATAACAATCGCATAAAATAATTCATGTTTGAAGTAATTTTCTCATAATCTACTCGACAGAAGTCTTTAATATATTATCAATTGGATATCTATAAATTTTGACGATCATTTGATTAATATAATTGCTTAGATGAATGATATAAGAACGTGCATCTATAGTATGCGAAAGAGCACAATGCATTTTTTGATATTTTCTTAGAGAAAGTATAAAATATAAAAAAAGATTAGAAATTAGAGAAAATGACTTCACGAGTGATTCAAGAATATTCTAAAGAAAGTGACTTTTCTTAAAAAGCTAGTTAATGAGCAAAAAATGAGAGAGTGAATTTCTAAGCTTTTTTGGACTTCCCAACTAAGGCCTACAGGAATCCCTCTTCCCCCACGTGCCACACACATGCTATTTATTTCGCTTAGGTAACCAGAAAATGACAATAGTATGTAGGTGCTGCAGCTTGATTGAAGGTTTGGCTATCCAATGAGAAATGACTGTTGGGTCGGGTCGGGTCGGATCAAAAGCTAATGGGGTGCCCGATCTGACACGACCCAAATCAATAGGTCAAGGGTAATGCTTGATCCCATCCAACCCAATGGTGCCCGATCTGACCTGACTCAATTCGATAGGTCAAGGGTATATGCCCAACAAGACCTGACCCAAACACTCGACTTGACTCTAAAGCCTGACCCATGACGGCAAAGCCCCCTATTTTCTAGAATTTTATATACAATTTTGCCCGATCATTGTGGATGCCACATGCCAAAGAGGCGGAGACTGACCACACCGGTAAAGTTTATGTTCTCAACCCGGTAAAAAATGAAGGTTGGGTGGGTTTGGTATCGGGTCGCCCCGACCCATCCCAGCCCTAAATTGTTAATCACTCGATGAGGATTCTACATGAACAAATCTGCCTAGTAATTGTACAAATGCATTAATCATGTCATTAGAACTTCCTAATAACTCAATAAAACTCCAAACCAAATGTTGAGCTTTCAAATGGACAATCTAGATCAACGTAAACTTATGAAAGAAAGTTTCGAGATGACCAGAACACCATCTTTGGTGTACGCGTCAGAACACCTAATACCACCACTCAGGCATGGTCGTTCGTCAATCGTCAGCGACTCACGGTCCTCAAAAAGTTACAGTGGCATTATTGTAATACCTACAAAAGCGTTGGCTATTAGGGATACAGAAACTCCAAAGATTCCATCTCCTCATCGGGGCCAATTAAATTGCAGCAGTGAACGCTCTTGGGCTTCAATCCAAGTAAATAAAATCCAAACGCTTCATTTGCTTCCATTTTATTCAATTAATCTCTCTCTCTCTCTCTCTCTCTCTCTCTCTCTCTCCTCTCTCCTCTAATTCTTCTCTCTCTATATTTCCCCTTCGTTTTCCATGGCGCTTCAAGCGAGTGTTATATGATCTTCTCGAGATCCAATTTTGCTCAAAATTCACATAGGTGTTTCAGCAGTAGATCGTTTCGGCGGGATTTCAACAACTAAGATAGGAGAAAAGCTTCAGGTAATCTTACCATCTGTAACCTCCATTTCTGCCTAATCTTCTTTTTCTTTTTTATTTAAATTTTTTCTGAACCGCGGATCGATTGTAAAACGCTCCTCTTTTAACTGTTATAAGTAATTGAGAAAAAATCAAGACCGTTCATCAAAAAGTAGATAAATCAAGAACCTCAGTCGTTCAAGTTTACTAGTGATTCATTCCTTTTAACAGTTTATTAATTCATCCATCAAAATCTGCGGCTATAACACTTGCTTATAATTAAGTTTTTTATTTGCGTTTTACAAGCGATCTTTTGGCCGAAAGAAAACGGCATGATCGTTTGGTGTTTACAGAAAACGTGTGGCTGAAAGGATTTGTGGATAGAAGGAGAAAGTTTATGTGCGTTTTACAAGCGATCTTGATGTATAGTTTTTCTTCTAACAGTGTTGTCGTATTTGGACATTTAAAATAAAGAAAACAGCTCAACTCTGGCTCTGATATTTTGGCGCTCTGGAAATCTCGTTGGATTTTTGTTGAAGAAGGCACGTTGCGCCAGGTTGCACACAACAGCTGGGAAGGTTCGTACGGCAGCTCATTCTATCTGACTATTATTACTTCTTTTGTCTCTTTCCTTTATAAACTGCTATTAACGCTCGGGAGGGTTTTAGTTTAAGGGCGGCAACGGGTCAAAGTTAAGGCTTAATTTTTCCCTTGGCCCAACTAAAACCTGACCCATTTGTAAGAGCATTCTCCCTTGCCACAACTTCTTTTTTTTGTTTTGTGTTTTTTTTTTTTTTTGTCGTGGACAAATTTACATATATAGAAATGGATATATAAGCATGGTATTAATAGGGATTAGGGATACGGGTGGGATCTGCCGATACTGCACAGTATCCGTCGATTACGTCTTGGGTATTACCTGATACCTACCAAATTTAAAATTATTTTATTAATATTTTATTAATTTTTGTTTATATTAAAAAATAAATAAATCATCTAGTAGTTTAAGTTACAAGCCTAAACTATAGCTTTACGACTTTATATCTATAACATGTATCATATTTTTTTTAAAGGAAAAAAAAAAGCATTGGCATATCGGCCGAGACCAATACGTATGGTCTCTCCATGAAACAATATCAGATACCGAGTCCCGATTTGCTACCTTGTTTGTAACAAACATATAATCATCAATGCATTATTATCAATTTTAAAAAATGAAAATAAAAATACATCATTATCATCATAATGGGCACTTTATTTACATCCACGGGAACTTTAAGGGTGACTATGCCAAATACCATTGAATGCTTTGAATAAGACGCTGGAGATCATTTTTTGTCCCATTCTTCAACGCAATAGACCTTGAAATCATGGGTGTACCATCACACGCCTAATTTTTGTTTTTATATGGTACACTTTCCAAAAAGTGACATAAAAAATCAAATCGGAGTGTGATTCGTGTCATATTTTTTTTGGCCATGCATAATTGAAAACTAAACATATGATAATATGTCATGATCGGCAGATCCATTGTGTGAAAGATTGGAATTTTTTTTTCCATCATTTGATTAAAAGCAATCAATATTTTTTTTGATATAGGTGCCTCAAAGATTAAGTTGGTGCAAATAAAATATTCTTTTTGTAATAAATGCTTTCCAAGGAAGAACCCCTCATATTCAATTTTTTTATAAGTGATATTAGGTTCATCCCTACTGACAAATTTTGTTGAAAAGTTTCAAAATTTCACCGAAATAGGAGACCACCCAAACTTCTGGCGAAATTTTAATGATTCAGGGGAAGGTTTCAATTTCGTCGAAATTAATGATTTTTTTTTTAATTTTGACTACTTATTTAAATAATAAGAGATTTTTTTTATACTCTCAAAATTTGCCATAGTTTTTTCAAATTTTTATCAAAATTTATCCGAAACTAACCGAAACAACCCACACATTTTTCCCACTAAAGTGTTTCCGAAAACAAAATTTGTCCCTATGGGTTCACCTACTATTAGGTATTTAGGTTAACCCATTTGGACCTCGTATAAGATTCAACCTATTAGACCTGAGCAAAGCCCCACATTGGTCAGCTACTCTTCTGTTGTTGTTAGTGTAGGGCCTTCCGCAGGCCATTGCCATGCCAGGCTTCTAGAATGCGTCGGGCCGTGGGCTATTTTTGTGGCGAGCCAGACTCAGATGCCATAATATTGTTTGGTTTTGGGCTTAGGTCTCCTCCCCGATTTTGTTTATGGTATGAGCTTAAATCTCTATCCAAAACACATCATGACATGTAGCGTCCACAATGATATATAGCCTAGGGTCAGGACCTTTCCCTATCCAATGTGGGACTATTACAATCTCCCACCTTATAGAAGAACCAGTCCTCACTGCTGATACCATTCTGTGATGACCCAGACTCACCTGCCATAATATTGTCCGGTTCTAGGCTTAGGTTCCCGCCCCGATTTTGTTTTTGGCATGAGGTTAAATCCCCACCCAAAATGCATTATGACATATAGTATTCGCAATCACACATGGCCTAAGGTCGGGACCTTTCCCCATCCAATGTGGGACTATTACAATTTCAGGGTCAGTTTTAGAAGGGCCTGAATCTGTCCTATAATCAGCAAGGCTGGCAGTAGAATGAGCGCACGATGATGATTGGCCTATGCAACTAAGTGCATATGAACCATCCGATTCATTAGCTTTAATATCAATCAATGAAGAAAAACGTCAACTGTTAATTTTAGGGGAGGTGCTGTTTATTTTTCCCTCCTTTTTTTTTTTTCTTCCTGGCTTTTTAGTGATAAGGGTGAGGCCCCCCGACAACGTAATAGATCATAAATTGAAGTGCAACAGGCCCAAAAATAATGTAGATTTATATCATCCGATTTGTTGACTATAACATCAACCGTTGTTTTTTTGCTTAAATGATTAATACTGAACTTAATCAATTGGATGGTTCACATCCACTTATAGCCACCTTTTTTTGGGTTGAGGCATGTTTCTTTGGGCTGAGACATGTTCCAGCGATGGATTGTTGCTTGAACAATTTAGATTGATAATAGATGTGTGCCACATGGCATAATGATAAATCACACTTCAATGGTGTATAATAAAAATTCTAACTTAAACACCAAAAATAGTGTTTAAGTGATCTTACACCATTAAAATTAGACTTTTTATCTCACACTCTTGAAGTGTGATTTATCATTATACCATTGAGCGCACTTACATGATTAATTTAAATTGTCCAAGTGGCAATCCATCATTGGAACATGTCTTAGGCTCTTAGCTCAAAGAAATATGCTTATAAGTAGATGTGTAGATGTGAACCATCTGATTGATGAACTTTAATATCAGTCATTAAAACTGAAAGCAACAGTTGATATTATAATCCACAAATCGAATGATTTAAATCTCCCTAAAACACCAGTTTTGGGCTTGTGACGCATCAATATATGATCTATCATTTTGATGGTACAGATCACCCACATCTTAAACCATTGACGGTGTAAGATGGTGTTTAGATGACGGTCAAGAGAGTTGGGTCCTAATAATAATAATAAGAGAAATATCTAGATGGGTTTAGCTTCTTAGTCGCCATGATGAAATTTAAACAAAAATAGGATTAAAGGTAGCCTAGTAGGACTAGGTAACTTACCTAGTCCCACATTAGTTTGCTGCCAGGTGGCACCTAATCATCGGGTGCCACGTGAAGGATTGGTTCGATGATTGTAAGTGTTGTAAGAATAATAATAATAAAATATATAAATCTATAAGGTCAATCGTGTCAACTATGTGAAAAATGAACAGTGAAACTATATGTGATTTTACTGTTCATTTTTCGTGCATTTTACTCTCTTGACTGCACGATTTTATACGGGATTTAAATTATTTCTACAAAACTGTTATGATGATTGAGCTGCTCCTTTAGGTGGCATCCGATCATGAGATTAGGTGCACATGACAACAAACTAATCAGGTATGTTACCTGGTCCTTGGTACCAGTCTACCCACAAAAATATTATCTAATGTTTTCTTACTATGCCACATCATCACCGTTGTAGCCTTATCCATCTATTTGAGGTCGGCTTTGCGAGTTCTATGTTTCTACCCTTTTTTTAATTAGCACAAAGCTGTATATAACTTTTCAATCCTTTATATCTGTCCTCACGACTTTCATTCAGGCCTTCACTGCTCTTCCTCTTCGTTAGGTCCTTGTGTTTCTAGAGTCAACAAACCTTTGTAGAGGGATATCATATATGCACAAATACCACTTAATACTCTACCTGTGAGTTAGATTTTTATTAATATTTTAGCGCACAATTTCTAGCTGCTGTTTAAGTAGTCTTCATGCATATAACCTTATTTTCCGTTTTAGGGGTAGCTGACTTGGAAAATTCTTATGTCTACAAAATGCAGTAACAATCTTGCAAACGTAGGCTAGACTAGATCACTAGTCAAGCATTTTTTTTTTTCACTATTTATATGTAAAAATGAAGAATTATACTTTCTATACAGATCTTCATGCATTGAAAGTGTCTCCTCTCAAAAGCAAGCATATTAAGTGTGGGTTGACAGCAAAGAGAAAGCATCAGAGATGAAGAAACACAGGTTAAGGGAGTTGTTTAAGTACTTATCTGGGCCTCACCTCGATTCCGGAAATTCCACTTCTCTAGAAGAGGATAAGAGAGGTAATTTTCTTACCCCAAAGCTTTGTTTTCCCTTTCTAGTTTCAGTAAATTTATTAATTTGGTACAGTTTATAAGGGGCCGGGCCGTCGGGACAGGCCTTAAATGGGGATGTTTGTAATTGGGCTTCTTGGAACTAGCACATATTCGGCCATATTACTAATCGGGCCGGGACTACCTACCTCGGCCTATTTCGGGCCAGGCTTCGGGCCACCCAACAGGTTTCTATATAATTTATATATAGATGATCTCACATGACCAGGTCAGGCTGGGTTCAAGCCAGGCTTAAATGGGCTGAATTTTAATCAGGTTCTTGGGACTGGCCCATACCCGGCCCGACATACTAATCGGGCCAGGCCGTGTCCGCATGTTTATATTTCGGGCCGACCTATCTTAGCCTATACCTGGCCCATTTCAGGGCCGGGCTTGGCAGGGCTCAAGCCCGGCCCATTGAAAACCTTCCATAAAGGAGAATGTAATATAGTCAAAACAAAAAGTGAACCATTAAAGTTTAGAATGAACCTTCCATGTGATCAGTTAAATCTGATACAAGTGAAGGCTGTACAGCTTTACTTTTTTTAATAATATTTGATCAATTAAAAAGAAAATTTCTTTGTAAGTAGAAGCAATGGTCACACTAATTAAACAAAGTTATGAATAGTGAGGCAAGGCATACTGGTCATCAAGTAGGAATCCTGGGTGGTAGCATTTTTTTTTTTTGTTGGTGAATGACAAAATTTTATTAGAAGAACAAAAATATATTACATGGCAGACTACAATCTCAGAGAAAAATGAACCGTGGATAGGAGCTAAGATCTCCCAGCCACCCCATAACAGGCACAATTGGATCAACTACCTAAAACTCACCACCATCATTGACAGTTCTTATCTACACCTATAATGGAGGATACAAAAATGATACTAATCCAATATCTACAAAACATCACTGACCGCTAACACCCACATTGGGCTAAGCTTCGTTCTGTTATCCTTAGCTAGCCCATGCCAGTTTGACCGAAATTTGCTCCTTCTTTGGCAAGCTTATCCACTGACTCATTGGCACTCCGTGAAACATGGACAAATGATATGTGATGGGGACATCCACAAGATAAAACAAAGGAAAGACCAAAGAGAAAACAAGAAAGAAAGAAGAAAAAGAAGCAGCGCCGTTAGCACATGAAGGACATCCGTGGCCCATTGACAGGCGTCCGTGACTCATTGACGGACGTCCGTGGAAGAACCACTCGCTGATTCAGTGCATAGCGTAGTCGACGGACGTCCGTGGACACTTGACGGACATCCGTGAGATACGTCCGAGATTTGACGGAATAACGGATTTTGTGGCGAAAACTTACCATTTTGAGTTTTATTTGTTTTAGGACTCTTCTATTTTCGAGTTTTATGTTGGTTAGGGGTTTTAGCCTATAAAGGCTTGTAAAGACATTATTAATTAGATGCTTGATTATTGAATGAAAGAGAGTTTGTTTTTGTACAAACCCTAGAAGACTTGTGAAGAGTTTTCAACCGAGGGAGCGAATCCTTCAAACTTGAGGAGTGAGCAATCGTTTCTCGTACGGCTTGGTGCGAAGCTGACGTACAGCCTTGGTGTGAAGCCTCGGAATCCTTGGTGTGAAGCCTTGAAACTCTATTATTTTATTTCTGTCTTTTCTAGAATTATTGTCAGGTAATATCTTTATTTCCCTTAATAAAAATCAAAATCCCAAAACCCTATTTCTTGGTATCTTTTGATTTTCCCATTTTTTGTTGAACTGTTTCTTCAAGTCTTATTTTATTTAAAATTCTCAAGGAGTCAAGAGACGATATTGTAATTATCGCTTGGTGTCCTAAACTAGAACGAAACTCGAGTTCCCTCATCGGAGCCGTTTTTCTAGATCGGGAATCTTCATGCATGCGAACGCTAAAATGGATTGATCTAATTGTTTTATTAAATTCATTGAATTAATTTTATTTGTTGAGTGATTTCGAATATTTCCGCAATTCAATTCAATCTAAAGTTAATCCCAAATTCGCATATTAGGGTTTTAGCATCTTGTCCCGAATCAATATGTCTTTTGTAGATATACGATTCTTAATAGCCAAAATTGTTCTTATGTACTTCCAGGGTGGAGATGAGTTGCCATTGATCCGATCTAGGACACATTTGGAAGCACCTTCGACTAATAAGTTTGAGCAGGAGATTCTAGTAGCACTTTAATCCTGGGTGGTAGCATGGTTTCAAATATCAGCCATATCCCATACATATGGGCCGATATGTATTGGGTTAGGCCCCTCCCAATACGATATACACCCCTGATTTAATATAAGCCCAAATATTGAGTCAAACTTGCCAAATATCTGCCAATATTGGGGCATATCGGCCGATATGTATCCGATATGATTCAGACGTAATACCGAAATGTCCTTTGGGGAAAATTTTAGTTCTTCTTCTTCTTATATATATATATATAGTATTTTAAAAATAGAAAGAAGCTACTTTAATGTCGGCTGGCTTGGGACCCAGCAGATATGCCCAATGAAGATATGTTTGGACTTTGGAGTCTTAATTAATGTCTTATTACTGTATTGCTCTACCTTAATGTTGTGCGGAAGCCCTCAAATTAACCAACAATCTCACGATGAACGATCAAATAAGAATGCAAAATAGAGAAAAATCAAACACAATCACACAAGAGACAATATTTACGTGATTCGGCAATATGCCTATGTCCACGAGCAACGATGATTCACTATATTGATGATTACACTAGAATACAAGAACACTCGAGCCTCACTAAAGCTCTCCACAAAGCCCTATATAGGTTTACCAAAGCTTTTTTCACACCTAATTCGACTAAGAGCTTTCCCTTATATAGAAGACATAAATCATACTTCTACTAAAAGAGAAACTAGCCAAATACGGAGTCTAAATACAACAGGGCCGTCGCGGGTTGCTCAAGCGATAACTACAGTCGCTTGAGCGACTTAGACCAGAGAGTTTGCTCGGTGCGATAGCGCACCGGTCGCTCGAGCGACAACCAAAGTCACTTGAGCGACTTTCACTCGAGAGTTTTTTCTCCTTGGGCGACCCACCTCGCTCGAGCGACAACCAAGTTCGCTCAAGCGAGCCAACCAAGTAAGAGCCTAAATAACAATTCTCAACCTGGCTCGAAACTACACCATGTACTATTTCTTTTGATCATCGCTATACTCGTATCATTGCCGCCACCGGTGCCCCGAGGGCACTCAAACCTGTTGAACATTAATCAAATTCAAACAATGTCATTAATCAAATCCAAACAATGTTTAGACTTGACCACCCGATACCACCATTGTCATCATATCCGCAGGATTGTCTTTTGTACTCACCTTCTTCAAAGATATTTCGTCATCTTCAATTACTTTCCGTACGAAGTGATATCGTATATCAATGTGTTTGGTATAAGTATGATATACGTGATTCTTTGCTAAGTAAATAGCACTCTGGCTATCGCAATATCAATGTGTTTGGTATAAGTATGATATACGTGATTCTTTGCTAAGTAAATAGCACTCTGGCTATCGCAATACACATCAACACTTTCCTATGCGATCCTCAAATCACCAACTAAGCCTTGAAGCCACAATGCTTCTTTCACTGCCTCTGTTACCGCCATATACTCTACCTCAGTAGTAGACAAACCCACTGTATCTTGTAACATTGACCTCTAACTAATCGGACCACCTGATAGCGTAAACACTTCTCCCGTTGTTGACCGACGCTTATCCAAATCACCCGCGTAATTTGAATCTATGTAACCGCATAATTGATGATCTGTACCACTGTGAAAAACGAACCTGACATCCTTGGTACCGTGTATGTACCTCATAATCCTTTTCATCGCCTGCCAATGCTCCTTGCCCGAGTTAGCCATATACCTTTGCTAACTAGGCTAATGGCTAGTGAAATATCTGGTCGAGTGCACACCATAACGTACATCAAACTACCAACCGCACTCGCATAAGGAACACGAGTCATGATCTCACGCTCCTCATCTGTAGTAGGAGACATGCTAGTTGAAAGACGAAAGTGTGCTGCTAATGGAGTACTCACCGCCTTTGAGTTCTCCATCCCAAATCGTGAGAGTACCTTCTCCAGATAGCCCTTCCGTGTCAGACACAACTGCCCTTTCTTTCTGTCTCTTTGAATTTTCATCTTAAGAATCTTTCTCGCTGCGCCGAGATCCTTCATCTCAAATTTCATGCCAAGTTGAGATTTCAACTTGTTGATCTCCACAAGCTCTTTGCAACTATGAGCATGTCATCAACATACAAGAGAAGATAAATAAATGAGTCTTCCGCTAGCCTTTTGAAGTAAACACAGTTGTCGTATTCACTTCGAATATAATTTTAACCCACCATGAACGTGTCAAACCACTTGTACCACTGTCTGGGTGACTACTTCAACTCGTACAAGGACTTCTTCAGTTTGCACACTAACCTCTCTTCTGCAGGAGACTTGAACTCTTCAGTTTCCTTTTGCGCATAACCCTTTGCTACCAATTGTGCCTTGTACCTTGTAATACTACTTTTCGAAGAAGCCTCTTTCTTTTTATAAACCCACTTGCACCCAATCGCTATCTTACTTTTAGGTAACTCTGTCAGTTCTCAAGCTTGATTCTTGTAAAGAGAATCCATCTCTTCACCCATTGCGACCTTCCATTCCCGTGCACATCTACCACTGATTGCATCCTTGAATGAAGACGGCTCATCACTATCCAACGCCAACGCATAGACGACCATGTCCTTGTAACAGTATCGAATTGGTGCTCTTGCATTCCTTTTGGGTTTTGCACCCGCTAAGGATTGCTCTGGCTCTTTCTCAATTGTTTCTACACCTTTCTCTGATGTAATAATTGTAGGAGTTTCTGACAACACTTCAAACTGATCTTCCGCTACCTCTCCAATTTTCATGCTCTGTTTGCTTGAAGTTTAGCATAACAAATTCATCAAAGGTCACATCTCTACTGATTACAACCTTATTTTGCTTGGGACATTATAAGCGGTATCTTTTCACGCCATTTGTATATCCTAAGAAAATCGCCTTCTTAGCTCTTGGGTCAATTTTACTATCTCTGACATAATAGTAAGTTGTGCAATCAAAGACTCTCAATGCATCGTAATCTGTGGGCATCCCTGACCACATCTCAATCGGAGTCTTGTACTCTATTGCCATAGACGGTGATCTATTTACTAGATAGTGCGCTGTAGTGACCGCCTCAGCCCAAAACTCTCTACCCAATCCCGCGTTGGATAACATACATCTTGCATTTTCAAGTAGAGTTCTATTCATGCATTCTGCTATCTCGTTCTGTTACAGTGTATTCCCCACTGTGAGGCGCTCAACAATAGCGTTCTCAATCACTTGACCTTCCTTCCAATCTGGTTCTCAAACAGTATTTTCCACTTCTTGAAGATTTTCAACACCTCATCCTTACTCTTCATCATATATATCCATACATACCGAGAGAACTCATCGATGAGGGAGACGAAGTACCTGGCACCACCTTTTGAAGGAACCTTTGAAGGCCCCCATACATTTGAATGTATATAATCTAGTGTGCCTTTTGTAGTGTGAACATCTGTGTTGAAATTAACCCTGCACTGTTTCTTAAAGACACAATGCTCACAAAAGTCAACTTTATCAACCTTTACACCTTTTAACAAGCCCTGTTTACTCAACTCTGTCATCCCTTTTTTTTACATGTGCCCTATGCGCATGTGCCATAGCTGTGTAGAGGACAAACTGCTATCATCTGACGTAGATACCTCTGCTCCACCTGTTACTGTACTCCTTGATAGAAAGTAGAGGTTCCCAACCTTTTCTACTTTCATCACAACCAGAGATCCCTTTGTCACCTTCAAAATTCCATCTTGAGCTGCAAACCTGAGCCCATTGGAGTCTAGTGTACCAAGCACTATGAGGTTCTTCTTCAGTTCCGGAACATGGCTTACATTGGTCAATGTTCTCACAATCCCGTCGTGCATATTTATTCTAATACTCCCATTTTCAACAGTTTTGCATGCCATATTGTTACCCATCAAAATCGTTCCACCATCCACCTCTTCATAAGACGTGAACCAGTCCCTATTTGGACACATGTCGTAGGAGCACTCTAAATCAAGTATCAATGCATTTTGTGAGTATTTATCAGAAATCACTGACAATACACGTTCCCATCATCATTTTGCTTCTTATCCTGAGCATCGTCCCTCTTAGTTTGTAACTGAGGACAATGCCTTCTGATGGACCCTTCTCTTGACACTTGTAGCATTCTACAATCTTTCTATATCTTGATTTAGATATGGACTTTGATCACTCCTTCCAGATTTACGGCCCTCTGATTTCCCCCTAACCAACAAGTAATCTGCTTGTGTATCACTATCTAAATCTTTATTTCTCATGTCGTTACAAAGCAGTGCCACTGTAACTGACTCCAGTTCAATAATATCATTCCCAGAGAGCAGCGTAGTAACTAGGTGCTCATAGGAATAGGAGAGGGAAGACAAAAGCAATAGTTTTTTGTTTTCATCCTTAACCTCTTCTCCAACATTTAATAATTCAAATATTATCCTATTGAATTCATTAAGATGTTCGTTGAGAGGAGTACCTGTCTTCATGTGCAACTTGCACAGTTACTTCTTGAGATACAGACGACTCGTAAGAGATTTCGTCATGTAGAGACTCTAATTTGTCCCACAGTGCGGCTGCTGAGTTCTCCTGTATCACATTGTACGTGATCTCCTTCGCTAGACATAGCCAAATCTTACTATACGCTTGAAAGTTCGAATTCTTCCCAATCACCATTAGACATATCCATCGGCTTACCCGTAAGCCCTTTCAATGCCTTGTGTAGCCCTTCTTGAATCAAGATATCTCGGACTTGTACTTGTCACAAGCTGAATTAAATCTTCCAGTTGAATTTCTCAACCTCGAACCTCGTGTTCGAAACTTTTGAGGACTTCGATGCCATCTCCAATCATAGAACAGAAATCTAATTCCTTTGATACCAATTTGTTGTGTGGAAGCTCTCAAATTAACCAACGATCTCACGTTGAACGATCAAATAAGAACGCAAAATAGAGGAAAATCAAACACAATCGCACAAGAGACAATATTTACGTGGTTTGGCAATATGCCTATGTCTACGGGCAATGATGATTCACTATATTAACGATTACACAAGAATACAAGAACACTCAAGCCTCACTAAAGCTCTCTATAAAACCCTAGATAGGTTTACCAAAGCTTTTTGTCACACCTAATTTGACCAAGAGCTTTCCCTTATATAGAAGACACAAATCCTACTTCTACTAAAAGAAAAATTAGTCAAATACGAAGTCTAAATGCAACTGGGCCGCCGTGGGTTGCTCAAGAGATAACCAAAGTCACTTGAGCGACTTAGACCAGAGAGTTTGCAAGTGCGATAGCGCATTGGTCGCTCGAGTGACAACCAAAGTCGCTTGAGCGATTTTCACCCGAGAGTTTTCTCTCCTTGGGCACCTCGCTCGAGCGGCAACCAAGTCCGTTCGAGCAAGCCAACCAAGTTAGAGCCTAAAAAACAATTAATATGTGAGAAGCCTTCCATTGATGACCTCAGAGTAACAATTTTCATCACTCCCATTTGATGTGGATGTGGTAAATGATTTTAGGAATGAATGTGCGGGAAGAGCAATGTTGAAACTTCTTTGAGCCTGGCTAAAAAATTCAAGGTTTTGCTTCCTAAGAAAATGCTATAAATTCAAAAATAATCATACGGGCAGTTACGATTAATGTCACCTAATTCCTCGCTCGGTTTGAATCTTGTTCGAAATCATGGTTTGATAAATCCAAGCAAACCCAGTTCCCTAGGGTTAAAGCATGACTTTGATATATGGATATTTCCCTTAAGCAATTAGTAGCTACATATTTAAAATCTTATCATAAATGCTTGTATAATTCAGTATTGAATTAGGCAACTCTGTTTCTGATTTATGTTGTTTTAATTTGTGAGAAATCTTCTCATCTGGTTTTGTGCTAATCCTAAAGGATTTCAGCTGTGATTTTGTGAACAACCAAAATGAAACCAACTTAAATTTGGAAGGAAGAATTAGACTGACAACGGATTCGACCTGCAGCTATTGAGTTGTACTGAATCGGGTTTTTTATTTATTTTAAATAAAGTGGATCATGTGCCATTTGATTTGTCTAATAACATTTTGAAAAGAGGAAGCAGAATCAGTCTAGCCAATTAGAGTTTTTGCCATCACAGATCACATGGCATACCCAGTCATTTTTCATTTTAAAATTTTAATGGTTTTGATCTTTCTTTTTGCAAATTCCGTCATCAAATGTTTGAGGTAAGTGCCCTAAAATTAAGGTCACTTATTGTGTTATTTCCAGTGTTGAACTGTAGCTGTTTTGAGTATTAAGCTGCCAATTTTTCTTTAACCTGCTTTGATCAAGCAATAATAAACTCGAAAGTTCCTCTTGTTATTGCAGACATTGATGAGAAAGTGGAGAAAATACTGAAGCGTCTCAATGAAGATGAAGAGGATGGTTCCGTAAAGAATTCAAATGAAGGGTCAGAAATAGTTTCCCTTGTTAACGACTTGTACAAACGGTACCAATCTTTGTATGATCTCTATGATCATCTGACAGGGGAGGTAAGGAAACACCACCACGACAGAGATGAGGCCGATGAAAGCTCTTCGAGTTCTTCCAGTTCAGAGTCAGACTCAAAACCTTCATCCAAGCATAAGAAGAAAACTGATAAAAAGAGGCATGACGATATGGAAATCAGAAACCAGGAACTTGAGAATTTGGTGGCAGAATTGGGCTTAAAGGAAAAAAAGAATGTGGAGTTGGAAAACCAACTTCGAAATCTTACGGAGAGCGTTAATGCATCGAACCAGATAATAAGAACTCTGACCAAAGAGAAGGAAGAATTGGTGTCGGAAAATTCTGATGTTTTGAACAAGTTACAGGTAGTAGAGAAAACTGTAGAACAACTGAAAGATGAGAATTCAAAATTGACCCTAGAAGAAAAAAGGAATGCGGAGATGGAAGAAGAAATTCGTAATCTTACAGAGAGCGCTAATGCATCGAACCTGAGAATAAGAGATATGACAAAAGAGAAGGAATATTTCTTGTCAGAAAATTCAGATGTTTTGAACAAGTTACGGCTAGTAGAGAAAACTGTAGAAGAACTGAAAGATGAGAATTCGAAATTGCAGGTTGATTATGAAGGTATCAAACTAGAATTGGAATCTGCCAAACGAGTAGAAGCTGAAATGAATCATCAATTGGAGTCCCTCAACAAAGAGAAAGATGATTTGGGCTCGGAAAATTTGAAGGCATTGAGAAAGATACAAGAGGGAGAGAAAACTATTGAAGATCTGAGAAGAGAGGCCGAACTGTTAAAAGAAGGGAAATCAAAGTTGTGGGATGAGAGGGGGGGTCTGAAGCAAGAATTGGAAGCTCTAAACCAGGAAATGGGCGATCTGAATCAGAGATTGAGGACTACAGAGGAAGAAAAGGATGCTTTGTCATTGAACAATTCAGATGTTTTGAACAGGATAGAGAAAATGACAGAAGGATTCGGAAATGAATTGAGAGCGTTGAAAGAAGAGAATTCAAAATTGTGGGTCGAGAATAATAGTTTGAAGCAAGAACATGAATTTATGAATTCGGAAAAAGCCAATCTTGAAGGGATCTTGACAGCTACAAGTAATGAGAAGAACACCTTGGCCTTAGAAAATCAGGCAGTTTTGAGTAAGCTAGAGCAGGCAGAGAAAACCATTGAAGAGGTCAACGCTGAAGCTGAACGGTTAACAGGTGATAACTTCAAATTGCATGAGAGCAATGAAAATTTAAATCTCGGGTTGGATGCTGCAAATGAGCAGTCGGCAGATCTGAACCACAAACTGAGAGCTGCAGAAGAAGAGAACGGCAGATTGGTTTCAGAGATTTTTAACAGATCTCAACAGGCAGAGAAAAAAATGGAGGAAGTAGAAAATGAAATCAAATGTTTGAGAGAGGAAAATTTGATGCTGAAGATGAACCAAACCAAGTCACAAACTCTTATTTCCGATTTGGAGAGAAGATTAAAAGAGGGAGAAGATGAAGTTTCCAATCTTCTGAATAAGATGGAAGCTGTCGAGAAGGAGGCATCTGGGCAAGTAAATAGTCGACAACTGGAGTTGGACTTGCTGAGCACACGGAAAACTGAATTAGAAGCGATCTTCACAGCTACAAGTAATGAGAAGAACACGTTGGCCTTAGAAAATCAGGAAGTTTTGAGTAAGCTAGAGCAGGCAGAGAAAACCATTGAAGATGTCAACGCTGAAGCTGAACGGTTAAAAGGTGATAACTTCAAATTGCATGAGAGCAATGAAAATTTAAATCTCAGGTTGGAAGCTGCAAATGAGCAGTTGGCAGATCTGAACCAGAAACTGAGATCTGCAGAAGAAGAGAACAGCAGATTGGTTTCGGAGATTTTTAACAGATCTCAGCAGGCAGAAAAAAAACTGGAGGAAGTAGAAAATGAAATCAAATGTTTGAAAGAGGAAAATTTGATGCTGAAGATGAACCAAACTGAGTCACAAACTCTTATTTCCGGTTTGGAGAGAAGATTAAAAGAGGGACAAGAAGAAGTTTCCAATCTTCTGAATAAGATTGAAGTTGTCGAGAAGGAGGCATTTGGGCAAGTAAACAGTCGACAACTGGAGTTGGACTTGCTGAGCACACAGAAAAATGAATTAGCAGCGCAGATGGAAATAAAGAACAACGAAGCTTTAGAAAACCAGATTCAGATGGAAAAATTAAATTACGAGCTAACAACCAATATTTCAGATTTGCAGGCATTACTGAAAGAGAAAGATGAGAGGCTTCAAGCTGCAGATAAGAAGATTGAAGAATTGGAAGCGGAATTGGAATTATTACGTACCAGGAACACAGAATTGGAAGGACTCATCGAAGTGAAAAATAACGAAGCTTCATTGAAACAGATTCAGTTTGAAAGATTGAACAATCAATTAATAGGCAAAATTTCCGATTACGAGAGAATGCTAGAAGTTGCAGAGCATAAATCCAAAGATTTACACGTGAATTATGTTGAACTTCACCGTTGGTACCACGATGCATGCGATAACCTTCTAACAGCTACAGAGGTCAAAGAAACGGAAGAAGATACAGATTGGATAACACAAAAGTTGAACCATCTGAAACTGGGGGTGGACTCGTTACGGAACCTGAATATTGAGAGTGAAATTACCGAGGCTTCAGAAAATCAGATTCATATGGAAAAATTGAACGGCTTAGCAAGCAAGATTATGCAGACAATGCTGAACAAGCAAGAAGAAAATCTTGATTGGTTATGTGCGAATTATAAAAAACTCCATCGGGTCCGGGAGTTATGTGTGAATCTTCACAAATCGAAAATGAAGATTGAAGAAATTGCAGAAGAGAGCCGTAGGACAATTGAATCTAAAGACAGCATGATTCAAAAGTTGCAAATTGAGGGTAAAGAGCAGAAGAAAGAGATCATAATTGCAGGAGAGGAAATCGATACGCTGAGAATGGAAATAGATAAGTTGGAGGAGAAATGTGTAAAACTTGAAGAGGAACTTCAAATCCTAGAAGCAGAAAGGGCAGAAAAGGCAGAAACGGCTAATGAGAAGGAGGTTCTTCTGAGATCAATAGAGCACGAGATGGGAGTGTTACGGAAAACGGGAGAAGACCAGAAGGCGGAGATTGAAAAGTTACGGAAGGATATCGAAAGAATGGAAGTTAAGGTCTCCCTTTCTTTGCAGAGAATTCGATACACCGAAAACGAACTGAGTGATAAGGTAGAGAAGTATCAGAAATTGGAATCACAGTTATCACAGTTGCATGAGGAACACAAACAACTCGAAACCCGTTTCATGAAATTGTCAGAAAAGACGAGCCTCTTAGAAAACAAGCTCATCGAAATCAAATGTGCGACGGAGGGTGCAATGGAAACACTAAGCAATGGGCTTCGTTTCTTAGTCCAACGGTTCGAGGAAAATTTCGAGCGGTTCCAGACCCAATTATCGGAAACCTCGAAAGAGATTGGAATTGCAAAGACTTGGGCCATGAGAATGACTAATGAGAAATCGAAGATGCGGAATGAGATACATGAGCTGATTGGGAGACTGGAGGTTGTGGAAGGACGGGAATCGGCATCTCAAAAAACAATTGGAGTTTTACAAGTGAGGTTGACGGAAAAGACGGGAGAGAAGGAGACACTGATGAGAAGTTTAAATGAGTGTGAGAAGAGGAATGGGGAATTGGAGAAGAAAGTGAAGGAGAGGGAGGAGGAGAAAAGGGAGGCTATAAGGCAGTTATGTTTGTTGATTGAGTACCACCGTGGAAACTGCATTCATCTCGAGGAACTGCTATCAACAATGATGAAAAGAAATCAGCGAAGGACGTGAGACTTTTTTTGTCTAAATATTTTTAAATGAGTTACTTGTGCTTGTTTTTTTTTTCCGCATTATTGGTGAATTGTCTTGTATTTGTTCATTTTTTCTCCTCAAAGCTACCTGTGCTTCTGGATTAAATTTTACTCAGAACTTTAATCAACTTCTATGAGAAATCAACAGCCAATGTGAGCTATTAATCCATGTAAATTTAATTTTTTGTTTGATTGGGGTGACTTAATCATGGATGAAAAATAAGGTGTGGTACTTTTACAAGGCAACAATCTTTGATTGGGTTTCTCTTGTGTCTTCTTTTACAAATGCTGAGAAGCACTTCTTATAACTACGCAAAGCTTCAATTAGGTAGGTAAACCAAGTTATCTGGATCGTCCAAGTTAATTAATGACCAACACAGAAATCACACCAACGGTATATCTTAACCATCCATTAGATCATTTGTCTTTTCTTGTAGGACTTTTTTATTTCTTGGAAATATTAATCTATATACACATTTTTTTGATAAACAATGTTAAGATATAGACATGGAAGTCCGTACACGTCATGCAGTCATATATATGTGTGGATTGCTTTACGGCACATGATGGGCGGACATCCACCCTAGGCTAACTCTTTCATTAATTGAAGAAAAAACAAGAAGGAAAAATTACAGAGGGCACAAATCCAAGAAGTGTATGTGAAAAAACAATATTGAAGACATGGAACTAAAGACGAACCACTTCTAGGACTCTAAACGGGTCAGATTAGGGTTTTTCTCACCCGGCCCTAACCTGAGCCTAGAAGTACTCAGCCCAAGCCTGGTTGGGTCCAGGCCGGGTTACCGCTTTTTTTGTAGCTAATATTTTTTAAATTTATTTTGTTAGCCAATTTTTCTTTGTTTTTTCAATTTAGTGTAAATCAAGGCTATTTAGCAATTTTAAATCTTTTTTGATATAAATAAAAGTTTTTAAGAATTGACCAGGTCGGGTCCCGGGCCTGGCTTACGTACCCAAAAAGTCTGCTATTTTTGGGCCATTGATTGATGTGGCAGTCCAGATGAACGGCTATGGGCAGCAATTGTATTGCCATAATTTTTTAATGTTCAATGCATTGTTCAATTTGCTCTTATATGTCAAACTTAATGCTTATGGGTGGGCTAATTTATGACACATTCCATTTTCCTCCCCTTATTTATTTATTTATTAATTTTTTTGACACGGTCGTTAGGCGGAGATAGCCATGACAGCCAAGGGAGAGTGCAGACATATAGATGTGAGGGTAGCTCTCTTTGCGTTTCTCTAATTAATGAGGGCGTCCGTTGATTGTATTAAATCAGATGATGGAGATAAATTTTCATCTCAAACTTTCATATGATTGATCTTGATACCATGTCATACCATCAATTTTGCATTCTACATGACACATATCCTAAAAGTTGTAGTATCACTTTTTGAGATCTATGCCACGTAGAATAAAAAATTGAGTTTGATGGTGCACCCATGGTGTCAAGATCAATCGTGTAGAAGATTAGGATGAAAATCGATCTCCATTGTCCAATTCAACAAGTCAACGAATTCGCACTATAGGTGCCCTTGTAATTTGGCACATGCGAACAGAGCTAGGAATTAAAACTACAATTATGGGTCACTCAAAGCCTTTTCATTTCAAAAACTAAAATAAGTAGGGTTGCAATCTAGCCGAGCCAACACCGAGCCAACCCCTAATTTGGGTCAGCTCTAGCTCAGTTCTACCTTATACGAGATGAGCTAGAGCTTGGCGCTAGGTTCTTTGAGCTGAAAATATCAAACTCTAGCTTAGCTCTGCAGAGCTCAAGCCGAGCTTCGAGCCAAATCTTATCTCTTTCCCCTTATATATATATATATATGAGCCGGTTCCATCCTCCATGGAAGGATGCTTAAGCTTCCTCCAACATCTCATGGAGATAAATGCGACATCCAAAATACTCTTTAGGTGCGATGGGGAGCATAAAGGAACTGCTTAGATCAATATATTTTCTAAAAAAAGATTTTAAAAATTAGTTAAAGTTTGATTAATTTTAATGATTTAAATTTTAAAGCTCAAAATATTTGATAGAGATGAGTTTCCGAAATTATTTTTGGCTAAATATAATCTTATTAATGTAACCGTGCTCTCCGTGCAATCAATTTGGTATTTCGTTACTAATTAAATATTCTTTCATGTTAGAGGCCGCTTGAGTATATGTATATGTAAGTAAGTGAAAAAAAGACTAATGCCAGTCTCAAACCAACACGCAAGAGGATCGGAAAAGTTCTAGCATTGGAGTCCATAGCAAAACAAGCTAAAGATGAAAGGTCTATAAATTTAATAGATGAAAACCCTAATTTCCTTGTCTTTTAGCTCGTTTTGAAGAAAGAAGGGGTTTAATAGATTGATTCGAGAGAGAAGGTGTTTAAATATAATCCTAACTACTATATAAAAGCAAGAATGGCTCTTATTTTTGTAACTTTTAGTGTTCTCATATTTTAGGAATAAAATACCTCTAAGTTACTCTATCTACTCTCATATTATTTCTAAGCCTCCGTATATTTTCTAATTTTCTATAACTACACTTCTAATTAAATTAGGACTCTTCCCGCTAATTAAACGAATAAGTCTCTCTGCCAAATCTAATTGACTTCTAATTAACAGAGATCTCAGAATTACTTCTAATTAGATTAGGCTTGTGCTAAGGAAAAAATAGGAGTCTAATTAGATGAAAGTAAGACTGTGAAGACTGATGACATTTTAAAAGATAGTGTGATATTTTCGTAGTTATGATTTCTTTTGAGAAAAAAATTCAAATGATCGTGGTTGTTGGTCGAGTACTGTAACATCTCAATCCAGGTTTTATTTTTAAATTTTTATATCAAATTTCTACATAATCTGTGATGATTGAGAGATTTTGTAGTTGTTCATGCTATTTTTTGAGACTGCCAAAATTACTGATATCTTGATCTACTATTGCTTCTGTCGGAGTTGATCTATCTGGCCGTTGTTGCCGTCATTCAAAGTAGTTGTTGGTGCTGCAATTCTGACTTCATGCTATTGCTGAGAGATTTTGGGACAGACGTACATGTATTAAAACTATAATTGTAACTGTGTTTTCACACAAATTATGAACTAAATTACCATAAAAATCAGGGCTGTTTGAGCATGTTTTGACACCATGAGACAAAATTCTAAGCAAATTTTCATCTAATAACCCTACGTTATAGTATTGTGGGTTGCAGTTTGCATAAACTTGAATAGTCGGAATATTTTGAACCAATACTAGAGGAGTAGAGGTACTCTTTAATTGGGAATCAACAATATATTTGAATTAAAAGCCATAGACCATGACAGAACAACTTTTTACATGCTACCATAGCTTCAAGTGAAGAAGTTCAAATTACTGGAGGGAATATATCAAACACACTATCTAGACAATTTATGTTATATAGGGGAGAAAAAAGTAGCAATCAAGTAGAAATTGTTTCCAACTTAAACCAAATCTTCTTTGGGTGAAACCCAAGTTGAGACTGTTTTGAAGGAGACAGATGACGATTTTTTTTCATCCAAATCTTCAACATTATAGATTTTAGATCACAATCCTATCACCAGGAGGTCATATTTTGATTTCACGTGATGCTCGCACCTAATTATGAACATGATCATGGACGTACATCAAATATGGTTCACTGATCACTTTTCAGGAGGTTTGCAACATGGAATCCAAATCTTACCTTCTTATGATAAGGCCACGATCTCAAGATTTATTTTATCGGATATTGAGCCTAAAAAATGTTCACCACCGTCTAATCCAAAGCAGTCAACTGTTTAACTTTGTGAAACCTAAGTTGAGACTGTTTTGTATTAGATGATGGAGATCATTTTTAATCATGTACATCAAATGTGGATCTTGAATCACTTTTTGGGAGGTTAGCCATGCGAAATCAAAATCTTACCATCTACTGGTAGGACAATGATCTCTACCGTCTATTCCAACTAGTCAACGGTTTAATCACATGAAACCCGAGTTGTGACTGCTCTGAATCATAGGATAAAGATCATTTTTCATCCAAACCTTCAACATAATAGATCTTGAGATCATGGGTGTACCATCAAATGATATTTTGATTCCACGTGCCACATATCCCTAAAAAGGAATATGATCATGGGCGTATATCAAATATTGTACTCGAGCCACTTTTCGAGAGGTCTGTCATGTGGAATTAAATCATACCGTGTGATGTAGAACCATAATCCCAAGATCTATTGTGTCAAAGATTGAGACAAAAAACGATCTACCCCATTTATTTTTCTGCATGGGTGTATGCAATAAATAATGAGATCATAGACCTACTATAAGACAGTGAGACGTTATGTCTACTTTTTTAGATGTGTACCACATAGAATCAACATCTGATATGATGGTAAGCTCATACTCTCACGATCTATTGTCTCGAGATCAGGATGAAAAATGATCTCCATCATTTGCTTCAAAAGGAGTCAACAGATTTTCCTTAAGTGAGGAAGCTTTTACATTAGTATCATGGTAACATTGGCCTTTTCTAAACAATATACCTTTATTTACAATTGGAGATTCTTTCTTCTTATCTCAGCTGTCACATGCTACATTGTTGTATGATTTGAATGAGCTTGCCTATTTTTAACACTTTACAATGAAACTTAACCCAAGCTCATCCGAACCCCTTTGGGTTGGACCTAAGCAGCGCTTTTTAAGCTCAAACTACAAATGTGCAAGGTGTGAAGTAAATTTTTGTGCCTGATTAATACTTGGGCCTCTCGGGTCGTCCATGAATAAGGTATTGCTCAAAGATGATGATACACCTCATCTCTACCTAAAATTTGGTATTGATTGCTAACCCCCTCATAGATACATGACATTTACACTATGTAAACTTTAAGCCCATGATAATAGTAGGGCTATCACGAGTCAGGTTGACCTAATACGCGACCTGCTCGACCAATACTTTTTACTGGGTTGACACATAAATTTAACCATCGATACCTGATCTTTTATCTATGAAAATCGTGGAAAATAGGGTTTTTTTTTATATTAGATCGGGTTGGGTTTTTCACTTTGGGTGAGGTCATGCTAGAGGTTTGCGTCTGATCTAATCAAAGATTAGATACAAAAATATGGTGGTTAATTCTTACCTTTCAATCAAAATTGGAATAAAAGTTTAAATTAAAGAAAGATATGATCAAACACTACAAAAATCAAGACTATTAGCGGCAACCAAAAATTGCCGCTATTAATAAAAAATTGCCGCTTATACCCTTGCCGCTAATAGATTTTAATAGTTTTTTGTTAATAGCGATAGTTTTTTGCTCCAAAAAACTGCCACTAATAATCTATTTTTTTGTAGTGAAAGTTCAACTTAACGTAAGTTGATGGAACGTTAGAGATCTCCCATTAACACACTTTTTAAAGAAATTTTCATTTGTATCCACTGAATCTTTGAGGGCACCCATTTAAAAAAATTATATGACTTTTTGAATCATAGGATACAGTATGAATCTTTGAGGGCACCCATTTAAAAAACTATATGACTCTTTTGAATCACATAATAGAGATCCATCCTCATCCTAATCCTCCACACAATGGATCTCTAATTTTTACTATTTTATTTAATGAAAAGAAAGGAAATTGACAAAGTATATGGTATGTTCAGAATATGAGATTTAATACTTATTGCTCATAACTGTAAACATGGATCAAAATTTTGTCCGATACCGATATGTATCGTCCGATACAGTACATTGAATGTAACGTATCGATGGTTCCCATACATTTATCGGATGATACCGATACTTATCATCCGATATGTATCGATTTTCCAAAATTATAATCCTTGGCTGTAAATAATGGAGAGTGGAGATGATGGTGACTAGTTACAAACATAGTGTAGGTGTAGTCAATGTCATATAGCATTATGAGTGCTAGTAGTGCTAGTTGGTTGGTCAATTTTCGTGTTGTGCTGATGGTGATTCCATTATGGTGGTATCTCATTGAGACCAGAGAGAGAGAGAAAGAGAGAGAGCTTTAATGGTTTTGTTGGGTTGTAGGCTCGAGCATTAATGGAGACCCTTGAGCTTTGTGTAGTCGAAATGATGATGTTGAGTTGATGAGCTTTAATGGAGAGCGTCATAACAAAGTTATAGAGGTCACTTTCTCTTTTCTTTCAATGAGTTTTTTTACTGAATATAATACTGTTGGCTCCAATGAAGAAGATGATAGAGACCATTTTTCCATAGAGGTCACTAATAATCTATTTTTTTGTAGTGAAAGTTCAACTTAACGTAAGCCGATGGAACGCTAGAGATCTCCCATTAACACACTTTTTAAAGAAATTTTCATTTGTCTCCACTGAATCTTTGAGGGCACCCATTTAAAAAAATTATATGACTTTTTGAATCATAGGATACAGTATGAATCTTTGAGGGCACCCATTTAAAAAACTATATGACTCTTTTGAATCACATAATAGAGATCCATCCTCATCCTAATCCTCCACACAATGGATCTCCGATTTTTACTATTTTATTTAATGAAAAGAAAGGAAATTGACAAAGTGTATGGTATGTTCAGAATATGAGATTTAATACTTATTGCTCATAGCTGTAAACATGGATCAAAATTTTGTCCGATACCGATATGTATCGGACGATACATATCGGTATCGGAACTCACCGATACGGTACATTGAATGTAACGTATCGATGGTTCCCATACATTTATCGGATGATACGGATACTTATCATCCGATATGTATCGATTTTCCAAAATTTTAATCCTTGGCTGTAAATAATGGAGAGTGGAGATGATGGTGACTAGTTACAAACATAGTGTAGGTGTAGTCAAATGTCATATAGCATTATGAGTGCTAGTAGTGCTAGTTGGTTGGTCAATTTTCGTGTTGTGCTAATGGTGATTCCATTATGGTGGTATCTCATTGAGACCAGAGAGAGAGAGAGAGAGAGCTTTAATGGTTTTGTTGGGTTGTAGACTCGAGCATTAATGGAGACCCTTGAGCTTTGTGTAGTCGAAATGATGATGTTGAGCTGACGAGCTTTAATGGAGAGCGTCAGAACAAAGTCATAGAGGTCACTTTCTCTTTTCTTTCAATGAGTTTTTTTACTGAATATAATACTGTTGGCTCCAAATGAAGAAGATGATAGAGACCATTTTTCCATAGAGGTCACTTTCTCTTTTCTTTCAATGAGTTTTTTTTACTGAATATAATACTGTTGGCTCCATGAAGAAGATGATAGAGACCATTTTTCATCCTAATATTTCACACAAAAAATCTGGAGATCACGGCCCATCTATCATATCTATCATATGGTTAGATTTTTGTTCCTATACATATAGCCGACATCCCCCAAATTGACGAGAGAACCCTTCTCACGATATGTCAAGATCACGATAATTTCGGGATATGTGCCATGTGAAATCAACTCTAACTGTGTGATAGGTGGCCCATGATTTCAAGATTTATTGTCCGGAAAATTGGGATGAAAAATAATCTCCCTCATCTGATTCATGACAACCAACGAATGTTAACAATGGAACTATTAGTTGCGCTGAATGAATCTTCGGTTGCAAATACCCAAGTTGGGAGAGCGTCAGACTGAAGATTTGAAGGTTGCATGTTTGATCCATGCTCACTGCATCAAACCCTTGTTACTATTATTTGATTCAATAATTGACAACAATAGATCATATAATAAATATTGTGCTTTGCTCAAATCTTATCCACTATGGATTTATATATTATGAACTTTAAATCAGTCGGCCTATATTATAATTTCACATGTCACATGTATGAAAAATATAAAGCCTTTCTTTAACCTTGGTCCAGTCACTTAAAAAGCGTGTGCAAGTAATGGCTCCCCAAAAAAATTACTATTAGTTAAGGGTGTAGAAAACAATTTAAACCCTAAAGCCGAGCCTTTCGAGCAGGACTGAAACCGATTGAAAATCGACACTAAAACGATTAGGCCTAGTTCAGTTTTGGTACCTAAAAACCGAAACTGGCCGGAAGGATTGCGAATAGGTTGGGGCCTTGGGGGTGAACCATACCCTACCCATTTGGAATTGGGACGAGGCCGGGTCAGGTCTAGGTCAAGTTTGACTGCGGGTCCAAGAATAATTTATAAATTATGGTTCTCGCAAATCAAGAACTATTGTACAGATACATAGTATAGAAAGTAATACAAATATTAACCAATTAATTTACTAATTAGATGAATAATTAATATATCAGATATACAGGTTAAACCAATGATCTGCGTAAGAGGAATGCTACTGATATTACCTTATAATATGATGTCTATGTCTCATTTTCATTCTCTCTGTCTCAAATGGGCTAGGTAACTAATCTACGGACCTTTAATTCTTTTAAGGAAAAGAAAATAAATGTACAAATATGCTACATTCATAATATAAAAAAGTATACACATTCAAGTCTCAATCAAAGTATCAAAAGCGATATTGGTCTTGGGTATTGGTTTACCCGAGATTAGCCGATACGTATCGGCGAATATTTATTTTTAAAAGAAATAAAAGTCTAAGTCGAAATCGAGATGTATCGGCAATACCGATATGTATCGGATGAAAACCGATACTTATCGGTATCGGCCGATTTTTGATACCTTGGTCTCAATCGGGTTTGGGTCTTAAGTCCAAAGTACCGGATCCAACCTAAGTACAACATGGTCGGGTCCGGGTCGGGCTTCCTCCAACATGTACCGGACCCAATTTTCAATTGGTTCCATTTTAACGGGTCCGGGTCAGGTCAAATCAGGTAAATTCTAGGCTCGGGCCCGGGTCGACCCGACCCATTTTCTCCCCTACCAACTGGGTAGGGTGAGTAGAAAAAAAAAAAATTAAGAAAAACCAAAAACCGAACCAAACCGACCAAAACCAAAATCGTATCGGTTCAGTTTCAGTTCAGGGGGTTGAAAAGTTCGGTTAACTGACACCAAAATGTTTCGGTCAACGCTCGATTTTAATTTTTAGAAACCGACTTGAAAACCGAAATTTCGGTTTCAGTTCAATTAACCGAATCTGCACCCCTGCTATTAGTCAACAAAAAATAACCAAATAAAATGAATAACAAAAACACCTCATTGTGCTGCACAAGTGGAGTTGAGCAGTAGGGCTGTCAATGGGTCGGGTTCGGGCCGAGATTATGATAGGCTCAGTTCTTTCTACCTTAAAAATTAGGCCTGAACCTGACTGGATTTGCAATTGGACCGGGCTGAGCCTGCATGATTTCTGGCTCATATATACTCTTCAGGCATGAACCCGGCCCGAACCAGGGTAGGACTAAGACCGGGCTTTGATAGGCCCAATTTTTTTGAACCTAGAAACCTAGGTCCAAACCCAACCAGATTTCTAATCGGGTGGGGTTCGGCTCGCGTGATTTCGGGCTCTAGTATTATTGTTAGAACCAAACCTGGCCAGAACAAGGTCGGCCCTGCCTGGGTTTGGGCTAAGCCCGACCCATTGACCTCCCTAGTTGAGCTACTACTATAATAAGGGATAGTTACCATGTGGGAATTCGGTAAAAATTCGGCAAAGAAAAAAAAATGGAAAAAAGGCAGTTTCTTGTCTTTTCCTTTGAAAGTAGATTGGATTTTCTTATCAAAAAAAAAAAAAAAATGATTTTCACCTTTTTTTTTTTTGAAAGAAAGAAAAAATCATGTTATACTCATCAAATTAATTTTCTTAATTTGATGTTATACTCATCAAATTATTTTTTTTTTTTGAAAGAAAGAAAAAATCATGTTATACTCATCAAAATCAAGCCAGAGCTTTTCTCGTAGATAAGCTTCAAATTAAATTTTTTAAAAACAATTTTCTTTTTTTTTTTTGGAAAAAATCATGTTATACTCATCAAGGTAACAAACTTGGTATCGGTCCTTGGAGGACCGATACAAATTGGTTGATACCGATATGTATCGGCCTATTTAAAAAAAATTAAAAATAAAGGTATTGGCCGATATCAATACCAAGTTGGATACTTGATACATATTGGTACCAATACGTATTAGTTTGCTGAAAAATTGATATATATTAGTATCGGACAATATTTGATACCCTAATATTAATGTTACCAACATTTTACTAAAGGACAAACTAAAACATTATCTTTTTGTATATAAAAATGTTGATTTTGGTAATTATGATATTGGCATCGGCAAAAGTTCACAACTTTTTTATTATTTATAAATAATGAAGGATAAAGGTAGCTTCGTACAAAGGACCGAGTAACATATCTAGTCTTAGGTTAGTTTATTGCCATGTGATGCATAATCATATGATCGGATGCCATTGAAGGAAGCCACTGGATGATCATAACTAGTATAAAAGATAATAATAATAATATATATAAAACTGTATGGTCAATAGTATCATCCATTAGAAAATGAACGGTGAAACAACATATTGGCTTTGTTGACTTCACATTTTTTATTTCTTATTTTAATTTTCTTTCTTAGAATAGTTATGATGATCGAGTGGCTCCTTTCCATGAAATCTAATCATGTAATTGGGGGCTATGGAAGCAAACTAAGGTGCCCTTTATAACATCCACAATGCATAGTGCTTACAAATAAAAGCACCCAAAAACAACAGGGCTGTGACCCTCCATTGTCCATTTTCGAAATCACTGTTTTTTTTTTAATTGGTAAAAAAACAATTAATCCACATGCTGAAATCTTGGTTAAAAGTCAAAGTAACTTGAAAAGGGATGGATAAAAAGAAGGGTATCTTTATTTGTAATCCAAGATTCTTCCTTTTTAAATCGGCTTCACTACTTTGAAAGTGAATAAAGATATCATTTTTCATTTTAATATCTTCACCAAAATAGATCTTGGGGTCATGGACCGATCATTATATAGTCAAACTTTGATTACATGTTACATGCATCCCAAGATTGAAGATGATCATGAATGTGCATCAAATTTGCTTTTCAAATCACTCTTTGTGGTGTATGTCACGTGGAATCAAACTTTGACCGTCTAATAGTAGGATCATGATATCTAGATCTATTGTGTAAAGGATTGGAACGAAAAACAATCTCCACCACTGGTTGAAAGTAGTCAATGGTTTAAACATTGTAAACTTGGGTTGAGAAGAAAGAATATTACATTGAATATAAAGGCGCCCTAATAAATATGTCTTTGAAATTAAAAACCTCAAGGTTGTGGGTTTAGGGTTGTGGGTTTGAGCCTAACTTTCTTGGTCGCACCGGTAATTTCTTGGTCGCACCCAAGGTATACTGTACAAAGATGTCTAAAACCTTAAATGGGTGCAACCAGTAATTTTCTGGTTACACCAAGGAGCACTATATAAAGGTGGGCTGCAAAAACAAAAACAAAAAAAATTGGAAAAAAATCGAAAATGGGTGCATACCTGCAATTTCTTGGTTGCGTCCAAGATGCACTATACAAAGGTGGCTGCAAAAACAAACACAAAAAAAATCGAAAATAGGTCCAACCAATAATTTCTTGGTTGCACCCAAGGTGCATTGTATAAAGGTGGATTGTAAAATCAAAAATAAAAAAATTTGAAAAAAATAAAAAATGAGTGCAACCAACAATTTCCTAATTGCGCTCAAGGTGCATTGTACAAAGGTGAACGGCAAAAATAAAATTTTTAAAAAATAAAAAAAAATCGAAAATTGGTGCAACCAACAATTTCCTTATTGCACTCAAGGTGCATTGTACAAAGGTGGGATGCAACGGCCATAAACTAGCCGTTGCAGCTCAATTCGGGTTGGGTACCTGTTCAATTCGGGTCGGGTTTGGTTTGGTTTGGTACTTGTTGAATTCGAGTCGGGTCTGGTTTGGTCTGGTACCTGTTCAATCTAGTCTATTAACCATCAGTTCAGCCCAGTTTGGTTCGGTTTAATTCGGGTTGGGTACCACTGGTTCGGGTCGGTTTTGGGTATCAGGTCGAACCGTATCAATGATAACACTAGATATCAACGTTTTTATTCACTAAACATAGCCAATTATATGTTGGTGTGAGATTTGGATTTTCAAATAATGCCTAGGAGGTATTATTTAAAAATCGACATTTTTACATTCCAGCCATGGATTTCTAAATCCCAGTGGATTTACTAAATCCAAATTCAAACGGTGGATTTGGATTTAGGAGATCCAAATCCAAACCTACGTTCCCAAACGCAGCCTTTTAACAGGAAATTTTTTCCATTTGGTGAGATTTTTTCTATGAGTATCAAATTCTGCTTTTGGTAAGCTTTGGATTTTCCCAAACCTGACTAAAGATTCTGCTTTTGATACGCTTTGGATTTCTAACAATGGCGCCTTAAATTTTCTGAGTTCAATCTTAAGCCTAATTATCCATCTATTTAAGGTCGGCTTTGCAGGTCCTTTTTTTCCACTTGTCTAAGCTCTTTGAGACTTCTCAATCCTTCAAATCCCTTCTTACTCATGAGGTCTTCGGTCTTCCTCTTTTCTTACTTTCTTGTACGCTTAGCGTTTTAATCCTTCATGTAGGGTCTACTTCGTGCCTCATCATTTTCCCAACATATAAAGTATTAAAATGTTTAATTTATTAGGTAAAGAATATTATTTATTTTTCTTTGTTTCTTGCAGTACTCTAGAAGATTTGTTGGCCGATTCTATGAAGCCTTCGACGGTGATGGAGAAGATGAAGAGACCGGATCAGGAGAGTACAATAGAAGAATTTGAGATGACGACGAAGGACGCTGCGAGAGTTCAGATTGAGACACTCCGGAAGATTCTAGAAGAAAATGGCAAAGCGGAGTACTTGCAGAAATTAGGGTTAGGAGGAAGAACTGATCTCGAAAGTTTCAAAGCATGTGTTCCGCTTAGTACTCATGTGGATGTGGAATCTTATATTCAGAGAATTGCAGATGGTGATCGGTCGCCGTTGCTCACAGGGAAGCCCACCACCTCCTTATCACTAAGGTGTTTTAGCGGGAAAACTAGAAAACAGGGCCTGTTTCTGTTTGAAAGCAGTTTTGGACTACTGTCCCACTTAGGAGTGGAAATTCGATATTTACTGATATTGAAATCTTTTTTTCGGTGTTGATTTATTCAAAACTGAACCCGAACCGAAATTTGTCATTTTCGGTTTCAACTAATCAAACTCTCCATTCTCTCGATTCGAAACCGAACCGAGCTGATTAAACTCGGTGTTAGTTTGTTTCGGTTTAGTTTTCTGTATTTTCGTATTGTTTAATTTTAAAGAAAAAATTTCAGTTATTTTAGTTTTTCAGTTTTTGAAGGTTTCCTCTTCTTACTCAACTGATTTTCGGTTTTTGGCACTCAAAACCGAAACCAAACTCATCCAAAACTGTTTTGGTTTTTCGATTTGGGGTCATTTGTTTTTGTTCGATTTCATGATTTTTGTTTTCCAACTCCTATTCCACTTAACATAGTTTTAGAAAAACGAGCTTTTGCAGTTTCAGAAAAAATGTTCATCCTTGCATTGGCCCACTTGGCAGTCAGCACGGAGTGGCTGCCACCACAACTTGCCTAAGGACGATCAGGTAAAATTTAGGCAGGATCCAATGCGGTAGATATGGTTAAAGGTACCAAAAATCAATACACCACATGGAGTTATTTGACCCATCAAATGAGGGACAAAAAAGTCTTAAAAAGTTTATTTATTTTTTTAAAATCACATCTGATGCGACTGATCAAGACGGTGTTATTTTGGGTTGAACCATACGTTCCAAAATGCAAGAGCCTTTTTTCTAAAACTGTTTGAAGTGGGCAATTAGCCTAAAACTGTTTTCAAGCAAGCCATTTTTTAAAGAGCCCAATTTACTACTAGTTAATGTGATATATTTCATTCATATTTATGAGTAGTTGAATATTTTCGTTTGATCTGTTTTTAGCTTATAAAGAGATTTGTGGATATCGCAGTTCTGGTACTAGTAAGGGGAAGCCAAAGCTCCTCCTTTTCACTGAGGAATTGCTTGAAATTACAATGAAGATATATCGGACTTCCTCTGCTTTCAGAAATAGGTAATCAAGAATCATACTTCTGTTAATTATATCCTACTGCATCTAGAGATCAGATTAAAAATTTTCAAATGGTAATTAAAGAAATAAATAGTATATTCAAATTCTGTCGAAATTAGGCCTTGTTTGGATTTCAATGTCGCAAAATTACCAACTCCGACAAACTTATTTTGCAGAGAATTCCCTATCAATAATGGAAAAGTCTTGCAATTCATCTACAGCAGCAAACCGTCTAAATCGAAAGGGGGTCTCATGGTCGGCACTGCTACCACAAACGTGTACCGCAGCGAAAAATTCAAGAATACAATGAAAGATATCAAATCCCAACCCTGTAGCCCGGAAGAAGTCATTTTTAGCCCGGATTTCTACCAAGCTTTGTACTGTCACCTCTTGTGTGGCCTCATCTACCGTGACCAAGTCCAATTCGTCTTCTCCACTTTCGCCTACAGCCTTGTCGGGGCCTTCCGAACCTTCGAAAAGGGGTGGGAAGAGCTGTGTACCGATATCCGTGACGGAGTCCTATCTGATAGAATTACCCTTCCCTCCGTCCGAACTGCCATGTCCAAACTCCTCCATCCGAATCCCGAACTCGCGGATTCTATACATGAGAAGTGCACTGGGTTGAGTAGTTGGTATGGACTGATTCCGGCTCTTTGGCCCAATGCGAAGTATGTGTTCGGTATTATGACCGGATCAATGGAGCCATATCTTAAGAAGTTGAGGCATTATGCGGGCGAGTTACCGCTTCTGAGCGCGGATTACGGGTCTTCAGAAGGATGGGTTGGGGTGAATGTGAATCCTCGAGCTCCGCCGGAATTGGTGACCTATGCAGTACTTCCTGATATTGGATATTTTGAATTTATTCCTCTTAGGAAGAATTTGGAGGACCAAGAATTGGATAAAAACTCAGCTACTCATATCTACATGGAGAAGGAACCAATTGGGTTGACAGAAGTGAAGGTGGGTGAAGAGTATGAGATCATCATCACCAGTTTCACAGGTATGGAGTAACTTCCTGTCTTTCCTATTACTACTGTCATGACTGGTCTTTGTTAGGGCGAATTACTCAATAGGGTCCATACCTCTTACATTTTACCTGACAGGGTTTCACCTTTCGTTATTACCTAGTAAGGACTTACTCCCTCTGACTTTTTCTTTTTTCTGTTAAGAAACTTTGCAAACATGGTCTTATAATTGACATGCGCTGAAATTAAACTCAAGTTAAATAATAGTATAACAGAAAATGCCCTTGGTCCCATGTGAGACCAATTGATCATACTCATATGAGCCTGATCAGTACACTATAAGACCGACCGAATCAGTCTCATTTAGGACCGATCGGACTTGTAATAGGCCTATTGGTTCCATATGAGATCGTTCAATCCCACATGAGAGTGATCAGTTTTATATGGCACCGACCTGTCCATTAGAAGACCGATTGGTTGCATACAAGACCGACCTGATCGGTCTTATAGTTGATTGATCGGTCTTATATGAGTCCATTTGATCAGTCTCATATGGGACCAATTAATCAGTCTCATATTCGATCCAAGGGGATTTTTTACCAACTCATTTTTTAATTTAAATTAAATTTCAACACATGTCAATTATTAGACCCTTTTTGTCAAAGTTAAAAAAAAGAACAGTTGACAGTATGAGATCTATTGGATAATATGCCAAAGCCAGACACTGATATGGGTTAGTTGGGTACCCTCTCTCTCTTATAAGCCAAAGTCAGACCTTATGAAAGCTCTTTTTATTATACAACCATGTGGACGCTTTGAAAACACATAATAGAATCCAATGATTACTTAAAGTCCAAATTAATTTAGATAGCAAGGTTTGACAATCTAAAGCATATTTATGTACTTCCATAAAAACAAATGTTTTCCCGTATCTTTTGGCACACATGCACATATCATGCGCCATTGACTTATTATACTATATACATCAAATATAATAAGGGGGCTTTTTTTTCACAAACAATGATTAGTTACAAAATATATTACCTCATATTCTAGTTATCAAAGAAATGATCTCATGGTGCCTAATTACGCTTATGAGGTGCCTAATTACATATAAGTATGGGCATAGGCTCACTAAAAAAAGCAAGATTATTAGCGGCAGTAAAAAAACTATCGCTATTAACAAAAAATTGCTGCTAATACTCTTGTCGCTGATAGTCTTAAAAGGTTTTTTATTAATAGCGACAGTTTTTTGTTTCAAAATACTGCCGCTAATAGTCTTATTTTTCATAGTGACTTGTAGCATAGTGGAAGGTTGACAGTATGGTAACCTTTAGGTTGTAGGTTCGAGCAAGGTTCAAAAAATCAGATTTCGTTTCGGTTTCGGTCGAAAATTCAGCCGAAATCTTCTCAGAGTGCCAAAATTTAATGTTTTCGTTTCGGTTTTGGTCCCCACCGAAACCGAAACAAGATTTCGGCCGAAATTTTGAACCATGGGTTCGACTTGACTAACTTATAAAAAGGAAATGACACATAATTATAAAGGGAACCTCTATTCACATCCACCTATTCACTGAAAGCGCCCACTTAATAAAAGCCTGGGCTAGTGTCCATCCCACAACCGAACATTATTAAGTGAATGCTTTCACTAAACAGGTTCGCATGAATAGAGGTTCCCAATTATAAATCAAACAATGTACCCCTTTCAAATATGGTCATGTACAATTTACAATGACTAAAATGCCCTTTTTCCTCCATTCTTAACAAAGTATAATTATTTTGGAGTAATTAATTCATAAATTATTGGTGAATTTTCTATAATTTGAGACTTATTTTTTATAATTTTAAAGTTATTATATTTTTTTATTTTTTCTCCAAACTTAATTTGGATTATTGCTAAACTCCGACTTGATGACTATTACTTATGGGCTGCCTATAACCGAAGTCTAGATCATGTGGTAGAGCCCATCTCATGGACTCCTTCACATGGTGGCTTTAATTTGGTTGACACTTGTTGAGCTTTGTGTTATTTTCCATTATTTTTCTAACCAACATTATTGGGAAAAGTCAAATAAAGCACTTTTGGTCTTATTTTACGTTTAAATACCAAAGAAACTTAAAAAATTTCTCATAGAAGGGCAGTGAATTGTTTCCTCTGTTAAATGCTAACAAAAATATTTAACTTGCGTTGTTGATGAGAAATGTACTATGATTTATGGAATTTTCTTAATCCAAAGTCAACACAGAAACTTTTTTAAAAAGCTCAGATTAAAATGCAATTTATTCATATTATTTTTTGTTTGAAAAAATCATGAATTTAAGTCATAAATTTCATGAATAATTCATGACTTTTTCAATATATTGTAATTTTTATAGAAGATTTGGAAACTACATCCATGTCCAACCCAAAATGATTCACACAATTGTTAGATCATGTGCCCTGTGGCACGTGATTAATAGTTGCACCAGATGCATGGTTCACCAGTTGGTCTAGAGTTTCAGGAATTTTTTTTTTTTTAACTTTTTCGCTCTTCATTAGTATAAAAGTAATGATTAGTATAAAAGTAACTTTTTAACTTTTTTAACTTTTATACTACAAAATCATTAGTTTAAAAATAATAATTTTTTTGGATGATTTTGTGTGCATTTGGCACTATTTTTTAATATATATATATTTTTTGATTTTTTTTCAAGTACCTTCTTTTTTATAGGTAAGCTGGTTTGAATGTGTGACCTTGTGGTTGTAATATTGTCAACCTTCCACTGTGCTATAGGCCCAAGCCCTTTAGTCCTTTTTCTCTACTTTTAATAATATCTAATATTTTCATTTCTCAAACTTTCTATTTTTTCCCAAATTTTTCATATTGTCCCCTTCCCAATCAGGTAGGAAAAATTGATGGGCAATCTAATATACTTTGGCTGTGTTTCGGATTGCTCTGGAGACAAAGAACAGCCCACTTAAAAAGAGCGGGTTTAACTTGCTCATTTAAAGAGACTCAAATTCAACTCTTTCACTTTCTGAAAGAACCAAGAGCACTTAAAACCGAACAGTCTCGTACTAAAGTGTCCTGAGCCAGAGCAGAGAGCTCCTCTTTGCCTCCAAAGAGCAATCCCAAAAGCAGCCTTAAAGACATGTCCAAGGGTTTAATCCCACACCAGGGGCTTTTAATCCTTGAAAAGAAATAAAAGCCTATTTCTGTCATAATGGGATTAATAAAAGGGTGGTTGATGGAGTACCTGACCCAAAAAACCACATCTGAGTGCCCATGTAGGGTGCCCTTTTCTATTGAATCCTGATTTTTCATCTCTTCCTTGTTTGGGTTCATCAGACTTGTTACCTTTGGAACAAATCATAGGGATGCAAATTTGGTATACCAAACGGAACTGAAACCAGTTTTTTCGGTTTTCGGGTTGGTTCACTGTAAACCAATCCTGAACCAAAATGAAGTCGGTTTAGGCTGAAAATTTTGGGTATCCAACTCAACCAATTGGCCTTAAGGGGAAGGGAGGGGAGGATATTATAAGGGGAGAGACAAGGCTATAATTTGGCCATTGTGAGACTAAACTTCAACATCAATTTCGGTGCACCGAATTCCAAACTTCCACATCCGAAACCAAAATATTTGGATTCGGTTTCAATTTTTTTGTTAATTTTTAAAGAATTTTTTTGGTTTTATTTTTATTTTAATACTAATCAATTGCCATTCCATGCTTAAACCGCAGGGTTATACAGATATAAGCTAGGAGACGTGGTTAAGGTGATGGGGTTCTACAACTCTACACCAGAGCTCCAGTTTGTGTGCAGAAGGAACCTCTTACTAACCATCAACATAGACAAGAACACCGAAAGAGACCTACAATTGGCAGTCGAAGAAGCCGCTAAGATTTTAGCCGAAGAGAAGGTCGAAGTCATCGACTTCACGAGCCACGCCGACTTATCTTCGGATCCAGGCCACTATGTAATCTTCTGGGAGCTAAGCGGCAAGGCCAGTGAAGATGTTTTGAGCGATTGTTGCAATTGCTTGGATCGGTCTTTCGTCGATGCAGGTTACGTTGGATCTCGGAAGGTTAATGCCATCGGAGCTCTTGAACTTAGTGTCGTCGCAACCGGAACCTTCCAGAAGATTCTAGATCACTATCTTTGCTCTGGGGGTGCGCTTAGCCAGTTTAAGACACCAAGATGCGTGGTGGGATCGAACAGCATTGTCTTGGAGATCCTCTACAATAACGTAGTGAATAGCTATTTTAGCACTGCATATGAGTGAATAAGGGAGAATAGAGCTTTCCCTTCTTAATTTGTCATAATATATAATAAATTATTTCAAATGTTAATCTATTTATGAATGTTATTAGAAGAAATTTGCTATAACACCAACATGGGGTTGGCCCTCAAGAAGCGAAAGTTTTGAGTTCGAATCTCACCACTTGTTGGCGACTCGTAGGAATTTATTCCTATATATTGACCGGTATGTGTGATGTGCCAGTGTTGCATGTACCCAGAGACTCAGCAGGGCTTCTCCCGTTATCAAAAAACTGAAAAAAGTTTCTATTTCTTGGGTCTTATTTCTCCCCTCAGCATGGAGTTTTATTTCTCCATCACCATGACTCCGCGATTACTCATACTACTTCCATCTAGGTTTTCACTGTCTTCACTTTCTGTTAGCTCCTTGTGCTTGAAATGTCTCAGCTCTCAATCTTCCATACGAGGTCTATTTCTGACCTCCGATAAACAAGTCGGAAGCATCTCAAGAGACATTTTTGCAATTTTCCCTTTTGTAGGTGTTATTTTTCACTTTGCTCTTACTACCAGTTCTAATTTCTCTATTCTTGTAGTTGTAACTTGTAACTCCAATTCTCTCTCTTAATATAGGCATCTCGGCCTAAGCACTTACCTCCTTATCAATTTCCTGTAGCCCAACATTTGGTGGCAAATCTTACCACTCTCATATAAAAGTGTCCCTTAAATTGAAGCGAAACTCTTAAATCAAACAGTACCCAATTTGAGTGTCTCCATTTCATTCAGCCTCCATTGATCTTATTTGAGAAGTTCTCCTCAACTGCAAGTTTGATTATAAAGTAGAGCTTGAATACCAAAATATATGATAATATAAAAGCGAATGATTTTTTATTTTAACTAAATTTTTTTCAACGCTATTATAATCACTAAAGTTGCACTCCATATATTTTGTTGATGTTCTGTCAATTTGCAAGCCTCTTGCTAGGGATGTCAGTGTTTGGTTGGGCCAAAATATTGGTTGCCCAATGGTTCAAGTGAATATGCTACACCCGGCCTAATGGTGCACCCGACTCCCGACCCAACTGGACTGATCAAGGGTATATCCTTGACCAACCCAATGATGCACAATGACCCAAGTCAACCCAGTAGTTTAATGGTGTAGGCCCGACCGACCCAACCTAGGTCAGTACTCCCTTTTTTCCTTCACTTTTTATATTAAATCTTTGGTCGAACTTTTTTTTTTGATACGAAATCTTGGTTGGCTCAGCCAGATTCTGTTAACGAAATTTGTTCACATAATGATGCCCAGCCGTGTGGGGGGCACGCTTTCATTAAGTAGTCGCTTTGAGTAACTAGGTGGGTGCCAATAGAGGTTTCCTATAGAAATACTCACTTTAATAATATAAAAGTTATTATTTACTAATTGTATATGCCTATATATATATATATATATATATATATATATATATATATATATAGGAAAAAGGTAAAATGTGCTCGGGGTCATAGAGATATCTCTATGCAATTGATATGGGCGCGACACTTAGTTCCCTTTTGTGAAGTGATGAGTTACACTTTTAAAATATTTAAAATCTTAAATATCCTTTCAGTCTTCATTCTTGACTTTTTTAAAAGTTTTTTTCTTTTCTCTCTCTTTTTTATTTAACAAAGTGTCAGATTTACTTTTTCAAATATATTTTACTCAAAAAATATGAGCGTCCGGTAGCAAAGCGTTAGCAGCTCTGCAGATAAGCGCCGACGCTTCGGTTTAGGGCGTCGGTGCTTCGTTTAGGGGCATCGGCGCTTCGGAATATATATATATTTTTTATGGAAGCACTAGCGCCCCAAAACGAAGCACCAGTGCTTCGGAATATATATATTATGGAAGCGCCAGTGCCCCAAAACGAAGTGTCGGCGCTTCGTTTAAGGGCTCCGACGTTGTAGAATTTTTTATATTTATATATATATATAATTTTTTATAGGAGCACCAGCGCCCTAAACGAAGCGCTGCCGCGCCTCGGAATTTTTTTTTTTGTTTTTGAAGTTGGTGCATTACAAAGCCCAAACGACATTTGTCGGTAGGAGAAAGTACCAAAAGGACATGTGAACGTGATTTTCTCTTGATCCTCAGGTGCAATGACTATTTGGTTATACCCAGAATAGCCATCGAGGAAGCAATAGTACTCATGTTCGGCTAATCTATCCAACATTTGATCGATAAACGGAAGTGGAAAGTGATCTTTTCTCGTCATCAAATTTAACTTTCGATAATCAATGCACACTCTCCACCCTGTTTGAATTTTTGTAGGGACTAATATGTTTTTCTCATTCTTCACCACTGTGACTCCCGATTTCTTAGGGACCACTTGTGTGGGGCTGACCCATTTACTGTCGGAGATGGGGTATATGATTCCAACATCTAAAAGTTTTATTACCTCATTTCGGACCACGTCTTGCATTATAGGGTTCGGCTCCCTTTGCTTAAGTCTTCCAAATAGATTCGGTGCATACACACCATCGGACTAATGCCTTTGATATCTTTTATCGACCATCCGATGACACTTTTGTGCTCTTTGAGTACATTCATGAGTTGGCCTTCCTGATTTGCATCTAATGTTGATGATATTATAACGGGTTGAGTTTCATTCTCCCCCAGGTAGGCATATTTGAGATTTTCCGAAAGAAGTTTAAGTTCTAAGGACACTTTCTCCTCTTCTTTCGGCTTTTCGTTGATTAATTCAATTTGAGTTCCACACTCTATTTTCTTTTTTTCTCCCAGACTTGGTGTGGAATCTAATATGTGATTCACTTCTTGGATCAGTTGATCCACATCAAAATTCTCTCCAAAATACGCAAGACAAGCTGCTAAAGGATCTTCAGTCTCAGATGCATGAAATATTTCTTCTATGATTTCATCGAGTATGCATGCTTGTGCATGTTCATCATCCTCCATGGGCTGCTTGGCAATATTAAAAATGTTGAGCTCCACTGTCATATTCCCGAATGACAGATTCATGATCCCGTTTCGACAATTGATCAGCGCATTGGAGGTTGCTAGGAATGGTCTTCCTAGAATCACTGGAATGTTATTCTTCAAATTTGATGTTGGTTCAGTGTCTAAAACAAAAAAATCTACAGGAAAGTAGAAAGAATTCACCTTGATGAGGACATCTTCCACGATTCCACGAGGGATCTTTACGGACCGATCAACTAACTAAAGGATCATCGTAGTGGTCTTAAGCTCTCCCAATTCGAGCTCCTTGTACACAGAATAAGGCAACAAGTTGACACTTGCTCCTAAATCCAAAAGGGCCTGATCAATACGGTTATCGCCGATGATGATCGAGATTGTAGGACAACCTGGGTCCTTGTATTTGATCGGGAGCTTTACCTGTAACACTGAACTAACTTGCTCGGCTAAGAAAGCCTTTTTCGGAATATTTGTCTTTCTTTTAATTGTGACCAATTCTTTCAAAAATTTAGCATAAGCAGGCACTTGACGGATGACATCTAGGAAGGAAATATTAATTTTTAATTGCTTGAAAATCTCATTTATTCCTTCCACATCGCGATTTTTCAGTGGTGCCATCAATCTTTACAGGTACGGTGCTTTAGGAACAAAACTTCTCTTCTGTTCACTCTTTTCCTCTGATGTTTCTTTTGTTTGTACTTTATCATCAATTTCTTCTTTCTCTTCAGATTTCTTCTCTTTATCAAACTTTTCCTCCTCCTCTGGCAACTCTACCTTGTTATCGACCTACTTTCCAGATCTCAACGTTGTGATTGTTCGAATTTGTTGTTGATCATTATCTTGTGTTGAAGTTGATGTTTGTTCAACAACCACTTGGCCCCTTAGGTTAGCAACTGGTTGGCTAGGAAACGATCCTTTTTCTCTTTCATAGAGGAAAGTTGTCAATTGCCCAATTTTGGTCTCAATTTTTAAGATTGAGGATGCGTGAGAATGAATGAGTTTCATCAGGTCTTCAGTAGAAGGAGTTTGTGTATGAAGACGTTGGACAACATTCCCCTATGGATTGTTAAATCCAGGTGATGGAAATGTTGGCACAAAATTTTGTTGTTGTTGGTTTTGATAACCTCCCACTGGTTGTGTAAACTGAAAATTCTGGTTCATTTGCCGTAGCTGCCCAACCTGATTTTGATTGTATTGAAATTGATTTGGGTTATTAAACCCTTGCTGTTGAAATTGCCCTTGACCGTAGTTCTGTTGCGGTCCTTGATTGAAATTTTGTTGGGGATAAAAGTTTGTCCCCTGTTTCCTAGGCTGTATTCTTTGATTATCTTGTTTCCATGAGAAATTTGGGTGGTTTCTCCAGCTATTTGGGTTATTCTCATTGAAAACGTTTCCTTGATTCCGCCCATAATTATTCACAACATTTAGCTGTTCAGATGTGTCTTCATGATAGTTCTGCATTGAAGGACAATCATCTGTCATATACATTGGACTTGCACAAATTGAACATGGCTCAGGTTGTGTATTTACCATATGCACATTCTTCTTTAATTTCAATTCCTCCACTTGTTGAGTGAGGAAATCAATTTCTGCCATCAGATCTGAGAAATCCTTTACTACGTATAGTCCTCCCTTCTTGGTAATTAAGCCCGGGTATTCTACTTAGATCGGGTTCGGCTAATTTGGAGGTTCGGGCTGGGCTTTGCTAGGATGAGAAAACCAAAAAATTTAGAAAACCCAAAAACCAAAAAAGTACATAAAGAACGAAAAAAAACAAAAAAACCCAAATTGAAAAAACCAAAATTTTCAGGTTTCAGTTGCAAAGATAAAAAAAAATCAAACCCAAAACCGAGCCGATTAGTTTTCATTCGATTTCGGTTCCAGGCTGATTTCCACCACCCCTCGAGGTAGACAAATAATTAACAAGGCCTTAGTGCAGGTAATATTCAAATGGAATCAAGCACAAGATCTTTTGGATGAGCTTCTCTCTTATAAGAAAATATTTGTACCTCACGTAGGGCCGATCCTAAGATTTTGGGGGCCCAATGCGAGTTCTTAAAATGGGGCCCTCCATATTAATCAAAATTAAATAAATACTCATAATATTTTTTTTTGACAAATAAAATAATACTCATCGCTCTTAAATTACAAATATCTCTATATTTCATTTTAATATTTATAATATGAAAATGCAACTAACAAATTAACGAAAATATATATTAAGAGAAAAATTAAACACAAACACAGAAAAGCTAAATAGTAGAACGTACCCGACGGATTAAATAACCCAACTTTAACAATCTCAAAAGGTTCCATAAATAGGTTCATTGGATAGGTCTTGCTGAGTAGATCAAAATTGATAAGTCATTCGCAAGAAAGGGAACTATAACGAACTTGAAATTGTTGTTTTACATTAGGATCATTTGACAAGAAAAAATTTGAAAACATACTATTTGGGTGCGATGAGGAGCATAAGGGAACCACTTAGATCAATTTCCCAAAAAAATATTTCAAGAAATTTCTTTTTAAGGCCTCTGTCAAAATTTGAGTAACTTTAATGGTTTAAACTTCAAAGCTCAAAAAATACATGGTAGAGATAGTTTCCGAATTTTTTTTTGCTAAATATGATCTAAGCAATGCACCCATGCTCTGTGTGCTATTAATTTGGTGTCATGCTGCCAATTAAAAGTTTTCCCCAATCTTGGAGGACGATCACCTTTTCAATATATATATATATATATATAAGGTTACCTCTAAACGTGCATATGCGTTCTCTGAAAGTGCCCACATCCCAGAACCCTTGAAAATCATTGAATGCTTTCAATCATATGATGGAGATCCTTTTTCATCAATATCTTCCACACAATAGATCTTGAGATTGTGGCGCACCTATCAGATGGTCAGTTTGTGATTCAAAGTATCATTGATCGTAAAAAATGACCCTAAAATCAAGTTTGAGCGTGATGTGTATCATATGATTTAAGGGCATTTTTTGGGATCTGTGACACATGAAATAAAAAAGTGATCTTCTGATAGGTGCCATGATCTCAAGATCTATTTTGTGGAAGATCGGTTTGAAAAGTGATCTCCATCATCTCATTCGATGGAATCAATCGTTTTGAAGGGGTCTGGGATGTCTCTCAAGATCTTTTCGGAGAATGCATGGGTGCATTTAGAGGTACCTATAGCTAAGGGTTTGGTCCAACAAATCCAGTCCGGGGCACCCGACAGAGATCCAATCCATGACCTATTAAAAAAATATGTAAATATGAGACCTTGGACGAGTTGAACCAACAAGCTCTTCGATAAAAAGCAAACCAACACTAGCCACTTAACCAGCTAAACTGATAGCATGATTTAATGCTTTTTTAAAGTAAAAATTATATTAACCCAGCAAGTGGTAAACAATTACAAGATTTGGGAGCCCCAAAACTTTGGGGCCCGAGGCGGCCGCCTCTTGGGCATTAGCCTAGGGCCAGTCCCGACTTCACGTGTACTCGTTTGTAATCTTTTCTTTAATAAAATGAAAAGGACCCTTAACCTCGCTTACCAATCAAAATCAAAAAGGATAATGGTAACCGTTTAATAAGGATTCGGTAACGTACCTGGTCCTAGATTAGTTTGTTGCCATGTGGCAACTGATCATTCGATTGGGTGTCACATGGCACCCAATCGCATGATCAATTGCCACGTAAAAGAGCAGTGTGATGATCATAAGGATTGGGAAAAAAAAAAAAAAATTATATATAGGAAAATGATTTCAATCGTGTGGAAAATCAAAGTGAAACAAGATGCGATTTTTTTCATTCATTTTTCTTGCGAATTGGCTTTATTAACTGCATTGTTTTATGTTGCTTATTGTAATTCATTTTTTTCCATAGTAGTATTATGATCATCGAGCCTCGTCTTTATATGGCATCGAATCATGTGATTTTGTGTGACATGGCAGCAAACCAATTCGGGACTAGGTAAGTTATCTGGTCCTTAGTACCATGATTTAAAATTTCGGCTGAAATTCAAAATCGATCAAAATGTTTGGTTTCGGTCTGCACAGAAAACCGTAACGAAATCTGATTTTTTGATCCTTGCTTGACAGCATGCTACCTTTACTCTAAGAAGAAATACTAAAATAGATAGTGGCCTTTATAACGTTGCTAGTGCATGGTGCGTCGGTTTGTGCTGCTTACACCTAAAAGCACCCAAAAAGAAACGGCTGTGGGACCATCCATTATCCATTTTAGAAACCACTTTCTAAAAGGAAAAAAAGTCATCAACATGCTGTTTGTTTCGAGTCTCCTTCCTTATATGAAAATGGCTTCTTTTTGAAAATCTTTATTAAAGTCACAATCTCTTTGAAAAGGTAGAATGGAAAAAGAGAAGGGTAGCTTTATCTATAACTCAAGATTTTTCCTTCTCAACCTGGTTGCAGTGCTTTGAATGTCACGATAGAGACCATTTTTCATCCCAATATCTTTGAAAAAATAAATCTTGAGGTCATAAACCATGTGGCACACATCCAAAATATGAACATGATCACATGCATACATCAATGTGCTTCTCAGATCACTTTTTGTGATGTGTGCTACGTGGAATAAAAATCTGACTGTTGATAGTAATCATGATCTCAACATCTCTGTGTCAAAGATTAGAATGATAACCAATCTCTATCATCATATTCAAAGTACTCAATGGTTTATGCAAATGAAACTCGGGTTGAGAAGGAAGAAACTTAGATTAAGCATAACTCTGAAAAGATATATCTTTCAAATTAAGTAAATTATGCATAATTACAACCTCAAGGTCATAGGATCAAGCCCAATGTACTTATAAAAAAAATAAAAAATCCTAAAACTTATTATTTACTTGCTTTTTAATCTTCCTCATTAGCATCATAAATCAACAATCAAACCTTATCATCATCTAGCATTTCTATTTTAAATTCATTCATAGAATCATAGCTAATTAGAAGCAAATAAGGATTCAAAACAATCAATTAATATAAACAAACTCTAAGTGGGAACTCAACTATGCCTTGATTGAATCAGAAATCAAATAAAAAAGGTAATTAGGATAAGGCAATTTTCTCCAAATGAGGGGGTAACCTTTCATAAGATATTTTTGCAAAAATGGATGACCAGTTGTTCTTAAATTTTCACATTTTAGTGATTTTTACCTTCCAAAATAAGGATTTCTTGCAAATGCACCTCGTCTTTTGCCATATTTAGACCCCCAAACCTCAACTTTAGAAATTTGCAAAATATTTCATGCTTTTTTCTCTTTTTGCTTTTTATCCAAATCACTCCAACTGTGATGCACTCTTAAGTCTTAACTACAGATTTATCACAATTAAATGTGATTAGTTAAATATGTGAAATGACATATTAACCCCTTTAGCTCTACACCAAGTATATACTCTCTTAGACTGCGTTTGGGTTAGCTCTTATAAGAGGAGACACAACTCTTTACCTACTCTGTAGTAGAGTGAATAAAATCTGGTTTGACAATAAGAAAACAAGGAGCAGTTTTATCACTTAAATTAGTTTCTAGCCAGAACAAATGAGGCTAAGAACTGTATTATCACATGTAAAAGCAGTTCCCTACAGGAGCTAAAGAACAAAAGATCTGCTCTTCCTGGCAGCTACTATAAATCTACCTGTAGTTTGAGCTTTAAAGGTTTCATAAGATGCAAATGTTCAAACATTTTTTTATGGGCCAAAACTTATTAGATTTTTAAACTAGATTGCAATTTGTTGGAATAGTAGGGACATTGTTAGAAATTAAATTGGAAATCTTAAAGTTATACTGAAAGCTTGGGCTTTTGATCATAAGCCTGCCACGGGGCTTAGGCTGGGCTTGAGTTTAAGCCTGTCGCAGGTTTAAACTAGGCTTGGGCCAAGTACAAATACATTGGGCTGCACTTGGATTTATCCTAGCCCAACCCAAATATGGCCCATTACAGAGTGGCAATGGGCTGGGTAGGCCGACTGAATTTAAGGAAGGTTTGAGCTTGACATAAAGCCTGCAGGTTGGCTTGAGCTAGCAATTTAAGCCGAAAATTTAAACGGGTCATGCTTGGGCTCAACTCCTTAAGACCTTTGGGGTAAGTGTGTTAAGAAAAAAACCCTTAAAGAATTATAAATTTCTTATATTTAAACTAAACTTTCCTGAAAATTAATATTAGTTCTTATTAGGTACTTGTAAATTGTAATATATCAATTCTTTTGTTTTTATAGATATAGGGTTAATGTTTTTAAATTAATAACTTTATGTATAAACTGGCTGAGTCGGGCTTGGGCTTGGGCTTTGAAATTTTTTAGATGCTGGGCTTGAATTTGGTATCTTAAGCGGGCCACAGGCCCGAGCTAGTCAAAGTTCCTCTGCCAGCCGGAGCCGGGCTTGGATACCTTAGCCGGGGTTAAGCCTGGCCCATTGCTACCCCTTAATCTTATTAGACTATTTAAATTTTAATTGAGGGAAAACAATTGCCACGTTGCAAAAAAGTAGACGGTCATGATATCTCTAAATAAAAGGAGTTATGCACCGTCCAACGTCATCAAGTTGACGTCATTTCTCTTGTTTTTTCTTGGGTGTGGTCTCTGATGGATAATCTAGATGGTTCCCAAGACTTGGTCAACCTTTTTGAAGCGATAGATAAGATAAAAAGTTCACAATGATTGAAATCTTGACCGTCCAATAATATAGACCCGCTCCCGTGGGCTCTGATGTGACGATGAGTTGGAAAACGGAAAGCAGGCGCCCTTCTAAAAAGCTACTGAGAAGGAGTTCTTTTGCATTGCCGTGGCATTAGCCTTAGGCGGGCCTTAATAAGGTCGGTCCTACCAGGCTAAGCCCGAGATTTAGACTTTCGAAAATTATTTTTCATCCTGTTGCTGTTGTTATTATATATATATATATATATATATATATATATATATATATATATATATGGTTTTTTATATATATATATATATATGATTGTCTCAGGCCGGGTCGGGCTTTTAGGGCCAGCCCAGCCCTTTGGAAGTCCTACAAGAGGTAGAGAGGGTTTGCTATACCAAGTCAGCAACTGAAAAAGCCTAATAAAATTTTTTAGACCAAGTCAGCACTTGAAAAAGCTAAATAAAATATAAAAAATTATAAACCCTAGAAGTTAAACCCCTGATAAATTCAAGAATTTAGAAAGTGAAATTACCATTTTATCCCTGTGCCTCTAAGATTTATATGGGGTTCATCGCCACCTCCAGAAGCGAGGAAGCGGTGACATGGTATCCATGTCATTTTGCTAATTGAGAAAAAAATATAAAGTGATAGGTTGAAAAAAATAAATATTAATATTAAACCTAGTTTACTCTACATCCGTATAGTGGGATCATCATCATCATCATCACACCTTTGTCCATCTATTTGGAGAGAAGGCTCCATAGATTAATAATCAACCAATTTATTAATTGATTAATTAGTAATCAAATGAATTTGAAAAAATAATTCATAAATTTATAGATTTTGATGAAAGAGTAATTAGGTAAATTATTAGGAAAATTTCTAAAATCTCCCTTCTTTAAAATTACTTTTCTAAATCTTTCTCATATTTTTTTAAATATCTAATAAACTCCTGTACTTAAAATTTAAAATTAAGTTATGTAAATGTCCCCCTCAACCATAAATATTCACCTTAATATTTACATTTTAAACGTAAGTTTTACTATTATTTTATTAAAAGATATTTATTTATTTACATATTTTTATTATCTTTCTAAAAGTTTTTCTAATTTTTTGGATTTTTAATCAATTTTTAATTTTTTTTTTTATTTTTTTATTTTTTTATTTTTTGCATGAAAAATATATAATTTTTACTTTTTTTAATTTATTTTTACTAGCCTATTGGCCTAGCCGACCAACCCATTTTCTAGAATCTTTCCCATTTAAAGGTAATTATCATATTAAGGTGGATATTTATGGTCGATGGGGCATTTAAATAACTAAGATTTATGTTATGGCCCAGGCTTTTGAGACCTATCTAATGGTGATAGATGGGATAGAGCACCAAGCTCAATAAGGGTGCTCCACACTCTAACCCACCATATGTGCCAATGTATCATCCCATTTATTATGGAAAGAACACAAGTCCTTTTACGACCCAAACAGCAGCCGAAGCCCCTCTCTCTTCACCCTCTTCTTATACTCGCAAGCAAGAGAGCCACTCTCTCTTTCTCTACCGCCCCGGCCCCCTCTCTCCCTCTCATTCAAAAATTTTCTCTCTCTCTCTCTCTCTCTCTCTCTCTCTCTCTCTAACCCCCCCAACCACCCTATCTCCTTCATCTCCACACTACATCCCAAGCAGGCGACCCCCTCACTTCTTTCTTTGGCTCCAACAACCATCATAACATCCTCTATCTTCTCCTTTTGTTATCATTCAGTGCATCATCTCCTTCTTCAAGACTCGACCCACGATAATATCGTGATTCCCCATCGTGAATCCATCATCTTCAAGCACACCTTTTAGTGTTGAATCAAGTTGTAACAACTTGGGTTGCTGTTGTACCAGAGATTGACGGAGAAACGAAATCTGCCAATCGTTTCAAAATCGACGCTCTTACCATCGATCCACGCCAACCCGAACTATTGCAAAACCATCGTTCACGCTTCAACAGGTGGGTAACCTCCTATCTATCTAAATCTACACTTTTACACCTTTTATGTGATGAATTTATGATGATATTATGTGATTAAAAATTGAATTTTAAGGAAAATTATGCTTTCTCATTCTTATGTTTTTGTGTGAATGCACAAAACGATTATGGTCAAAGGGTTGAGCCTATGATTAAACCCATCGGCCGAAAACTAAATGGTACTATACCCTTTCATATGATACAAAAGTGTGTCAACCAAACAACCCCTAAGAACTTCAAACATGGCATACAAGGTGCCTAGTTGTGTGAAAATTTTTGTATACCCAATGTGAGGGTCCAACTTTGACCGCTCGAACCCTGATGATTTAAGAAGATTTTAGTCTTGTTTAAAGCATGGATCCCCTTTATTTTTGGACAGCCTTCTCATCTAATGGTTCACATTGCTCTGATTATTTATATTCTGATAAATATTAGCACTCTCATATTGGTAAAAATATTGTTCTAACACTTGGTAAATATTTGATCTCTTGTTTCTATAAACTATACATAAGTAAGCTAACGAGTCTATTTTGACCCTTTATATTAGGAAAATCTTGAACCCATGGACTTAGATACTGATCATATTACCATCTATCGGTTTGATGGTTAGATGTTCATTTTCATAAGCCCAACTCGAATTTTGTGGTACTCAAAATGATACACATAAACTAGTGAAATTACACTTCAATTTCATGTGGCACCTAAGGTAAGGGTGTCAATTGACCCTATTAGATCTCGGGTTTAGGGCTAAATTTAGCCAGAGTGCATCAAAATGAACCCCCACTAAATTTTGGGCATCTTCTTGTCCAACGGATAGCAATGCCCGAAAAATTTATCAATCAAAGTTATTGACTGTTCATAATTCTTAAAATTTGTAATCCTTAACTAAAAAATGACCAACTTTAAACGCCTTTATGACCTTGAAAACTACCGACTTAGGGAGGAGTCGAATAAAAATCCCACCTGATTTTCTAGAATACTATGTGGTTATCCAATTCGATATCGCATAACCGATGTATCTAAGCTCTTGCGCCTCAAATTTAGTTTAACATTGATGGAATCTGAACCTTGGTACCGCCATTTCATATGAATTTTTCCTTATTTAGGAATTCTTAGTAGTTGAAAAAGTCTCCATTTTCACTAATCTAGGTCCAATAGAAATTTAGCTTTAAATATTTTTACGAATCTCAAGATTCGCAAGTTATTAGATTTATGGTCATGATGTGCCATTAGAAAAATTATAGGTACAAGACTGCTTTAGTAAAATTGGGCTATCACCCATACACATAAGGTCTAATCCACTAATAATATGGGTGGTTCAAAACCCCAATCACCACAAAGGTCTGTGGGCCTTCTCATGTGGCGCCGTCTAGCCTATATACCCTAAATGACCCATATACCAAAAGTAGTCAAACACGAATTTTGAGAAACTGCCGACCAATATTCAAGGATGGGCCCAACTCACCTTCTAAGTCTTAGTAGACACATTTGATGTATCATTTATTCATGATATGAGGCATGTGGTACCTCATGATCGTACGATGAGATGATCGTGATCGTGAACTGAGGAATGCTTGATTAATGGTGTAATCAGACTTATAAGAGTCTAAACAAAAGAAAACCCCTAGCATTATCTTATGATAATTATATTTATAAGATTAAAGTAATAAAAAATTTATCTAAATTACATCGATATTCGTAAATTTAGATCTGACGGTCTATACGAAATAGAGCCATACATGGTCTGAATTTCATTTGAAATTATTACGATCAAATTCATCAGATCAAGATGATTTATTCGATGAGACTAACACAGTCTCGCTACGAGAAGTGTGTTTTAAAGTCAATCATAATTAGTAATGTCTAATCATTAAATGCAAAGCTTTCAATGTCACAAATCGAAATTTGACTTATGCTATAACTTGTGACTGACTTGAGATCAGTTTACTAACCTCTTCTTATGATTGATTTGTTTGTTTGAATCATAGTATGAAATATTACGAATAATATTAGCTCCCTTATGATTAGTTATTTTCTTATTATATGTTTCATATGCATTGTGTGACATTTATTACTTAGAAGTACGTTAGGGCATATATATCATAAGAAAAAGGAATAAGATAAGACACACGACTTATAAGCATTCGTCATGGTAAGATTTTTTTTATGATTACGTGAAATTTAAAATATAGGTATCCATGTGCGGATGCAACACCTCTATAGGAGTGTGGGCTACCATACAAAGTACATCCAGGTTACTACGGAAGCTATCTCTTGAAATGCGTGATTTAGTGAAGTTTATCGTACCATGATTCATTCTAATTTAAGCTGTATGCAAATGATAAGAAAATATAATTATGTTAAGATATGAATAAGATAAGATGCAGATATGTTAAGATACGTTGTGAAGGCTAGCTGAATATGAATTAAAATTTATAAGTTTCATACCTTACGAGCTATCGTAAGGGTACAATGTTTGCAACCAAGATGGGTCTTAAGAAAAATATGATACGACAATGTCTCGACGTAAGGGGACGCTGATTTTTATGCGCGCAATCTCATTGGGCTGGATGATAGTTTCCGATATGATATAGAGGTTAGATTGATTATCTACACATGGACCTCGCGTGGTAGGCTCAAGTAGCGGCCCTGACACAAATTGTTTATGTAAAATAAGTATGATACAAAGTATGTTGCGTAGGCATATGGAGTTAAAATAGGATTGAAGATATACCATGTAAGTTAAGTTAACAAGAAAAGTACGAGCAATAGAAGCATCATATTCACTGAAATTTTTTTCGTTCTTTCAGTTTTATTATTATGAAATCTTAATGATAATTTCATTATGTTGTTTATATAAAATTGTAAAGGATTCACTTCCACTCACGAGGTTGCATCCACGATCACCTGGATAAATTGTAGTGGATTAGTTGTGCAACACATTGAATTTACGTGACAAAATAAACTCATCTCACGAAAAATTAACAACTGCAGGTGAAGATATAGATTACACTAGCCGGTAGACTTGATGTACCGGTAGATGATCGGCACAGAAATATGATCATATTTCACACCCTAATACCAACATTTGGCTATCCGATGAAGGCATTCTAATGATTGTTATGCAGTTTTAGTGGTTTCGCGTGATCGTTGGATCTTGTAAAAGCATAAAAAAGCATAATTAAGGATAATATAGGAGCATTGGACCAAAGGGCTAATAGAAACACCGAAATCCGTGAAAAGAATTGATTGGTCCAGACACAAGCAAGAGAATGGATATGCCACATGTCAGGCTTAATTGATTGAAAGTTATAAATCAATCGATTGAGTTGGATGACAATTGTTTCCCTCATAAATTCAAATTTGAACTAAATCGATTGAGATTTAGATTTCAATCGATTGAGATTTAAATTCAAATAAGTCCGTCAAAATTTGAATTCATTCGATTGACTTATATATATGAAAACTCTTCCATCCGAACCCTATATAAACAGAGCAATGTTTAGATTTTAGGAATGCTTCTTTTAGTGGCCAACTTTCTCAGTCTTTTTCTTAGGTTTTTCTTTATTGTTTTTAATGCTTAGTTTTAATTTATAATAATTAGTTTGTAATTAGAAACTAAAGCTTTGTAAGATTTCGAATCTTTTCCTAAAAGATTCGAACATTTGATAAATTAAAGAACGTGCTTGATGATTTTGGATATGTGCTTTGCGTGTGGATCGAAGATGAACGACTAAAACTATTCATTCAAGGAGGATGCGATCCCTAGATAAGTAACACTTTTATTATTAACTCCACAATTTCTTAATTTCATCATGGAATCATTCTGCTAAAAAATGTGTTTAATTGAATATCTTTTGAATGCTCAATTATGGCCGTTGACCTAGGTTATCAACGACTATAAACGAGTCATTCCATCTAGATCTGTTCCTGCAGGTCGATTTAGGCTGCAGAGTGATTATTTTCTTATTGTCGTAGTTTAGAATTTTGAGATACGCTATGCTTTTTGCATGATTCATACCGCAATGATAGGCTGAGTCATAGTTTTTAGATAGGGTATGCCGGATCGATAATTATGATTTCTTATGATTCATTTTTCTTCTAGATAAATGATGATGTGATTGATGTGTTATGAAATTATGAGTTTAATGGTAGAAAGATTATAAATGTAGGGTTAGCGGACTCCTTGATCATATTTTTATTGTTGTTTAATTTTTCATTGTTTTCCTTGCTTAAATTTTGTTTAGATTTTTTTATTTTTATGCTTGTGTAGTTGTTAATTTTTATCGTGACAAAGATCTCACCTTTAGTACTCCCTTAGGTTTGTTTGACGCTTCTAGAAATTAATTAAATTTCACGCTTCCTTGTGGGTTCGACACTCTTGATTTCACCGTGCTACAACCGATCTTGTGCACTTGCAAGGATAACATTTAAAATCAATCAGTAGATGATACGGTTTATGAGGGTGATGACGTGAATGACCAGTTAGACGATGTCAGGTATGCACTAAATATTTAGAGACTTTCTAGTAGTTGATCGTATTTTTATTTTGGTCATTTAGTATAATGAACTCAAAATTTAAAGTACGCTTAATGAAGAAAATTTTTAATATGAGAACAAATTTTGATTCACGATTTTTGGGAGCCCAGTTTTATGTAAGATCTAGTAGATATGTATGTCCGCTTATCACCTTAATAAGTGTGCGATGTCATAATACAAAATTTTAGGCCCTTGAGATCGATTAGAATTTTAGGTCATGACAGTTTATGTATAGAGTTTATTAGATATTTGTCAATATTAGCAAAGTGATTTGAGAACCATGTTTGATTTACACCCATGATCATGTTCATATTTTGGAATGTGTGTCATGTGGAATCAAAATCCGACCGTCTAATGGTAGGCCCATGATCTCAATATCTATTATGTGAAACATTGGGACGAAAACGATCTCCGTTGTCTTATTCAAAGCAATCAATTATTTAAGTGCATAACACTCAAGTTGATAAGGAAGAATCTTTGAACAAAACTATGCATTATTTTTAATATGACTTAAGTCTATAGAAGGAAAATTAACTATCATGACTAGTAGGGGTCTCAATGAGGCAGGCTCAGAGCTTGGCTGGGTTCTGGCCGGGCCAACCTAGCTACCTCAGTCCATATCCAGCCTATTTTGGGTAGGGTCGTAAGAAATTGGGCCTCCTGAGAATTTCTCTACAATATATAATGAGATGATCTCAAATGACTGGGTTGGGCCAGGTTTAAACGGGCTGATTTTTAATCGGGATTTTGTGATTAACCCATACCCGATTGGATATCAGGTGCCCTACCTACCTTAGCCCATTTTCAACCAAGCCATGCCGGGCCGGGCTCAAGCTCGGCCCTTTGAGACTCCTAATGACCAAAATGGCATCATTGCAAGTTACTACGGCTGTTATCCGTAGTGTTCTTTTACTTCTATCAAATCATGGAAGAAGATGACCACCACATATCTCAGGGCCACCCGCACTTTAAGATGACAGTGCCGCTTAATATTTTCCAATTCCTTTATTCGTATTATATATATATATATATATATATATATATATATATATATATATATATATTCTTTGCCAATTAATATGCGTGCGATACCTATCCGCCCTTTTGTGAAGTGATGAGTGAGGCCCTATTATATTGACCCCTACGGCCTTTAATGCCCTATTATTTCAAATGGAAGTGGTATTTACGTAATTCTCTCAAATTTGATGGGTGAACAGCATTCCGATTCTTTCTCTATAGAAGGCAAGCAGTGGAAGTTTCACTGCCCCAACAAAGAAGAATTTCTCTCACACTCTCTCTCTCTCTCTCCTCAAAGCCTCTCGCTCTCTCTCTCTCTCGCGCGCTAAAAGCGATCCTCAAAGTTGGTGCTTTTTTATTCTTAATAAGAAGAGAGAAATCTCGTCAAAATCGATAAAAATTATTCTTAATACGTAAAATGTTTAATTTTATTAGATAAAAATTATTATTTATATTTCTTGCAGTATTCTAGAAGCCACCTTGTGAAGCCTTACGATTGTTGGAGCAGATGAAAGGACCAAATCATGAGCTTACGATAGAAGAATTCGAGAAGACGACGAAGGATGCAGCGAGAGTTCAAATTGAGACGCTTAGGAAGATTCTAGAAGGAAATGGCGAAGCAGAGTACTTGCAGAAATTAGGGTTAGGTGGAAGAACTGATCTGGAAAGCTTCAAAGCGCGTGTTCCGCTTAGTACTCATGTGGACGTGGAACCTTATATTCAGAGAATTGCAGATGGTGATCCTTCGCCATTGATCACTGGGAAGCCCATCACCTCCATATCACTAAGGTATTTGACTCGGAAAACTAGAAGAAAAGGGCCCATTGGAAAACAGTTTTAGACTGGTAGTTCGGTATACTGAACCGATACTGAAAACGTTTTTTCGGTTCTGGTGTCGGTTTACCCAAATCCAACCCCGAACTAATTTTTTTCAATTTTTGTTTCGTTTAACTGAACTCTCGATTCCCTGAGACTGAACCGATCAAACTCAGTTTCGGTCTGGTTTTCCGTTTTATGTACTAATTAATTTTTTCAAAATTTTAAAGAATTTTTTAATTTTTTAATTTTTTAATTTTTCGTTGGTATTGGGCTACGAAAATTGAAACCGAACCCATCCAAAACCGGTTTTGGTTTTTTCACTTTTGGATTGGTTGCAGTTTGCTTTCGGGTCCATTATTTTTTGTTTCATCTGTATTCAGTTTTTTTTCCACCCTTAGTCCACTTAAAACAGTTTTATAAAAAAAAACCTTTATGAGGTTTTAGAAAAACATGCTCACCCTTGTATGGTCCAGGAGGCACCCATACAGAGATCAGCTGTCACGGCACCTTGCCCAAGGTTGATCAGGTACCACTCAAAAAATATAGGCATGATCTCATAAAATAGATATGGCCAAAAAATGGAAGCCTTACCATATCTTTGATCCATCAAATGGTGGATAAAAAAGGTCGAAAAAATTTATTTATTTTTCTAAACTTACTTACCAATCCAAAACGGGAGTTTTGAGTTTGAAAACTGATGACCTTTTTTTTTTTTTTTTAATTACTTAAAGTGGGAGGTTTTTTTAAAGAGCCCAATTTATTTTCTTTGTATTTATAAATACTTGAATTATTTCTTTTGATCTGTTTCAGCTTCTAAAGAAATTTGTTCTTGCAGCTCTGGTACTAGTAAAGGGAAGCCAAAGCTCCTCCCTTTCAATGACGAATTGCTTGAAACTACAATGAAGATATATCGGACTTCCTCTGCTTTCAGAAATAGGTAATCAAGAATCATTCTTCTCTTAAATTTACATGGTTTCTTTCATCAAAAATAAAAAAATTTACATGGTTTCTAGTGGAAAAAATTTCTCCTGATTTAATGAAGTGTAGTTTCTTGCTACTTTGGATCTCCCACTAGTTTTATCTTCTACTTGAAGTACTTCTTTGATTCTGGGAGAAGTCTTCTTTTATTATTGTAATT